>VZSR01003816.1:7807820-7920923 GCA_013398615.1 Brachypodius melanocephalos
AGGGACACGGACAGGGACAGGGACACGAACAGGATTAGGGACAGCCGCGGCAGATCCGCCCGGCCGGGCCCGGGGCACTACCCCGGCGCTCGGAGCCTCCCGGGGCCTGCCCCGCACAGCCCCGCACAGCCCCGGCATCCACATCCCGGACAGAGAGGCCGGGGCAGAGCTGCCCTTGCGTTCTGGGCTCCTAACGGAGCGGTCGTAACCTCGCTGGGGGAAATAAAGAGGGTTTGAGGCTGTTCTGCCCCCCAGGTCATTAAACTTCCCTTTGGGGAACTCAGTTCCCTTCGGGGGGCTCTGCCCGCTCCTCCTCAGCTTTCCTGGGGCCACGAAGGGTCGCTGGCTGGGAAAGGGAGAGATGCTAAAACTGCCCGAAAATCTCTGTAGCAGAAAGCTGGGTTTCTGGTGACAGGAGAGAATCCCCACGGGGAGAGCAAAGCAAGGCTTTACTCCGTCATTTAATAGTGTCTTTGAAACTCCTTGCCTCGTAGGGTTAATTTCACCGGTTTGTTGATTTGTTTCCAAAGATTAATCATTATCAGAGTTAAAATCCTCTTTGTATACTTGGTGGGATGTTGATGATACAAACATGACACAGTTCAGCATTTCCACATACAACACCAGAACATTAAAACGTTCAAATTCAATAGATCCTCAATAGGGAACAGGCAATATTAAAATGTCTTTGCTCTTCAGATCTCTCTGACAAAGGATTTGGGAACTGTCTCATTTCTTTCTTGCACCATTTTCTTACCTAGGTTGTGTTTTCTGTTTACAAGCCTGAAGATGGCTGCTGCTGCTTCCTGCAATGTGGAAGAAGATGAGAGCCTGAAGGGATGTGAACTCTATGTTCAGAAACACAACATCCAACAGATTTTAAAAGAATGCATTGTAAACCTGTGTATAGCAAAGCCAGACCGGCCCATGAAGTTCCTCAGAGAACACTTTGAAAAATTAGAAAAGGTCAGTGATTTTCAGGTGACTCTACATTTTCCATTTATAAAATGAAAAATAATGTTTAAAGATTTCATATGTTTTGGTATCTTTTTTTTCTTTCAAATTTTAAATTATCATGCAACTGTGAAAATGTAAACTGTTAAGAAAAAAAGGCCCCAACTCTTCATTTGTGGATGTCTACTATAACATTTGCTATAGTTTAGAATTTTTTTGTGCATAACACCAAGATTATAATATTTCATCGAACTGCACTTGTTAAAAATGACCCAAATTTGTTGTGAGGCATCCTGAACTTTCATCTCCTGGAAGAACCTGCCTGTGAGTGCAAAAGATGTTGTTTATTCCAGAGTCAGGTGGTGGAGTTTTCCCTTCCCCTAAAACTGACCAAAATCAGGGAACCAGCAAGTTCTCAAAATCATTAAAGAGTTTGCTATTTAATTTCACTGCTCCCTCCTGTCTGCAGTACCTGTCCCAGGATCCTCTGACAGGAGATGCATTAAGAGAGACCTCACTTACTGTGACTGTCTTCAAAAACAGTGTAGAGAGGGGGAAACATTTTAGGACATTCCCAGAAAAAATCTTTCTGAAGCCTATGGGTGCCTTTGCATGAAGAGCACCTTGTGTGAGCCAGTGTTTGTTGTAGGCTTGAGAGATAAGGTTTAGTAGTTTCTTCCTTCAAGAGTGAATAATACATGTGGCTGATTTATCACCAGTGATGTAAAACATTTAATACACCTCACTCTGCTTTTCAGATACATTTTTCTATATGTCAAATTCATGTAGTTTTAAAAAACCCACAAACATTGCATTTTGGTGGCAGCCTGGGACATCCCAGCGGGGTAGAAAGTACAAGATGGTTTTTAATTGTATTTGATTATTGTGAAAAAGAAACAGCCTCTTAATTCTGTATATTCTAAGCTTCTGACAGCCAAGACCCATTTTGAGAGAATCAAAATTATTGAATTTCCTTTACTGTGTTGTGAATTATTATCTGTTATAACATGCAGAATTTTGGACTTCTTGAAAAGAAGGATAAACATCATTCTTAAAAAAACCCATTAAAATATGCTGTGGTGTTAATATGCTCCATTGCTAGATTTTTTGAGGAGTTGTACTGGAGGAGTTTGGCTTTGTTGATGTTAACAGCACACAGACCTGAGACAGGAGAGCAGCTCCCACCCTTGAGAAATGACATCTTCTTTCATGTGATCTCCAGAGAACAGCAGCAGATACCAGAATTCTGTAGGACATCAATCAGGATGCCAGCACAGGAGCTGATGGATATCACTTGTCTCAAAATGGAAGATGATTTAGAAACATCAAGGCATCAACTGCAGGGAATATTGTGCTTGCTGTGGGAGGACACAATCTTGGCACTGCCTCCCTAGAGCAGCCTGGGGGCCGAGCCTGCTGAGCCTGGAGGCTTTAGGCTGCTTCTGGAGGTTTCCAGCACTGTAATTTTTGGTCCTAGAGCAGTTTGACTCCCTTGTTGCCCAACCATCTCTGAGGACTTCCTTGGGATGAATTGCACTGTGAAGGATTTTGTGCTGTAGAATAATATTTTGATTTAGCTGGTTGCGTGAGAACAATTGAAGGAAGACTTCTGAAGATAGAGAGATCTTTCAATAAGTTTTATCCTGGTTTTTTTACACTTGTCATATACAGGTAGTTTGAAGAATCCTAATGGAATTGTGAATTTAGCAATTATTCATTAGATTTTTGTAAATGTGTAATACTGACATGGCGCATTTGCTACTAGCTCCTTTGATTTTGGTCTTGTGTAGGGAGAGGAGTGAAAATCTTTAGATTTAAGCACGATTTTCTAAACAAAGTAATGCATTTTTCCACCCAAGTGTGGTATTTTGAGCTTATTTTCCAAACTCATTAAGATAAACAACACGTTCCACTGAAGAGAGCAGTAGAAGAACAGTTTATCTGTCAAAAAAACATGTGGGAAGTTTAGAGATAAAGTGTAGGATATTTTTCAAGTGGTTAAAAATGAGCTTGTGGAAAACAAGTAGAGCTTGATTCACATCAATGTACTGGAACTACCTCAGAAGTGAACAACAACAAAAAAAAAGAGTATGTTTAATTTTGCTAATTCTTACCTCCATCTCATAAAATCAACTCATAAAAGCAAGATTTATTATGATATGCAAGATCAGAGCAGATCATAAATGCTTTTCACCTTCCGATGACATCAGAGTTGGGTCCATTGCCTTCAGCCCGCTGCTAAATGAAAATGGGTCAGGGACTAACCCCTGACCCCACCACACTCACTGCCCCAAGTATCATTTTTGGGTCTAACATGTCCAGAGCAGGTTTGTTTTGGCAGGAATTGGTACGAACAGCTGAGAGCAGAGCCAGGGAATGAGGTAATGCCCGAGGGGTGTGGATTGTCCTGGGCTGAGTGTTCAGCTCTGTGGCTGGGCCACTCTTTATTCACAGCATGGACGTGGCCTGGGAGGGCTGTAAAGGGAGAACATGGATAAATACTTATGAATAAAGTGCTGGACACTGAGGTTTGATGTTTGATGTTTGATTCTGAAGGAGTGCCAATGTTAGAATTAACACCCTCCCAATGCCTTTCTAACTGCAGCTCATTTGTATCAAGTACAATGTCAAACCCCATAACTCTGAAGATAATTGTGGGAAAACTTTAATACACATTTTTCTGTTCACTTAACACTGGCAGGACCTGCTCGAGGTGCTAGTAATTGCTGGGAATCAGCCTATGTTTCAATGTTCTGAAGTTTGCGAGTCACTTTTATATGCTGTGACCTATGGACTTCAAGATGACATCTACTCTGATCACATTAATAGTTACTTTGTAAAAATCTGTAACATGCCCTTGAGTGCAGAAAATAGTTGAAAATGGTTTAGCTACATTAGCTTTTAAAACCTGTGATATTTCCTTTGAACAATTTATTTTACTTTTCCCTGTGACTGTGTAGATCTTGGTGGATGGAGTGAGGAAACCCTTTCCTTTAGGGTCTGTAATTGGGTTTTTTTGGAGTGAGGGAATAGATGTTAGCCAAGAAACGGTGGCATTATTTTAACAGCTGTAATTAAGTCCTGTTTACTTGAGGACTAAAGGAGGCATAGCAGAAAAAAAACAGGGAACCCATATTTTATCTCTGGTTCTTACTTTACATGAAAAAGTTAATTACTGAGAAATTACAGGCAACACTTTGTATTTTTAGCCACACCGAGACTGCAAAAATTTCATCGTGTCAGGCTGTTTAGTGCCACAATTATATGATCAAAGGTGGATTTGTCTTGCCAGGCTAAGCTCAGCTGTTCCGCAGCGAAGAACTAGAATAAAGAGGAGGACTAATGAAGATAACGGCCCAAAAGCAGAGGAAGCAGCAGGAAGCTGCGGGATGTGTTTGGAATGGTTTTGCTGTGCGGGTGTTTCGGGGCAGGGCTGTGCTGGCTGTGCTGGGCTTTGCTGGCACCTTCTGGACCCGAGCTCTCCGCAGGCCCCTTCTGTTGCCCTCAGCACAGGCAGGAAACACTGCTTTGTTCTTTTGGATGCAGGCGTGTCTCACGGTACGGTGGGAAAGAGAATTTTGGGGAATTTTGGGGGAATTTTGAGCTCGAGAAGCTTCAAGTCAATGCGGCTGCCACGCGTGGCCCCACCTGGCGGCGCTGGGCGGAACTGCACGCGGGACGGCTCTGCCGCGGGCTGGCAGCGAAGGAAAAAAGGTTTATTATAAACCACAAACTCACCCCGTTAGCAAAATACACTTTATTTACTCACCATAGAGAGTTTCGGAACCAAAGGTACTCGAGCATCACAATCTGAGCACCCAACTCTTCTTCTGAGACAGTATTCTCTCCCAGTATTTGTATTTTGTCAGAGAAAGCAGTCTTTTAATCAGTAATTTCCACCAGAACCTGTCTAAACTGATGAAATTAATCCTTAAAAGTACGGGTTATTATTATGCAACATATAACTCGCTGCTTTCAGATAAGCTGGGGAGAAGTTATGGATTTGAAGCAAAATCACACAGAGAAAAAAACTATAGAAAAAAATGCATTAACTAAGCAGTTTTATAACGCCTAATAATAATATTGTTCAAGGCTTGCAAAGCAGTTAGATGGCATCTCCTTGGTCATGTGAAATGTTGGTAAAACACTCAGGAACATACCTGTGATGCTGATAGAAGCACAACAGTGGGAGCACCAGGTGGCCTGGCTGTGTGACTGCACTTCTGAGCAGGCTTGGGCAGCCTCTGCTCCTGCCTCTCCTGGTATCAGCACTGGGCAGAGCTGCGTGAAAATCAGCTCAGGTGGCACCTCTGTGGTTGCCAGAGTCTGCCCCAGGCAGTGTTGTGAGAGGTGACAGTTTTCTTGGAAGAGGTAAAGGGAAACGAGGTGAATTTTTAAAACCCCCTCAGGCAAATTTTCATACGTGCAGAAGGCTTAGGGAAGGCTGGAGGATGAAGGGAATAAGAGCAGAAAGAGGAAAAAAAGCTTTTTCCCTAAGAAATAAAATGAGTTCTAAGCAAACCCATGCTCTCATGAGCTTGTGTGGAACATATTAGAGCTGAGCTCCCTGTTTACTTTGTGTGTCCACAAGCATGAGTAGCTTTCCCAGTCTCAAAGCCAAAACCTAACAAAAACAGAGTGCAGTGATGGAACACGGAGGGAATTCTGCCTGGAAGCCGTCTTTGTTTCACATCTCGAGCTCCCCTGCTTTACATTCATCAGGTTACTTAATCCCCTTTTATGTGGGCTTGTCTCTTCTTACACAAGCTATGCGTGCATACATTGTTATTTGGCTGGATTTTAAGAATCAAGAGTGTTGGCTATGATTCTTTTCGATTATATAAGCTTTTAAGCATCAAAAATAGGGTTTGTGTTTTGTAACATAACCTCTCACTTTGCTGTGAGGGGTATGTAGGAAAGCAGGGAAGAGGTGGTGATGGGTTGAGATGCTGAAGATGCTGGTGAGGGGGGAAGACAAGAAGTGTGAACAAGTTTCAGGAGGTAAAACAACGGCAGTAAAGGGTCCGAGGAAGGTCAGTGATCCAGCTGGAGTGTCATCCAGTGGATTTTTGGCAGGAGAATTTTGCCTAGATTGGAAATTGGGAATGAGCTGAGATGCAGAGAGGCCACGGAGGGTGCAGAAATAGTAATCAAAGTGGAAGATAACTGTGGAGTGAGTAAATATCTTGGTAGGATAGTAGGGAGTAGAAGTTAAAGATAATTCTTAGAAGCACTAGAGAACAAAAGGTAGTGGAACAATACTTGGGACTGTGTGAATAACAAGGCTGAATGATCATAAGGATTGTCTGTCCTGGCAAAGATAAGACTGGAAAGAACATTAAGATCTCCCAGATGATCATTAAGATCTCCCAGATTTTTCCTGCTTTTAGTGATGGCATCAGTCAGTCCTGTGTTTCCAGCAAAGCGAAGGGCTTTGCCTTTGGCCTTTGTTGCTTGCCATAAATCATCAGCCCCAAGGAGTGGTGAGGGGTGTTAGAAACCCTCCTGGATTGAGATCATCTCCTCTGGGTCAATTCCAGTGCAAAGAGAGATTAGTTACCTGTGCATGAACGTTCCTGCATATTCACTGTGAATAATCCAGGCCTGTCAGTCAGAAAAGTTTATGAATGTGCTCAAGGGGAAAAATAAAATCATTTAGAGTCTACTTGGTGGTGTTGTTTTGGAATGCAATGTATGCATTGTAGGAAGCAGAGCAGAGGTACTGAGCTTTGATATCAAATGTCTGACTTGCTTTTAAAGATCTTCTTGGGATGTTGTTTTAAGGCTGCACAGTCATTTGGAGCCTCCATAGGTGCTTTTCTTGCTTCAGCTCATTTGAGTTTTCAGGTAGGAACAAAACCTGAAAGGAGATACCGGGAGAGGAAGTGAATTTCTGTTTAGAAATGCTCCAGCTGATAGGGAAGAAAACTTCTGGGTCAGGAAGTGTGTGTACTCTTAAGCAATGGTCTGAAAGGAAGGGTAGACCTAAAAAGTGTCTGAGCATTGTAGCTGCTTCACTTGCAGTACTTAAACTCATTAAAAATTCATGGAAGCATTGGGGGAGATGCTGAGGACAATATGCTAAATTCCTGTGGTTTATACCTCAGCCTCTTGTAGTTGAAAGTGGACATTCAAAAGATAAATTGGTTCCTGCAGTTGTATTTATTGGTTCTTCTTTCAATTTGAGGCAATGTTCAAAGGCAGTTACACTGTCTTGCAGTTGTGTCTTGCATGTGTTTTCTCATTTGGAGGTGGACATAATTGGGCAATATGATTATGAATTATCCATGCAAAGAGAGAGAGAGAGGGAGATCAGTGGTTGTCATGACAACAAAAGATGATGAGGTGTTTACTTCAAACTGAGTTCTGCACAAGGATTCACATCAAGCCGCATCTGAGGATCGGTGTTTGAAGAACTCTTCTTGAGACAGTTCATTCCTCCTTTCAAACATCTGCTGCATTTGTGCAGTTCCACCCCAGGATATATGGAAGATGTCTCTCTGAGAGCTCAGCCCAGGACAGAACAAACGCTTTTATTTCCAAAAGGCACGCTCTAGTTCAGGAATGGGGATCCTTCCCAGACTGCAAAAGCGCCGTATGGAAAAGCCAGCCAGTCAACTGCCTGCTGTTTATATAAAAGGACTTTGTAGTGAAGAGACTTCCTTTTAAAATGAATCACACAGTAACTCACTTTTATAATCCTTTAATATCTTTTTGGCTTCTAAAAGTATTTCAGTTTTAAGAGCATGCTTTGTTAGTATTAATTTTATCTCACTGAGCTTTCTTGTGTGTATAAATCTGTGCTGGGGCAAGGGAGATATTATTTATTAATTCCTTGGAAGTGGCTTTAATGCAATGTGTACTGAAGAGAGAAGAGTGTATTTTATATTCAAATGTGGCAAACTACTACTCTTCTCTCTGAGTAAATATGCTGAGTATAAAAAGAACTGTGTAAGTGCTGCACACCATTAATTACCCGACTGCCCTCTTGTTGTACTTGCCTTTTAGTTAAATTTTAGCTGTTATTCTTCAGAAAGGTCTTTACCACCTTTCAGTTAAGCCATGAAGAAGGTGCATTTTGTTGTGTTCGTTTAATATAATCAAGGACCATTAACACTGTCAGAGATGTCAGTAATGTTATTTGAAGTTCTTCAGTCATAGTTTTCGTTTTTAAACACTAGACATTAAATATAATTGTAATATATAGCACACATTTGTATTTGAAATATTTTGCTTGATTGTAGTGAAGGAATCTAGAGACAGAGAGGAGTAAGGAAGAAGCTGATGAGAATGCTGAAATAGAATTTGCACTTCTTACACTTTAGGCAAATCTAACTTGAGTCATTTTTTACATATCTAGTTCTGCTATTTGTATGTGAAATTAAAAAGTTTCAGTAAGGATTTAATACACTTGAAATTCTGTATTTCTGCTTACAGCACTGCAGTCAACTGTGTTGTGGCCTGGGAGTTCTGAGGTTGTAAGCCAAATTTAAACCCCAACTGATCTCAGAAAGAACTTGGCACTTTTTGAAGCAGGTGAAGGTCTTGAAAAGTCAGATCTTTAGCCAGCCCTCTACATTTTATTTCTGAGCTTGTCCTCTAAATATTTCAGTAATGCCTTCTTCAAAACAAGAATGTGTGACTTGTTACTTTGAGTCATGCAGCGTGGGAAATACTGTTCAGTTATTTATTTCAAGTAGCAATAGTGCACCAAAGACTGGTGTCAGAGGTTAATGAGAAGGGCAGTGTCAGTGATAGTGCAGGAATTAACTGGAATAAGACCAGAACAGACAGGTGGCATGACTGGATTTGATGTAAACATGATTGGCAAAACATATATTAATCATCCATTTTTCTTGCAAGCTTGAAAGCTGCGAGCTTGTGCCAGTTTTCTGTAGTGCCCTTTTCTGGTGCCATACCTGATGAGCTGTGGATAAGTCACTTCCTCTGGCAGTGAGACCAGCTGGTGAAGTTGGTGATCTGCCACTCGTGCTGGTGCTCCCAGATGCTCCCTCCTCCACCCACTCCTGTCCTAGCTCTGAATGGAAAGCCTCACTGGAAATTTCCTATAGGACAGGGGCCAGGTTCTGGCATCCCTGTTGGAGGACTGTTGGTTTAAGGGCTGTGCAGGGAGCTCAGCATTGCTGTGTTTTCTTTTGGGTAGCCTGCAGTGCTGCTGAGCTGGGTTGTCTGAAAAATACTGGGGTTCTTCAGGGAGTGCTGGGGTGATGGCTACGGGTACATCCCTCAGCGTGACACTGGGGCCACCAGGCTGTGGGGTTTGCCTGCACAGAGGGGAGGACAGCAGATGGAACACTGAAGCCAGCTTGCCTCCTTCCAGTGCCTGTGTCCCTCCTGCTCTGCCCTCTGGTTTCCTGTACCAGGGAACAGCACATATGGCCCACCCCATCTCCAGTGCTCCTCTGCATTTAGGCAGGATTGGTGAAGATTGGGATGAGTCAGCCCTGAAGGCTCTGGGGAAGCAGCAGGGGCAGGGTGTTGTGGCTGAGCAGTGCCAGGGGGTGAGAAGGAGGGCTGGGTCTGAGCAGAGGCCCCCATTGCTTTGACTGACAGACTTAGATGATGCAAAGGGAATTTTACTCATTTCTGCTTTCCCTCAAATCCCAGTAAGCTGAGGCATAGAACATGAGGCTCTGGGAAAATACTGTAATTATGGGTAATCTGGTTTATCTCTACCCTTTGGAAGTCAAATTCAGTGTATGAATTGACAGTCTTGCAACTCTGACCTCCTTTCTTGAAGGTTTTCTGTACTGTTTTCTACTCTTGTTACTCTCTCTTCAGGGATTCCTCTTCCTATTTTATTCTCTGTTCCACAAGCATGAAATTTGGAGAATAACCTCCCTACTGGCCAGCTGGTGCTAGGCCAGCCATCATCTTTCACAGTCCTCTGGAGCCTACCTTGGATCTTATTTGCTTGGAAGAAGTCCCATTGATTATAAATCAGTTGTATGGCAGAAATTCTGGAGTAGGGAGCATCTTTGTTGTTTGTGGTGTGCAAAGCAGAGCAAGATGAAGAAACCTATCTAACATATCAATGTATGCCTTCTGACAAGTTGTCTTTACAAGAGACATGTACAAGCCAACCGAGCAAATAACAGCTGTGAGGTTGGAGAGTGAGCAAAAGAGGCTTGTTTTGCTCTCTCAACCAGGAGTAGCAACAAAGATACACCTGCACTTTATATATATTGGTTGCCATGATGTGTAAGAAAGAGTTGAACAGGTCAAATACCTGCACACACATTGTAGTCAGTGCTATTCTCATTAAATTCGTCATTTTCTTTCAGCACCGCAAATTGACACTCACCCAAACGCAGAAGTGAAAAGCTTGCTGGTAGTCATAAAAGCAGGGTGAATTGGCTATATCCATGGGTAAGAGATGTTTTATTGCCTCTTTTTGCCCTGCAGGAGGAATGCAAGCAGATCCTGGCTCGGCAGAAATCCAGCTCCCAGTCGGATTCCCACGACGATGAGATTTCCCCTCCGCCCCCCAACCCGGTGGTGAAGGCGCGACGCAGGAGGGGAGGGGTCAGTGCAGAGGTGTACACGGAGGAAGATGCTGTTTCCTATGTCAGAAAGGTAATGTGGGGCCTTCTCTCTGCCTCTGAGATGTACAAGACAATCCAGGGACTCGTGTTTTGTCCCTAATTTGGGCTCCTGGGCCAGCCTGGAGGATGGTGTTCTCATGCTGGTGTCTCCACACTCAAGTTCTTTTGTGTCTCCCTGACTGAGGACTTTCCCCATCAATGGCATGTCAGCATTCTCTCTTCCTTCTTTTCGAAGATGTGCTGCTCATCTGTTTCCCTGTCTAACAGGGTCAGTAACACTCAGCCATTTTCTTCTAGTCACTGACTTTATCACCTTCTGAGTTTGATTAAGACCTCTCATTATCGGAACACAGTTTTCTATTCCAGCATTTCCTGATTTGGTTTGTGTTTTTGGTGAGTTTTTGTTTGTTTGTTTTTGGTTGTTTGTTTTTGGGTGTTTGTTTGTTTTGTTGGGGTTTTTTAATGGTTTTTGGGTTTTGTTTCCAACAGTCAGTTCTGCTTCAAGTTTTCTTTGATCTAAGTAACTTAGATTTCCTAGACCACTCAGGCACATATTTCCTGTGTTGATTAGGTGCCACTTAACTCACTGAATTTTGGAAGTCTGTTGACCATACTTGGGTGATTTTGTGTGACCATTGTCTTTGAAGAAATGCCCATCTCAAATTAGGTAATTTCTTTGCTAGGAGCTCTAATTTGGGCTTCTCTCTTTTTAACTGCCTTTTTCACAAAAAAAAAAAAAAAAACACCAACAAAAAAAAGTTCTATCTTTGATATCTCTTAATAACTCTGCCTTTTTTTTGACACCGCCTAAATCTTTCAAAAATTATTAAAAGAGAGACATTACAATAGCATATGTCATGTTTGTTTAGGGAGCCAGGCTGAAAATGTATTTCATAAGGTTGACAGATGCTACTAATGTGCTTTTGTGCATGCCTGGAGTAGCTTTAACTCAAAGAGCTTTTTCTTTATGGGAATACACTTTGTCAGTCACTGTTTTTTGGCAGAATGCTTTTTGCCTTTGCAGTCAGATGTGCTTTTGTCATCTGCTTATGATACAAGTTCACTGGCTGCTCTGGGGATTTCTGTCCCCAAAAAAAAAGAATTAGGATAGCCATTTATCCTAAAAACAAGTGTGCAAGATTATTCTTGTGGCAGTTAAACAATGTTTGCAAGTGTGTGGTAAATTTTAACAGCACTGTGGTCAAGCTGTTAATGAATGCCCTGCACTGTTAAAAAACTCGTGTAATACTTCAAAAGTCACTTTAAAACACTTTTCTTTTTGTGCATTTTGCAATATCCCCCTAAAAACTTTCTGTGAAGAGATCCCATTTGTTTCTGCTTATTATGGGTTCCATCTGACTATTCTGAAAATCAAAGGAAACATCCCTTCCCACCCCCTTGAGTAATTCTTTTATGTTCATAATGGAACCTGAAGTAAACTTTGTTTTCTTCATTTCTCAACAGTGATGTCAGTGAGTCCTGACAGTAGCATGAGTAGGCAAGAACCAGAAGCAGCAATACAGATCATATTCTGTGTGTTCTCTGACTGGCCCTGTTATGATTTTAATTTCCTAGGAACTGACTGATCTTAAATAATAATAATTATGGGGATAGTTTCTTGTACAGCTACAGATGCTGGAAGGAATACAGAACTAGCACTGGGAGGATTTGTGTCTTCTGTGCTTTGTCTTCTGCCATAAGCAAATGACTCCCGTGGTGAAACCCATGAATGTGTGTTTGTGACAGATTTCCAGCATACAGAACTAAAAGGAGACCCTGAAAGGACAATTTATGGAACAAATTTAAAAGAGTAAAAAGCAAGGCAAAGGTTGTGTTAGACTATTGCAAACAGATGGAATTTTAGATAGTAGTCAGGAAGAACCTCTGGCTTGAATTCAGGTGTTGGATAGAAACACATTTGGGTCAGAAGCCAGTTTGAAGGATCCCTTGAAGGGGTGAGCTATAGCATGAGTAGTGCTGGAGGCAGGGAAATGAGTTATGCCCCTGGAGAGAAAATCAAAAGAGGTTTAGCTTTGTGATTTGCGCAAGCACAGGGCACGGCTTCATCCTGGGGATGATCTCTGTGGAGGGTTAGTTCATCCTTGAACTAGAGAAGGCAATATTTGTCAACACATCTGACACAACACAGTTAACAACTAACAGAAGAGGAATCTCACTTTAAAGAGTTATCAGCTTGAAGAGAACATTCAGGGATTATCTGGAAGAATGAAGTAAGAAATGGCCAAGGGACTCTTACCAGCATTTGATTTTGGTCAGATGCCTGGTCACACCTAGAGAATCTCAACTGTGTTTTCTTGTGTCCCTGCCCCAACAAACCCACAAAGCCTTGTGCCTTTCACTGCTGCAAATTTACACTGAGAAAGGCTAGTCAGTGCTATTTCATAATCAGACAGAAAGGCTGGAGTTGAATGTCTTGGTGATCTGATTATTTACCCTTTTGGCTCACCAGCAGTAAGCTGAGCAGCTGATGTATTCTTAATAGAGCAAGGGTTCAGGCCTGCAATTCAATCCAGTTCCTCTGATAGGGTAAAAACCAAGAATAAGATACTGGATGAATTTAACACTGAGAAATTTAAACTTTTAGATGAATTAGATTGTGTTTCATTCTGATAAAAACATGCAGTTTGTACATGTATACTCCTGTAGACTTAATTTGAGTAATCCGATGACTGCAGCAGTCAATACAAGAGAGGTTTGAAGCCACTTCAACTTTAAATCTTCACAGCAGCATTTCTCTTTGAGATAAATCTTGGTAATTCTTTGTGGGAACTGGTTCTACATCAGTTTTACCCTTTGAGACATCCTTCTTTTGGTTGGATGAGTAGTTCCTTGCCTTTGCAGGATGAGGGAAGGAACCTGCAAAGTTGAAGGTTGAAGTGCCTGCACATCAACACAGGTAATAACTTAGACAGATACACTAATTCTATCATTAAAAAATGTGAGAGGTAGATGCCCCTTATCAGAACTTTACTGTGCAGTAACTGAGACAAACAGATTTTGATTTTCAGATTGGAGTAAGGTTTATTTAACACTGAAAACTTCTGCTATGCCTGAGTCTGTCCTGTTGTAATGAAACTATTAAGGAAAATCACGTTATCAAGGACAATGAATATCTTTGACAGGTCATAATTTTGTTGCAAATTTCTTGTGTCTCTCCTAATCTTGGAGTCTCTGACTGGTAGAAGATACTTGGCAAACAGAGAGATACATTATCTACTGATATCTTACCTAATGGTTGCCAAAATGGAAAGCTTAGCTTCCCAAAGTGGAGATACTCCTGAATTTCAACTTTTATTTTGAGCAAATTCATGCATAACAGGACTTTTGACATCTCTCCAAAAGTGAACAAACTAAGATCTCTTAATTCTCAAATGGAAATTCTTCTTGTTTGCCATGAAGCCAAGGCACAGGATCTTGACTCAAATGAGCCTATCAGGAGCTTGTTTCCTTATACCACAGCCAGTACTGAAAAATATGATGCAATCAACACATTTTTACCTTTTTCCTAAAGAAATCTTGCTGTCTCCACAGTTTTAAAAATAGGTTGCTTCTGATACTGTTTGGAGTAAAGAGGAATATAAAATACATTTTCCTCACTCCAAGAGATTTGAAATAAGACTACACAGCTGCCAGTACCTCCTAATTATTGTATTTTATGAATATCCCTCTCCCCAGTCATCCCTGATCTTATATTTCCTCTCTGAGCGTCATTTTGAGAAGAAAAATTCTTATCCTCACATTATCAAAACTGTAATTTATTACTTCCTCAGTGACTTTATATTACAGCCTAACCCTGTCTCAGTGCCTGAAATCAAATTGCATCCATTTTCTTGAACAGTGGAATTTTCTGTGGATTTCATGATTTGGGAAGAAATACAATCAGGTGAGTAATTACCTCTCATTTTTTTCTCTACAGGTTATTCCAAAGGACTATAAAACTATGACTGCTCTGGCTAAGGCCATCTCCAAGAACGTGCTCTTTGCTCATCTTGATGACAATGAACGAAGGTATGAGGGGCTTGATGGTTCAAGGGAATCCATAGCTGAGTGTGAGGACAAGAAATTAGATTAAATTTCATCTCAGGGTTCAGAACTGCTCTCACTGATGCATTTGAGTCACACTAGATGCACCCTCAAACATGCTCATGGTATTATGACAGAGGGGAAAATCACCAGGTGAAAAAAGGACAAGCACAGGTTAGAGTGTGTTCAGACATATTAAATATTTTCAGAACAGATGGGCCTGATAAACTTTGTTCTAGATTACTTAATTACCTAAAGCAATCTCAAAAGCATTTGTCATTACTTTTGAAACTCAGGGAAGACAAGTCAAGTGCTGAATGAGTCTGTAAAGAGATAAAAGGGAATGACAGGTAAATTGTTTTGTTCTTGGAAAAGCTGGAACAAACAAATTATGTATAAGCACCTGAAGGAGACCAAGGAGTTCAGTAGCAGCCAATGTGACTTTTAAACATTAGAAAACACCTTCCAGAACTCATGGCAAGTTGTACAGCTGGGGGAGGCACAAAGGAAGCCAAACAGCTCAACTTCCAGTAACGTTTTTGACATTAATGTTTATGGTGGTTTCATTAAAAAAAAAACAACCAGGGAAGTGTATCTTTAATAAAACCAGTGTGGAGTCTGTGCAAAACTGATGGAATTATTCCAAATAGCAGGTATCACAGGTCCATCATTCCAATGGAAAAGTTGATTGAGGGGGTTGTTCTGCTTTTCACCATTATTGTCATTAGTAGCCTCAATGGGACAGGCTATGAGTGTTGAATTTTTAGCTGACATGAAGATGGCAAGGGCTGCTAAAACACTGGGAGGCAAGGGTAGCGTTCAGAATTGTGCTGACAGGTTGAAGGAATGTTCTAGTAAAAGCAGGATGGATTGACACTGAGCCAAGTGCAGAGAAGCATTCCTTAGGCAGGAAGAGCACCTTTATGACTCTAAGACAGTTCTGCAGTTTTGGTAGTTCCTTGAAAAACTGTGTGGAACTTATTGTGACTCATGTTCTGAATAATAGTCACTAATGTCAAGACTTTTTATGAAAACACTGATGTTTTACTGGGGTAACTAAACAGGACATGCAAGATGTCCCAGTGTTGGAAAGATTTCAACTGGAACACAGTGTCCAGTTTGGGCACTGCACTTCAAGGAAAAACAGTTGGAGGAAATTCATGGAGGAGTGGTGGGAATGATCGCAGACCTAGATACCATCACTTCTGAGGGAAGAATGGGATTGCTTGGCCTGCAGAATGAAAATTGGGACAGAGGGATGCAATCATAGCTTATAATTGCATGTGAATAATGCTATATGAGTGATGAACTGCTCTGTGGGTCAGGGGGTAAAGAACAAAAACTTTAAAGTGTAGTGGGAGAGAGTCAAGTCAGATCCAAGAAGAGGTCTCTGGTTGCCTGGATAGGTTGTGGAGTCTCCACCACTCGATGCCATCAAGGACAGATTAACCTGTGGTCTGCCAGGAATGACAAGAATCAGCCCTGCCTTGAAGATGATAAGGCTCAGAGAGGTCAGGAACTCCTCACCAACCCCCTTTTCTGTGCTTCCATGGTTAGAAATGACAAAAACTTTATCCTCACTGATGGTTTTACTTCTGGCAGGACATCAGCAGCACAGTCCTTCAGTGGAGCTACTCAAATGCTTGCCGTCAAAGCACATTCCAAGAGTGCAAATTTTGCTCCCTCTTGCAGATGTTTACACAGTTTAATTACTTTGCAGTCTTAATGATATCGTGTTAACATGCAGGCTTCTGGAGTAATTAGAAGAGGATGAACTTTGCACATTTCTTCTAGCTTTTTCAGCCACAGAGGAGAATTCCTGTACAGAATTGCTGTAAATCCTGATTATACTGTCAGCATGCTGATGTGACAGGCACTGAAAGGATAGGTTTTAGGGCTGGAAAAAGGACATTTCAGTAATATGTTATCAAAATAGGGCAAGAGACACAAAATCTGAAGGATGAGTGCTTTTTCTTGCACTGTGCTGGTTGCACATCATGATCATGGTCTCTCCTATCCATTCCCTGTGTCCCGTTTTCCTCTGTCCTGTCATGGATATGTGTTAGGAGTGAAGAAAGCTGTGCAGGCTCCCATGTGTGTGCTGCAGGTGCAGTGTGGACTCTTTGCTTTTGCAAACTATGGCTTGGCCAGGTGTATTCTGCCTCTGCTGTCAAAAGATTGAATACTTTTGTGTGTTTTATTACTTGCATTATTAATAAATTGGTTTCTTTGAACAGTATTAATGGTGTGAAACGGCTTTGAAAGCAAGAGGCACAAAATGGTATTTAATGCTTTTACTAAAATGTTGAGCTCTTATGAAGACACAAAAAAAGTATCAAGAAATGAACTTGAAGACTCTGATTTTATTTGAGCAGTACACAGTGTTGCATTTACTCTTGTGTGTTCCCTGCATGGCAAAGGTGAGAGGACAAAGAGTGTTTTTTAATATCTGTGCTTGTTGGCACCGAGATGTAAAGATGAATGTTGGAACTTTGCAGACCAGGTTCCTCAGCTTACTTAGCATTTTTGTTGTTCTCACCTCTCCCCAGTTGTTCTATGTCTTGCTTGTTTCTTTAAATTTTTCAGCAATGGGATATTTTTGAGTCCTATTTAGGATGTCACCTCTGTAATCAGTGGTTCCTTTCCTGCAAAAGTGCTTCTTTGGTCATGAATCTTCACTGTGTATTTATGCAGTTAATATTAATTACTATTATCCCCTAATATTCTTAGCTCTGTCTTCACTGTAAGCATATCTATTTTCTCAGACTATTTCTTCAATTTGTAACCATTTTACATCCTAAAGTTTTTTGAAGTGCTTGCAGCTCCTTTGCAGCAAGAAATTGTCTTCAAATTCAGAAAACACCATTTTCATCTGGGTCAGTAATGACTTGGGGTTTCTTTCAACAGAGGCATAATTTATCATGAGAAAAGTGGCTTTCTATAGCTAACAAGTGAATTTTAGTTGTTGTCCTGTTGATCTCATATTGAAATCTTCTTGAAACTTCTGGTGATTAGCGAATTTCAAGGACATTATTACTGCCATAAGCTTTATTCACTCCTGCATAATACCATGTTTTATTAAAGCCCTGGCTGCAGGCCAGCTGGAAAGCCTCATATATGTGGAAGAAACCTAAGACGGCTCCATTCAGGAGCAAGATATTTTAGAAACAGGATGCCACAGCTATGACATATTCATTACACATCCTGTGTTTTCCTTGCATTTGTAACTTAACCCTTTTGTTAAAAAACAAACACAGATTTAGCTTCTGCCTGTGCTTCGTACATGCCTGCAGTGTGCAGAACAGTGCAAGAAAATTTCCACCTTAGCTAGAAAACTCAGGGTATGGTTTCACCGTTGATTTAAGCTGAATTCTGAGCTGGTACCAAAGGATGAAGTAGCAGTGAGTGCCAAACCTTGGTTGCGTGTTCCTGTTGCTCTCCAGGTGAGCCAGAGCAGCTCTCTGAAAAGCGATCCTTCCCTGCAGGGTTATTTTCAGTCTGAGCAGGTTCTTCCTCCCACCCCGTGCCTGCTGCTTTGGCAAGGGGAAGGAAGGAGTGGGCTGGGCAGGATCTCCCCTTATGGCAGCAGCAGGGGCCCAAATCAAACCAGATGGTGGCAAAACTGCACCTTAATTTCCCTTACTAGTCACTGGACAGGGCCTGAGGATGGAAGTAGTTGTGCAGATACCTCTTTAATAAGCCTTGCAAAGAATGCCCAAGACCTTGAGCTAAGCCACTGGGAAGATGGGAGATGAAAAGAAGGAATGAGACAAATTGGCAAAGCAAGGCATGGCAGTGGGGGCCGAAAGGCTTTGTTGATACATAACGTGGCTTCCTTGAGTTACATTAGGATTTTTTTGGTGACCAGAGTTGGGTCGGATCCTTCACCCTCCTTTCTGGGGATGGTAGAACGGAGAGGAGATGCAGCATGATCCCAGTGTTGTGGGATCATCATCCCACGAGGGTTTGTAAAGGCGTGAATGCCCCACCTGTGCTGGAACTTCAAGAGATTGTCAGCAGACAGTGGTGGCTTGCGGGCAGAGGAGGTGTGAATATGCAAGATTTATTATGCACATGTAACAGGTTTGGTACTGAAGAAACTGGTGCAAAACCTCGCGGCGTGGGAGATTTCCCCCTGATCATCAGTTGTATTGGATGATTAGCCTGTCCTGTGAATTCTTGTTGTAAACAACTAAAAAGAGGAAACTCAAAATCACCAAGGCACGCTGAACAAAGCTTTTTTTTTCTTTGGATAACACCAAGCTATTTTCCAGGTAAAATGCCCGGCAATCTAGCCTTTCTTTGTGCCTTTTGTGCCTTGTTTATGGCCTTGATTCCTCCTGGTGTTTAAAAATGTGTTGTTTAACTGTGAGTTGTTCCATTGACTTGCTGTGGATGTCAAAGGAACTATTCATGTATTTAAATGGAAGCACATTCAGCCTCCCTGAACTGCAGCTTGCCAATGAGGAATACTACTTAAACCAGAAAAAGTTGCGGATTTTGGAGACAAGAATCATCTGGCAGCAGAGATGGAAATGAAACCAGGTAGAGTTGCCCAGCCGTTTGGAAAATAAATGATCCAATTCTCTGTTGAAGGATTAGCTGTGAATTTAGCACTGACTTTATTTTCCAGTACATCCATCTCATTTGTCCAAGAATTATTGTCTTTAATTACCATTGTGGTCCCTGCAGGCAGCAGTCTTTAAATTAGTTAGGCAAAGTTGTGCTCTCAGCAGTCATCAGGAGATTGTATCTGCTTTGGTGTCAATCCCCTTACAACAGCCCGACAGCATCAGCAGATTGTGCTTTTTTGTGATGTCAGTATTTGGCCTGGTAGGTAAGCTACTCTCTTAAACAAAGCTAAAAGCACACATTTGTTATTTATAGGTATTTTTATCTCGAGGAACAAATACTGTCAGTTTGTAGTTTTTAGGGGTTGTGATTCACCCTCAATGTTTTGTTAGACAGTTTATATTCTTCATCACAAATGCTGGCGGCGCCATGCCTAATGGTGGTTATTTTTAATTCTGCATAAAGCACTGGTTTACATATGGGCAGTATGTCACCCATTCTGAAAAACCCAGTTAAAGCAGAGAAGTTATTTACATAAATCCTTTTTAGATCTAGAAAAAACAGCCCGAGGCAAATAGTATTCATGCATGCTCGTGAAACAATCTTGAGTCTAAACTTATCTCTCTATATATAAAACAGAAAAATTATGACTACTGCTGAGTTTAACAGGCCTTGTAAAATTTTTCTACCACTGCAGTGCATATGACCGTGCCTTTGTGTGCTTCTTTACACAACAATTAGCTGGCAGCGGCTCTGCAAATACATTGCTCAATGCTAAGGCTTTCCAGAATTAAACACAAAGGTTGAATGAAAGAACGTTCACTCTTCTCAGCAAGTTTTTGTCTTCTGCATCAGAGCAGCTGGAAGCAGTAATTTGTCTTTGTGCAGGGATGAACAAGGGTTTATTTCAACCGAAGCTCTTTAAAATGCTGCTTCCTTCCTTTCAGCTCCCCTTGAAGGGTTGTAGGTAACCTGTCAACATTAATGCTGCTCTCGGGAGTCATCAGGAGGTGACTTTGAGAGCCCGGTGTCTTCAAGTGACCGATGCTGGAGGATCCACTCTGTGATTCAGCTGCTTCCTTATGCATTTGGAGGAGGAGGATGTTCAAAGAGCTTAAAGGAACTGGATATTCCCACTGATTGATATATAGTGGGAAGGGAATGTTTAACTCCCATCAGGTTCCCTTGAAAGTCCCCACCTTACATTCTGAATGGTGGGACCTGTGCATTTCCATGATGAGGTGACATCTGCTTAGTAACACCGTGTTTAGGAAGGCAGGAACTGCCCTTCAAAGAAAAAAAATTATCCTATAATACTACAAGATTTCATAGTGAGATTTTTTTTGTCCTGTATAGAAAGAGAGAATTCAACTCAACAACCAGATGAAATTTCTCTGTCATTCTGGTGCACTTAATAGGAATACCAAGTGTAAGTTATTTGACTGTTAGGCTGCTAACTCTCTTTTAATGAAAAAAAAAACCCTCCTGACAAACCCAAACAATGATTTGGTTCTTGTTTTACAAGTTCTTTACTAAAGACTTTGACCCGAAGTACATGGCGTCTTGTGAGGTAACAGCTGGTCTATCATTGTCTTCGGAAAAAAGTAACAGTTGCTAAGATTTTGAGAAACAAAGATGGTCTTTGAATCAACTGGAACAGCTGTAAGAGACTGACACACCATGCACTGTC
Source organism: Brachypodius melanocephalos (assembly GCA_013398615.1). Lineage (NCBI taxonomy): Eukaryota > Metazoa > Chordata > Aves > Passeriformes > Pycnonotidae > Brachypodius > Brachypodius melanocephalos. The sequence continues at coordinate 7,828,647 of VZSR01003816.1, forward strand.
AGCTGCTAAATTCAGATATTCAGACTGCCCGAAACGGGATACTTTAACCCTTTGCCACCACCAGATCACCAGATTCCTTTTCTCTCTATTTTTTTTTTTTTTTTTTTAAGCAGGAAAAGAAATTGGGTTTTCAATTCGCTTTTTGCTTTCAGAAATTAAAAAAGCAAAACAAAACCCCCAAAACTATCACTTTCTTTATAGGGATTTTGTCTTTTTTTTTTTTTTTTTTTTGTATTTATTCATGTTCTGATTTATAAATCATCCAAAGACATGCTTGTTGACAGCTGAAATTTGCATTATAGAAGTATAATGTTCTTCTCTGTGTGGTGCATTAAACCAAAAATATAATAGTGCATATCCAAAAAGCAGCATCAGATGCTATTTTAAGACACTCAGCATCTTCCCAGTTTATATGTGGAAACTGTATTTAGTTAATTGAAGCAGAATGGAGGTGAATTTATCTCATCTGGGAGGGAAAGGTAAGTGATAACAACAACCTATTTAAAAGACACATGTTAGATCCATGTGAGATCCGAAAGCTGGTGGCTGAAGTTGGGCACATTCAGCCTGGAAAAGTTTAGTTTTTCTTTATAGAGCAATCAGGGAACTGATCCATAATTTAAATTAGCTTGGGATGTGGCAGATTTTTCCATTGCTTGAAACCTTCAGATCAAACTTGGCTCTCTGCTCTTGCTGGTCCTCACAGTATGTTCCCAAGTGCTCCAGAATATTGTGATTTTTTTTTTCCCCAAAGATGGCAAAATGTGATGACATGAAAATTTATTTCTGTTAATGAAGAGACACCAACCATCTCTTGTTAACAAAACACTTGTATGCCTTTGGTCCTCCTGAGAGCCAAGCTCTTACAACTTGGAGCCTGGCTGATTTTTGGATGTCTGAAACAGGCACATGCTGGGACTCTTGCTAGGCTATTGTTCCAGTTCAGTTATAAGGGATGGGGTTTTGTTGAGGAGCCTCTAGCTGGCTCCTCTTGCTGCTGATGGAGAGGGTGAAGCAGCCAGTGAGTGGTACCCAGAGCTTTCCTGGTGAGGAGCTCTGCTGCCCAGACCAGTGCTCAGCACTGAAGTGTCTCAGCACTGAACACTCTGCTTTCTTGCCTGGCTCAAGCTTCTTCCTAAGCCATTTTCTTCAGCATTTCCCAGCTTGGCTTCTTACAAAAACTCTCTTCCTGATCGGATCTAACCTATTTCAGTGTGTCCTGCACCATCTGAATAGCCAAAAGATGGGCAATTATCACCACTGATTGCAGGATCAAGCTTAGTTTACTCTGTTTGTGGATATAACCATGTGAAAAAAGTCGATTTGTACCATAGCCTCAGAGGATTTGAAAGTTCTTTGCTCATGTGAGTGAATGTCCTAGAATAAAGGCTGAGACATGAATCAAATAATTTTCCAGATGTGATAATTGAGGTAAGCAGAATAAACTGCTCAGTCTAGGGCTTTAATTCTAATAAATATGAAAACACTTTTCCATCCTGATAGTCTATTACAGATTTACAGTTACTACAAGGTCCACATAAAGGCTGGACCTCCTGACATCCCTCTCTGCATTTGCAATGAAAGACCAAGTCTGCTGTCATTAAGCCAAATTCCAGCTCTGTTTTCCACATCTTTGTATTTTTCACGTCTGATAGTCTGAGAGATCTATTTGTCGTGAAAATCAGGGAGAAACAAGAGAAACAAACCAACAGATTTACATTTATTCTGAATTTAATTTCTTCTTATATTATTCATTGTTGAAAAGATTTTTGAGGAGAATTTGCTGCTACCTTTGAATTGCTTGCTCTTCTTTTCCCTAACAGAGGCACATTATTGTATGAGGTGAATGGGGATTACTTTCCAGTATCCAGAAATAGACTTTGGCCTTTTGACATCCTAATAATTCCCAGAACAGCCAAGTGAACCTTCACCATGATAGACTGGATTTGCTATATTAAAATATTGTAGCAGTGCCCTGATTTCAAGTCCTGACAGTTTAATCACTGCAGTTGACCCATGTTCCTCATACAGCTGCTTTCTGCAATGTGGTTACAACATCCATGCAGATTTTCCTTTGCTTTTAGAAACTTGGTTTAAAATAGTGAGAATCTGTGTTCCATTCAAGTTTACCTACTATTCTTTAATGGTATGAAATGTGTCATATTTCTTCTCTTATTTATTAAATCCTGTGCTTTGACTAGAACCTATTTCCAAGAATATTAAATTATTGTTCTATTATTAGAGCACAAGGTTTGATTCCTTGACAGGTTGTCAAGAGCTCTGGAACACTTAGCAGGAGCAGCCCTTCCTAACCAAACCTGTCTTCAGCAGCATCACTCAGTTTACCCTGGTACCAAAATGTAGTTGAAATTAAGCTGCTCAGTTGCTCCAGCAGCGTGTTGTGGAATCTGGGGCTGAATGCAGTCCTTTCCACAGTCACCCCACCCTCTGACACTGACAGTCACATTCAGACCAGCAGCTACCAACACCCTGCACTGCCTGGTCCCTTGCATCCATGTCCTGATCGAGCTGTTCATACATTCCAACATCTATCAGGTTTCTTGGCCATCATATACCATCTTAATATGGGCTCATGGTCATGTGCCTCCTGCCATCAGATTGCATTTAGGCTGTAAAGACAATAAACCTACTAATTTGGTGTACCTTGGAATCTTCCTTGTGTTGCAGGGTTTTTGTTTTTTTTCCACAGCTTTCTGAGTGTTTTCATTTACTGTCCTCTTTGGCTCCTTGACTTCCTTCCTCTTCTGGTTTAGGATTTTAACCAAGCACTCAAGATCACTTTTAACATGCTCAGTTTGGCTCTTTTTAATTATCTGAGCTATGTGTCATCATGTCAGAAGGTTTAGATTTATTTTGCAGCAATTTGCTGTGAAAACAGTTACCTTACAAATATAGTTATTGTGTCTGTGAACTAGGTGCTTTTAGAATAGTTTCATTTTCACAGGATGCTTTTCATGGAAAACAAAGTGAAATTCTGTGGAATTTCGGAGATTCTGCAAACAATTCTAATAGGTAGTTCCTTTCTTCCTTCCAAGACTTGGTGTTAGGAATCAGATTAGAGCAGCAGAAATACAGAAAAAAAATACAGTGATGTTGTACCCAGACTCCAGAACCGTGTTCTAAAAGCCCACTGGTGAGCTGATGAACAAGTAATGCAAAGGTTACGTAGAGCTTATTTCTGGTGGGTTTCTCCACATTTCTTGTTTATCTGCTTTATTTGTTTGGTTGCTTTGTCCCAGTGCCGTAGTGACACCCTCTGGCAATGGCAGGATAGTTTCACTGCCATTAGGGGCTCTCCAGCAGCAATCAGTGAGCAACCTGATGGGAAAGGCATTGGTGTGCCCTTTCCTTCCTTCTCTCAGAGCTGGTTTGGCTCAAGATTAAAATTCACACCTGAGAAGTTAAATTTAGCGTTGTACACGATGGCTAATTGATACAAAATTCAAGTACCATGTAATAAATAATGTTGGACATCTTGTTCTGGTGAGTTGGAGTTTTCTTCTGGTGAGCAGCTTGAAAAGTTTCCTTTTGTACTTAATTTGTCTACACCAACTCTAAAGCACACTCCTCTCTTCTGGAGCACAGGCTCTGAGCAAAGCCTTACCAGTGCTTTGGCTGTGGTGTAGCTCTCACCAGAACTGAGAAGACCCACTTATCCCTTCTACTGGGAAATATCACAGGTTTTTAAAGATGGAAAAGCTACTGGGAGTTGTCTGCCCACTGGTAATTTTGTACACTGCATCGGTAATGCTTTCATTTGTGCAGTCTTGCAGGATGGGTCACAAAACGCAAACTTCCCACAAGCTGACGATTTTCCAGGCAGTAAAAATAAAAACCAGTGAGCTGTTGAGGCAGCAGAGTGGGGCAGATGAGGCTTGGAGAAAGGCATTAAGGTGCCTAAGTTCTATTAAAATTAAAGTGCTGGAAAATACTTAATGTTTTTTGTCATATCTTGGTCTGTGTCTGATTTTGAGAAGCAACCTTGTGCACGTCTGCAGAGCAAGGTGATACAGAACTATGAGTTGGGGTAAATCAGCTGTCAGGCTGTGCCAGGTCCCTCACTGGGCCCCTCAGCAACCTGAATTAGCCCAGATAGAGAAGTTTGTGCTGCTGGGCTCAAGCGAAGTTAAAGATTTATTAGGGAGAGCTCCGTGGATAAATGAGGAGTGGAGGTTCTGAGATGAAAGCCTTTGATTGCTCTGTGCCGTAGGGACTCGTATTGACCTGGTTGGAACGAGCCCTCTCCAGTCCCGTGGCAGCACCTGGGCTGTCCTGGACTGATTCTGGGGACTCTAGGTTGGGACACAGGCTCTTCTCAGCATCGTGGTGAAATATGAAGGTCTGGCTCAGCTTCTGAGAGCAGCCGTGGTTGTCTCTGCCACCTGGGGTCACTGTGATCAAGGTTATTAAAAAGGAGAGGTACGAAATAACAAAGAGAAGCAGTAAAAAACCATACTTCCTTAACCCCTGGAGGCTAAAATTGAGATTACCACAAGCATACAAATTAGTTGAAATTTTTATTGTGTGAGAGAAAACGAAGTCCTATACTTCAGTGTGTAAATAATTCTACTTCAGCAGGTCAGGGATTTATATAAAGCAAGACATGGACTATCACAAGAATAATATTGCCTCTTGTACTATTTTCTTATTGCATTTTGTCTCAGCTCTTGTACCTGTTGGCTCCTACAGCGTGTTACAACTGACTTTGAAGGTCCTTGTAGCTGTGTAGTTTTGTGGCTGAGAAATCTCCTGTGGTCTTGATGTTGATCTGGTTTAATCCTGGAACTGCTTCAAAATCTCAGTGGCTGTTCCTGTTATTTACACATGTGAGATTATAGGGGAGTCTAAGAGATATTTTAAATCTGCACCCATCTTACAGAATTTCTTAAGTGTGCTATTAATGAAACCTTTGTCTCAGCTAACCCCCCATGATATATTATGTACCAGCACTACTTCTTAAAAGCACTTTGGCCAAATTTTCAAGCTGACTAGGCTTAAAGTTGTCAAAATACGTATTTATGTTAAAACTCCCCCAAATGCTGTGTGGATGTAAATCTTTCTGTGGAGGTGCTGCCTTGTGAGAGAGGAAGGGCTGTCTATGCACTGGCAAAAAAAGAGGAAAACCCAGTTGATGCAAATGCAACTTCCAAGCCCATTTCTTGTCAGAGCAGCACTGCAGTGTGTGAGATGCTCAAAGCTGGGCATCCCTGGTGCTCTCTGAGCTGTCTCTAACACAGCTGCAAAATTGCTGCCTTGTGCTCTGAAAGCCTAAGCTGAAGCAGTAAGACATAGAAACCCTTTTAACAGTCCCTTCTGTTCACAAATCCTTTTATAAAGGCTGGTAGCTACCCAGAGAACAGAATTCTACCTGCAGTGGGTGGCTACCATTGGAGCTGAAGGAGTTAATGCACATCTGTAGAGTGCACCTTTTTTTTTCTTCTCTTAGCTCCATATTTCTGGAACTTCTAGACAATGGGACTGTACACAACATTGCATAGAATTCAGTGTGTTCTTTAGTTGGAAAAAAAATGGTAAATCAGTTCTTTTAACCTTTTTTTGGTTCTTACTAAATGAAAAGTGTATCATGGAATGACAGAATGGTTTAGGTTGAAGAGGCCTTAAATACCAATTTGTTCCAACCCTTCTGCCACAGGCAGGGACACCTTCCTCTATCCCAGATTGCTCCAAGCTCCATCCAGGCTGGCCTTGGACACTTCCAGGGATGGGGCAGCCACAGCTGCTCTGGGAAACCTGTGCCAGTGCCTCAAAACCCTCAAAGAAAAGAATTCCTGTATAATTTCCTTATAATGTGTGTAATTTTCTTAATGCTTTTGTTGACATATCTGTGCATTTGATTAGATAAGAAGTACTTCAGTTACAGGTGTAGTTGAAGGAGAGCAGGGTGGAAGAAACAGTAGTAGTGTTCCTTCACAGCTCTTTGCAAGTGGAAAACATCAACTCCTTGCAATACTGGAGAGTTGTATAGTCAGAACTGCCTTACTCCTGTGCCTTTTCAAATGAACTTTGCATAAATGGCACCACCTCTAAATAAAACTGCTTAGCATCCCTTGTAGTTATATGATATTCAAAGCATCTCTCAGAACCACATTTTAGTCCTATTATAATCAGTGTTCTTTGGAGTAATTAATTATGTATCCCATCACGAGGGCAGAATCAGCACATTATGTTTTCATCTCTTGTAGTGAGATAGCTCCTCGTACGGGGGATCATGCTGCTGTACACATAATTAGTACTATATGAAGAATATAAATTAACATGTTAGTTTCTGTGGGAATGTTGATGAGGTTGGAAAGGCGTCATTAATACGCTCAATAGTGCAAAATAATGCTTCTGATTTTAGCTTCCTCTGCTTTTCCTTTCAACTAGTAAAGCTAAAAATACCGCACAGCTGCTTTCCCTTTACATGTGTGAAAATGTGTGGAATGTGAAGTGAGGAGGAGAATTGCAGCCCTTTGGGTGAGAAAAACACGAGGTTTGGTTTTCTGAGGCACCAGGCTGTGCCTCGTCAGGGAGCAGGGCAGAAGGAGGGCTCCACTGTGGCTGCAGGGATGGACAGACTGCTCCTCCTGGGGCTCACAGCAGGGTGGGCTCTGGCACTGCCCCCTTGGGTTCCAGATAAATTGCTGACTCCAGATAAATTCCTTCTCTAAGGCCTGAGCAGGTTGAAGCACTGTAGAACTTGAGCAGCCCCTCAGATGCACATGGTCAGCCCACAGTTAATGCTGCTGGTGGGTCAGATAGAAGATTTAGGGAGAAGCAGAAGATCCTTATGGATGTGAATCAATTTATCAATGACATCTAACTGTGCCAGCTCTCAGGGCAAAGGAGAATCCAGCTGTAGGATCTGATCTGCAGCTTGATAGAAACTCTGTGCACCAGAGCAGTAGAAAGGATGAATGGCAGGATGAAAGGATGAAAAGCAAACCATGCAGAGCTTTGTGAAGTATATTTATTTTAATATTAGTTGGCTCTTAAAAGGTGCTCTTTGCCTGTTGTGCTCTGTGCTTTTTACTGAGAAGGATAAGCAACCATTATCTGTGTTGAACACTTTTTGGATACCCTTTGCTATTGTGGCTGATGAATAAAATGACAAAGTGAGTATCTGATCCCGAAAGTTGATCTCTGCAAACAAGCTTTTATAAACTGGAGGAGCTCTGTGGACGTCAGTGGGAGCTGCTACAGGAAGGAGGATTAATTGGTATTAAATTGGCGGCCAAAGTAAAGGAGCTGTCGGCTGGGACCAAAACAACAGAAAATATTGGTAGGAGAGAATTGAGTTGTGCTATTGGATAGCTCTTTTGTGAAACTAAATCAGAGAATTGCTAATTAGCTTTTACAAATACTGGGAGTTGTTTAAACTTGGCTGCCTTTCATAGTTACTAGAAGTTAGACCTAAATCTACTAGACTAAAGTCAAGTAGATTTCTAATGTGATTGAATGAATGTTTTCTCATTACTGGAGCCTTCTTTTTTCCTTATTTTTATTGATTTGAAATGCAGGAGTATAATGTTGCATCAATGCAACCTTGCATATATTGCAGGTGTATGGCTTTAAACCCAGAAATTTTCCTAATGGTTATTTTTGAAAATTTCCATCTTTCCTTTTAGTTTTCTTGGTCTTTTTTAGTTCATTGCTCGCAGATTCAGCCTCTTGGTAGTGACCCAGCTTTCCAGTCACAGAGGCATGAAAAATCAGCATAATTAAAAATCATATATTAAAGCAACTTTTCTTTTCTGAAATGCAAATGAGAGATAAGAGAAGACTCACCCGTGTTTGCTCTGTGTGTTGATTGAACAAAATCCACCTACTGCTCTTGGAGATGTGGTGCTGGTAGGATATTGCAGTTATTTTTATTGAAAACTCTGGGTTTAACTCAGACAATTCTCTTAGCTCCTGACTCTCAATACTGATTATAATTTCTGGTCAACTTTTATTCTCTTCCTATCTCTATTTCCATGGAATTCACAGTGGTTCCACTCTTCCTTTTTCTCTTAAACCTGTTGGGTTTACATTGTGGTAATTTTCCACTTTTCCTCTCCTCCCGGCCCTTGGTGTGCTGCCTCACAGCTCTCTTCCACTTTGCAATTTCTGATTTATTTCTGGCATCTGTTCAACTTTAGAAAAAAAAATAAAATTCCAGCCCGTGAGTCTTGAAAGGAAATATAAATTCCATTTTTATCAACATTCACCAATTAAAATCCGATACTGCAAAGCCTGTTTATAAATAACTTGACTATTCCAAATTCATGTTGATAATACCTTGCACCATTCATGCCATATATATACACCACTTTCATATGGCAGAGGAGGAGAGGTGTTTCCATGAGACTATATAAATTTACAAGTACAGAAATAAACCCCATTGACTACACCCCAGTGTCACACTTGCTGTGTGTACGTTCACACTCACACACTTGTGCATCTAAGTTGCTTTGAAAAGAGGAACTTGTATGTGATTATCTGGTAAGATATAAAACTGAAGCCTGAAATCTGATCTCTTGGGTTTTGGTTCAGGGCCAGATTATGGAAAATGATTTGAGTTCCGATTCAGGCAAAATCCCCTGAATATGTTTTTCTGGCAATATTTTTGAGAACAGCTGATCTTTTCACATTTTTTCCATTTGGGTTAGAAATCTTAAGAGAGTAACCACAATTGCCACTGAAGTACTGATGTTTGCTGCTCACTGGAAGGAAAGTGCAGCCCATATACATGGAGCCATAATTCTGGCATTTTCCTCTGGTGTGTTTCAAAGCTCTAGATGATAGATAATGACATTAAGGAGAGTGAGTTGAAGTTAATTGCAAAGCATTGCTTATTAGGTTTGAAAGAGATATAATCACAGGGCATTCTAATTCCTTAAGACACTGATTAATATAACAGCTACAGAGAAAAAACTGGCAGGGAATACGTTTCTAGGGAGTTTGCAGGATTGCTGGTTTATGCATTTTCTTTTACAGCCTACACAGTTGGAGATAATTCAGAATCTTACTGTTTAAGAGTAAGCCAAGAATCTAAAATCTTGTGACCATATTTAGGGATGGATGAAATGTTTTTGTTAAAATAGCTCACACTCCCTCACACATGCCCGTATTTCTGTCCGGCCTTCGGGCCGGTGAAAGGAAGAAACAGGAGACCTCAGAGATTTCCTTTGCCTTTCTTGTGATCCATCAGCTGGGTGTTAATGATCTCACACTGCTTATTCCAGTACCCAAACATCTGCCTTCCCTCTGGGCTTGGTTGAATCACCCAGTGCCTTTACCAGTTGCTGTGTTCATCTGCGGCTCTGTTTTGGTTTAATCATCCCATTAGCTGAAGCTGAAGAAACATTTTGTGGCAAGTGCCACTGGTTTGTTCTGCATTTTCATCCAGCATGATGCTGGGCTGTGCCACGTTGAGTTGTCTCCCAGCAAAGGTGGAAGGGTAGGGGGAAAATTCAGAAGTTATGGGAATGATAGCATTATTTGGGGATGACATGGGTTTTTTCTTGCTGTTCCACTGGTACTGATTTTTTCCAATCATCCCCTGGGTATCCAGCATGTTTGTCTGGATAAAGGCTGTCTGTGTCTCTGGTGGGAATGTGCAAAATATGGAGAGGGCTAGAGCAGTGTAAAAATAACGTTTATTAGCAGAGACATTAAAGGCCGAAGAAGGATGTTTGGGGGAACAGCAAGAAAGGCAGTCCCAAGCTACATCTTTAACAATGAAATTCCTTCAGCAGACTCAGACAATCTGTTCCCAGTCTGTACCAGGACACAGAGCATTACCCACAGCTGTGCCAAGAGCCTGAACTCCACACAGCTCCTGAGAGTCCCTAATTCTGCTCAGAACACGCACGGGGACGGATCTAATTGGAATCTAGAGGATGCCTGAAAAAACTCCCAAAGCGGGCAGATTTTAGGCAGGCTGTGCCGGAGGTGGGTTCTGCAAGCCACCAGTGGCAGAGATTGTTTTTGGAGAAGGAGCTGTCTCATTCCTGACCCCGTCACCTTCCGTGCGAGCCAGGGGGAGAGCGCTGGTGCCAGTCCAATAGGCATGCTCAGCAGATGGCCAAGGCTCTGCTTTATATCCACTGATACTAAAAGGTTGTTTATTAAGGCAAGACGTTATTGTTCTGAGTGTTTGGCACTGCCTCTCATCTTTTAAAAAGTTGAGAGGAACAAGTCTGATGAGGTTCCCAGCTCTTCTGTCTCGGTTACAAGAATAGGCTGTCAGGAGTCAGTGTGTTTTCTCTGACAGTGATCCTGCACTTGTTTTACTCTTCGTTGCCCTGCTAGGAAACATCTCTTTGCTTGTCCTTGGAAATACAATCTGAAAGGGTTCTCTTGAGTCACTGAGTTCAGTCATCTGATCACTGTATGAAAACCCAGTCGTATGATCCCTCATATAACCTAAATGAAGATGTTTTTGTTTTCTCCTCTTTATTGGGCTGTACACTACCTCTCCCATGGCAAGAGAACATCTCACTTCCAGCCTAAATTTTTATATGTGTTGATTTTTCATGGCCTTATTGCCCATCAGTTAAAATAACTTTTCAACTCTGTTGTTCAGCTTAACCCTCACCTTTTATCCCTATGTACTTATAAATTAAAATTATATCTGTTCTTTACTTATTTTACTGCAGTAAATGATTCATTCTCTTTTCTTCTTTTATAAAAGACAGACTCGTTGCCCTTATCACCCCAGAATACCTTTTTTCTGCATCTTTTTTGAATCAAATGCATCCTGTTTCTCTCTTTCTTTTGCATGTGGTTGATGAGAATTGTGCCCAGTATTGAAGTGAGATCATTTACAGAGGTCTTTTTTACAACATCATTAACACTTCCTTGCTCACTTGAAAGTGTCCCAGTTTGTACTGATGTAGGATGGGTTTGCCTTCTTCCCAGCCAAGGGTAAGAAGGATGGCTTGCAGTTACCCAGTGGTTTAATGAATTCAGATTAAAGTAGAAATTGTTGCTGTAACTCCAACATGCATGGCCTTTCATGTTAGATTACTGAATTTCATTCCAACTTTATTACTTCGGTCATCAAAAGCATCCTCTGTGCAATCCATCCGAACACAGCATCTCCACCTGTCAGGACTGGGCCTTGAAATATCCTTAATAAAATGACCTCTGGGTTTGTTCTTCCACTTCCAGTATCAACTGTTGTTAATCTACCTGAAATTATTGCCTTAAACACATTATGGTTCTTCCTCCTAATCAACTTTCCCATTTTAGCCAGCAGCTTGCCTCTTAGCACTGAGATTGATTTATTCTCTCTAGAATATCAGTGTTCAAATAAAGGGAGAAAGCAGATATTCCAGTGTGCCTCATTTTCCAGTTACCTCTCTGACTTTCATTATTCCTGACTTAAAAATTTGTTTTCAAACCTTGCATGACCGAGGTTGGACTAGTGGTGGATCTACAGCTGCCCAGGTTACCTTGAGATGACATCAAAGATGATGAACAAAGTGTCTTTTAATGCAGTCTTTTCTGAGTTGATTAAAAAAAAGGTCAGACATTTGTGCTGCAGTCCTGATTTCACATCAGGAAAAATATACTTTCCTGAGCTTTTCACGATGAGAATTTCAGACTGTGGGATGTCTGACAAATTTAGTTTTCAGCGGCATGAAAATTAACAACTAGGCTGTCTCCCCATCAAAATCTGAGCATTTTTTAGAGATCTCTATTTCTAATTAAAACAAATGAAACTGAAAGGGGTTTATGCTTTTCCATTTTCTCCCCCAGCAGGTCACTGAGTCGCTACTTCTCTTAAAATCTCTTCCAAAACTTTCCTCGTTATTTCCTCGTAATTTTGCATGCTGTGAAATAATTACCATGTAAAATATTTTGGCATATAAATGAATTCACCATATAAAAAATATATGGTATTACATTAAGAATTCATGGTTGGATCTTCACAGTAGCTTTTTAGAACTCAATTGTTAAGGGAATCTTTTGGCACCACTTCAAAGAGAAAGTGACATTAAATGTAAATATTCTGAACATTGTAATTGTTATCACCATTCACTGAAAGCCCCTTTTAGAGCATCCTCAAAGGGGTAAATAAGAAACAATATCTCCCTATTCTGGACACAGATTCTGCTCAAAGGAGTCAGCAGTCCTTTTGCTGAACGTTTCAAGGTTGTGCTTAACTAATTGAGCCTGTTTTGGCATCGTATTTTTCCTGAACAGGACTATTCTGAAATTATCAGTTCTTCTGAAAACCCATAAATGTGGATTTTTGGCTTCTAATTTTAAAAATCTTGGCTATAAGTTTTATGTAGTGATTCTGTCTGTCGAGAGAACACTTAGCCTGAGATGTCATCTGGATTTAGAAGACAGAGTACAAAGACATTTTGTCTTTTGCTTGTCAGTTTATTATTTTTCGTGTTCCAATTTTGCTACAGTTGAAAATGGCTTTTCCTTTCTTTGCAAGCTAAGAAATAAATCCTTCTTGAGAGTGCAGCCGTTCTGCCATTCCTTGAATTACTAAGAACATTAATAAAATTCAGTGAAATGCAAAGTTTTCATATTAATGAGAGTTCGGAGGCTTCTAAAATATTCGAGGCAATAATGTTTCGTGGATTATGTTGGAGTGCTGTCTGCAGAGGTCAGCTGTGATATGATCGCTGAAACCTGTGGCTGTGCTGTAGCCTTAGGAAACCTGTGTGAAAATAAACCACATGGCTTTGATGCACCAAAGCAGCCAGCAGGAAATAAGGGCAGGACCATCCCCTCACTGCTGAGCACTGATGGCATGAGAGAGAGCCCATTAAAACAAACGATATAAATGAGCCTGGGCTGGCTATGAGACCTGCAAGGTGATTAATGCCTGTGGTGACAAGTTGGAGGCATAGGAGGAGATTAAAGATTAAGTTAAAGGTAAGAGTGCTAACAGGCCTTTTCCTGCCCAGCTCTTCTAATTGCTCTTCCTTCCTGCAAATCCAGTGGCCAGCGCTGCCTGTGCAGCACCACATTCCTCCCTGAGACTTGTCGGGCTGGTAGATAAACGAAATATTTCTTTTCAAACACTTTCTTCTGTCTTTTCTTCCTTTTAAAAAAAAACTTCTTTAAATTTATTTTGTTCTTTTTCTCCTTTATTTCCTTTTTTCTTTATTCCTTTTAGCCAGCTCTGTTATCCCTTCGGAAGTCTTGTGGAAGCTGTTGCTGTTGGAGCGTTGGGACTTTAGGTGAAGGTTGGTCCAGACCATCCTCCAGCTGCCCAAACTGGGGGAGTGGGCAGAGAAGAGGCCACCAGCAAGCCTAGGCAAGGACTGCAGATTTCTCTCACTTGGCTTTCCAAAACAATTGTTCAAAGAACAAAAAAACCCCCGAGTATCAAAAATCCCCATCCCCTGACCCGCTAAGGCTCGGTGGTAGAGTGTCTACTGCCTTATTTGCAGGAGGTTTTAACACTTGACCTGAAAAGTCAACAAAAGAATCACCATCTCCCATCTTAATAAATTAAGTTCTATCTTCTCTAATCACTTCCTACAAACACACAAAGTCATCTGTTTCCTTTTGGCTTAGATCTTGTATAATGTTTGGAGGAAGGAGGTCTACTTTTGTCAGCACCCCTGTTAAATTTATTTGCTTTTCTAGTTCAAGGAAAAAAGCCTGTAACTCTGAAAGACACCCAATGCTCTTATTTATTTATTTTGCTCAGTTTGATTGATCCATCTTTGTTCTGAGCTTATACAAAACTGACCACAGCTCCAGTAAAATGCCTCTTGTTAAAGAACTTCCAGAATTTCCACGTGTTCCCCTCCTGTGCTTGTCCTGCGTGGGAAGAAACTTGACCTTAGGTGCAGGTACACTGAATTCAGAATGCTCCATCAGAAATCTCTCTGGCTGGTAAATCCAGAGCTTGATAATTATTCAGACTGCTTTGCTGCATGTTACTCTGCCTCTTGAGTGACAAGCAAGGGCTCTCAAGCTAAGATGGAAATAGGGCAGCTAGTCTGACTTCCCCTTGTGACTGAGAAAGCTTTCACCTGGCTCAGTGGGCAGAGGAGTCACTTGGAGAAGCAGAAATGTCACCCTAAGATATCACCAGTGCAAACATACACAAATGCCACTTAGCACCGTTTCATAATTGTTCATTGGTTCCCTCTGGCATAATTAGGACAAAAAGCTGTAAAAGATGAAGTTGATGATCACTTGTGTAGATATCTGTAGATATTCTTGTGTCTATGAATGTTTATATACATATATATTTATTTATTCCATGTTTCATGGGCCACCGAGATTTATTGTCCTTTGTAGTAAATATTGACCTTGGATTTATCTCAGTCAATGTTTACCACTTAAGCCAATAAATCTTGAGGTTCACCTTAACAGAAGTCAATATCTGCTTAGTGTTCAGCTCCATCATTAATATAAATATTTTAGTGACCTTTGCTTGTATTAGTCTATTTATTAAAGCCAACTCAGTGTTACCAGTCCTATACCACATCAGTAGTTTATTTTTCAGTTACTTATTCCTGTAAGGTTTTTATAATAACCTCTGATATTCCTGTCGAGGTGCTGCAGAGGGTGTTTTTTGAGGAGAATCTCAGGAATGTGAGTGCAAGTTGCTGTTTCCAGTGGGGAGGGATGTGGCAGCCGTGTGTATCTGTGTGCTTCATCACGTATTTACCCACTACCAGGGTCCAAGCATTTCTTTGATTGCTGCTTCTTCTCTGGGAGTTTTTCAAGACATTCTTTGTATGAGCAAATCTTTCTGAGATCAAGTGTTTGCTTTTCTGTATCTGTCACTGAGTTTAGGGTTAACAGGGACCTTTAGACCACCTACTCTGACCTTTTTATCTCCTGCCATCTTTATCTGCTCCGTTTAAGAAGTGCTTTTTGCTGCCTTCCACCTCCCCTCTTTTGACCCTCACCGAGTGAAATTTCTCTGCAGTGTCCTTAGTAAAGTTTTCCTTTTGAATTGCATTTGATTTGGTGTGATAACACCTCAGTCTAGGTTCACACTGAAGCATCCCAAAGGAGTGTTGCTCTCTGGATCTCTCTGGGCTGTCATCCCTCAGCACATGCAGGCATTGTCCCTTCGTGCCTGGATATTTAGGCAGGAACATTTCATGTAAATGTTGCCACAAACCATTCAGGTGTGACTGAGGTGCCTCCTTATGTCTTCCCCCTAAAAGTGAGATTCAAAGTGGAATCTGAATGCTTACGATCTCTTCCCATCTCCTCTGGCCACAGGAACAGGTAAATATTTGGTCCATGAGTTGTGAAACCCTCTGTACAAAATAAAGCAGTCTGAAGGCTCCAGGGCAATTACTTAATTCAGGCACCAAGCTCAAGATTTTCCTTGTTATTATTATTACTGCACCACAAAGCACACATATAATACTGGTGATTACAAACCACTTCACCAGCACAGATAAGAGAGGTGTTCATCCCAGAACATTCTCACTCCAAATCCCTGATTCTACCACCCCCTTTTCATTAAATTACTCCTTTTATTCCAACTTAGAGTGCTGACTGTTCACATGGATAAAAGCTTGCAGGGTTAAACCCTTTGTGAGCCTATAGAAAATGTTCTGTGCATGTGGAGAGGTTTCTATTATTCGTTATAAAGGTGCTGCTGCAGTAAATGGTTTAAAAACATTGTGCTATGGAGACTTCTGATCCCTGTCACATGAAACAGCATAAATGTCAGATCAGGGATTTATATGAATATTCCTTGAAGAGAAGCAAAGACAAGGAATTAGTTGTTCTCTTGTCCTATTTATTCCCTTTAATTGGATTTATTTTTAAATGGGCTTTAGTATAGAAATTTCTGCTTCATTTCTTTATTGTATTTTGGAATTTCGTATCGACAGAGATAAAGCCTGCTTGCCCTACATTAAAAAAAAAATATTTAAACCAGTGGAGGTATGTTCCTTAAACAGCAAAATCTATTTTTTTAAAAAAACCCTATTTTTTAAACCAGCTCTCAGCTTACAGGCAGAATATTTTAAGGTGCTGGTGTTGGAGCAGTTCACAGCAGCAAACACAGCCAGGATTCAAGATCCAGAGCAATTACAGCTGCTGATACACCAAGTCTTCCAGGGGGATGTGTGTGCTATGGGCACAGTGGAGCTGGGCTGTGCAGGAGGCTTGAGAGAGCAAGTAACAGCACTTGGCTGGTTTTTGGTGCATGCCTCCAAGTCAGACTGAGGAGCTGCTCACTGTTGTCAACCTTTGATTCATAGAGTTGTGTAAAAGGGCAAAAAATTCCTTTCTGTCATGCCAGAGGCCAAATTAAACAGAAATCTGTAAACTGGGAGGGTTATTTAGTTGGGAGGAAGCAACATGACTGGTCTGATAATGTACTCCTGCAGGTTTGGGGTTTTTTTTGCAATTTGTTTTGGGGCTGGGTTTGTCCTGGTTTATTTAATGCCATAAAATATAATTGCTTCGAAAATTCAAAAAACCAGCATGAAAGCAACCACCTTTGTGTTTTAGAAGAGCCAAGCAAAGGTGTTTGAAGGTTTGGACTAAGAGTGACCACAAAGACCTGGGTTAATACTGACCCACCAGCCTGGCCAGCGAATTCTTCATGTCCCCTTTCAACCAGGCATTTAAAAAATGTACTGCAGATATGCAGGAAGGCATATACTGCTTTTTCCCCCTCTCCCACCCCAGCTATGCTAATGAAAGCCCAGCATAGCTGAGATTTCCAGATCTGCTATCACTGTGGAGAGATAAAGGTAGGCTCGTTACATTGCAGAATTGAACGCTGGGCACTCGTGATTTTCGTAGTTTTTGTGGCAGAATGCAGAAGGAGGAGGTGAGTGCAGAGTCTGCTGGGCAGGTTTTAAAACCACACTGGACGGGTGCTGGGAGGTTGGAAGGAGCAGGTGTTGCTGCCAGGGTTATTGCTGGGACTCTTCAGGATGTCTTTGATGTACCTTGCAGTGGTTAGTGAAAGAAAATTAATAAGAAAGGTGGAATGAAGCAATGTAACGGCATCTGAATTTATCTCCATAGGTATGAAGAAAGTGTGCCCTTAGGTCTGTGTTTGTGCATCTACAGATTTAAGCTTTTTCGTGCTTAAAAAGCTCCTTTTCCTTCGGAGCCCTGCAAACACAGACTACTTAAGAAAACATGCATGTTTCCTCTGATCTAATCAATCTCTATTTTCTCCTTCTTTGAATTACAGTGGAGCTGTAAAAAATGAAACTGCTTAATTGCCATAGTTCACTAAGAACTCCTACAAAAGAAGTATTTGTTGTCTCGGGAAATTTTATCTCCAGTTCGTTTTATTGTAGAAGATTCTATCTCAGAAATGCTGTGAATCAGAGATGAAGGGGAGTAATGATGAACTTAAGGAAAACATAAGGAAAATGTGTGGGTGTATGAGTTTGCACATGTCTGTGAGCTATAATAGATATGCAAATAGAAAAGCAAGTGCTTGTGGACATGTGGTTTTGTGTTAGATGTGAATTTTATTCATCAGCTCTTCACCACTAGATTTACACACTTTTAAAAAACCATTCTGACTCATTCCAGAGAACCTTTATCAGCTATTTTATAATGATTCCATTTACCGATCCAATTATAAACTAAATTGAATGCTGTCCGCTCACACAGGTTAAAGTGTTTTTATCACAGGCAGCTGTTTGATATCTGCAGGTGTGGGAGCACACCACAGGGATGGAAATTAATTAAGCAAGATGTGGGAGATGGCTGCAGCCGCGTGCTCTGAGCTTGTCAGCCCGGGGAGACGCGTGTCAAACACTCCGTGATTTGTTGCAGCACACGCTCCTGACTCGGAGCAGGCACTGCTCAGGCACTCGGAGCTGCAGCTCTGCAGAGCCTGGCTTTGCCCTCTCACTGCTCCATTCCAGTGGCCACATATACTGATATCATCAGAATTACCCCGGGAATTTCCTGATGTACTGAATTATTGTATGTGAGCAAACCCCCTCTCGCTGCACTCTGGTCCTTCTTTAGCGTTGTGTTATGCTTTAACATCTTTGGCATCATTGCAGTGTTCTGATTTTTATGTTAGTGGCAGTGACCACAAGGTGTGGAAGTGTGAAGATTTTAGCCTAATACCTAATAGTTCTTACCTATTTTTGTGCTGATACAGTTGCCAGGCAGAGGTGCTGTCTTGTGGCACTCGAGGTGCACAAGCTATAGTCATGAAAATATTGTGTCGGAGCAGTAAGCATATGATTTGAAGGAACAATTGTAATTATCAAATACAATTTAATTTTTCTATATTTACAGAAAACTGTTAAAAGTGATTCCTTCACAGAATGGAGGAAAAAAGGTAGATAGATTAATATCATGTTCATGTCCAAGTTCCACAGCCACAACAGTTTGTGTGTGACCATGGTCTGAATAGAAAAATTGGGTGAATTATTAGAATAAAAATTTTCTCTGGCAAGAGTTTTCTAATCATAGAGATGCAAGAAAATGTAAATAAATAGATATATAAAACTTCATTTTCATGAAAGCATGTCCTCAGTATTAAAAGCAAACCAAAAAAAGCTATTATTGTTGGGGGGGAAGATGTTCCTCTTCACTGCAGAACGTGAACTGTAAGGTACAGTTGTAAGGTAATAGTTTGGTTTTGTTCATAGTTACTTACTCACGTGTGATATATGATTTTTTACAGTTTCTTACTGAAAATAATGTTCTATATCCCTACACAGGGATATCCTCAGGGATATATGTTCCATGTGCCTGTGTTGAGGGGCATCTCCACCATCATCTACTCCACGAGGTCACGTAGTAGTGCATTTCCAATTGCAGCCCTCTGGCAGCTCTTGAAATCTCTGTTATATTTCCAGATCACTTCAGTTCCCATGAGATTGGTGCTCACCTCTGTCAGTGCCCCTTGCCAAGGGCTTCCTCAGCTGTGTTACCTGGTTCCTGAAATAAGGATGAGGAGTGCACAGTGACTCTCCAGCTTCATTGGGATAGTCCAGAAGAGGGAGCTTGAAATTAAAGAGTGAAGGGATTTAAAAGTACCAGAAGGAAATAAATTCTTCTAATATGGTGACTTTGTTGTGGTTGCCCTTTATCACTGCTGGAATTTGCTTCATATCAGCAACAACAGAGCCTTGTTTTGGGGAGGATGATTATTCTGGTGGTGGTGTGCTTCAGGCCAACCAGCAGCAATTTTCTTTCAGTTACTAAGTTAAAACACTTATTCGTTCAAGTATTAAGTTAAAATACTTATTTTTTTTTCAGCATGGTATCCCCCATTGCTTTTCTAGAATTTTGAGAAAGTAATTAATTGTGGAGAAAATGAAAAATCATCAACTTGTGTGGGACTTAAAGGGCCATTCTTGTGTTTAGTCAGCTCAAACACGCCAGTCTCATTTTGGTGACAGCAGGCATGAATTTGGCCCACATGGGCTGAAGTTCATGGTTTGTTGTGCTGAGCTTTTCCCTGGGTCACTTCTACAATGCCCATGGATACAAAGAACACCTCTGACTTTGTTACAGAGCCCTTTTCTGCTTCAAATAATGATGCATTTGGGGACTCCTCAGGATGAAAGTTTCAGCAGAGTGTGCTTGCAGCAATGCTGTGTTTTTACAGTGTATAATCTCCATAAATGTCTCTGTCTTTGCATGAGATCCAGTACTTGCAGGCTAAGGAAAGAGTTCCTAAGCACTATCTGTACCTACTAAACCGGAAAGAAGACTGTGCAGTTTAGAATTTGTGTTTCTCTATACCTGTGTATATATATTTGTACATTTTATCAACTAGAAAGTGTATTTTATTGATCCAAGCTCCTCTGGACTTTTGTTTTTGCTTGTTTGTTTTTCTTTTGGCATTTAAATTTGACCCTGATCTTGAATCCTAGTTCCAAGATGAAAATCTTGAGAATGCTCACACACAGAAAACAGGAGAACAAATGTGATTATGTTCAACTGAAATAGCAGTTTCAACAATGCCTTCTTTTGATTTTAGCTTTTCGCTCAGAAGTGTTATTCTGAAGTAATTTCATTGTGAAAAGCAGATCCTCCGAAGTTATCACAGCGGGACAATTAGGTTCAAAACTTTTGAAAAATTTTAAATGGTGAATGACATCCGCCGTTTTTGACAGGAATATTCCGTTTCAGCAAACTGGAGTGGTTTTTTTTCCTGAGAAAAGTCATGTTGCCCAGTTCCAATGAAGGGCTCCTGGTGTGCACAGATTTGTTGGTGAGCAGTGCTGCTGGCCATGGGAAGCTGGGACCCAGCCTCGCTGCGATTATTCACGCACAAGGGCAGATATTCCCCCACCAGCGCACACAGAGCATATTTTCCGTGCATTATGCATGGGATCTGCTCCAGCTGGCCTCTGACTCAGGCTCCCCTGCCTCCCCCGTGTCTGCGGCCGGGGCTGGGACCACCTCACCCCTCCCACTGGGAGCAGCTCCGTGCCAAGCCCTGCGCTCCCGGCAGGTGGACGGAGCTTCCAGACATCCCTGCTCCAGCCCCTGCTCAAAGCCAGGCTGCACAGAGCTGGCTGCTCTCACCCACAGCCTTGCCCAGCCTGGAAACAATCCCCTTTCCCTGGGCCCCTCTGCAGGGGCTGACCACCCTCACTGGGATATTTTTTTCCCCCTCTCGATCAGGTGGTAATTCCCTCTGCTCCCAGTCGTGCCTGCTGTCTCAACAGCAAGGAGATCTCCCTGATCCTGTTTTCAGAAGAGACCAGACGCAATTCCCCCACTTCTCTTCACGTGCTCTATGCTCCAGGACCATTTTGATGGCCACTGTGGACTTGCTCCAGTTTGTCTTTCTGGTATAGGGGAGCCCAAAACTGGCCATGGTAGCCCAGGCTGTCCAGTAGGGGATGAACAGAGGGAGATAATCGGTTCCTTAAACCTGCTGGCTACAGTCCTGGAGATACAGCCCAGCCTGCACTTGTTCTTGAACTGCAGGTTATTGAAACCTATGGAAATGGTCCACTGTGAAAGACTCTGGGGATCTGGGGCTGCTCTCCTGTGCCTGAGCCTGGCTTTGGGCACCGGGTGGGATGGGGCTGAACATCCACACTGTGCAACATTCCTCCTCTGCCTCCCAGCACCCAGTGCCTGCCCTGCCACAGGGCTTCTTGGGCAGGTGGTGACACACCTGGAACCGTGGGGCTTCCCTCAGCTTTGGGAAAGGTTAGGTGGAGGTGGTAGCAAGAAGTGGAGCTGAGTTATATTTCCACCAAGCCCTGCCTCTTGGACAAGTGTGGTACCAGCAAGGCTTGGCAGCATGACTTCAATGAAGTGACGAAAAGAGGCCAAAGCAGGGTGTGGGACTGGGCCCTGTCCTTGAGCCACGTTGTTTGTCCCCTTTTTTACCTCTTATTGCAGTAGTCCATGGCAGACAGTTTTCCAGGTGAAGACCCCTGCAGAAACTCTCTCTGGAAGCTGCTGTTAACATGTGGAAGATGATGTGACCCATTGGCACGTAGATGTACAGAGCCTGTAAAATGAATTGATGCTCTGCCCATAAAGCTGTACTCTGTTCATTGGGTGCAATAATTAATGAACCTATAAAGGGACTTCATAAAACAGTAAAAATGGAAACACTTCACAGAAATAGAAGATGATAAATTTTTATTTCTTTCTGTTTCGTGTGTCTGTTGGTTATGAGGATCTGTGACTTAATACATGTTATGGAATTAGACATGGACTTTAGTGTTAACCTGCCATTCACAATGTCCTCTCATGTCCAATTTATATGATCATTATGGTAAAATCAATGCATGTCTTAATTGTAATAATAACTAATCGTCAGCCATTATAATGAAATAATTAAATATTCTAAATTGTTAATAACTTTGGATGCTGCTATAATTAATTTGTTGCTGCCCTAACAGGAAAAGAAATTAACAGAAGCAGATGGGTAATGTTTTTGTTAAGGCTTCAGTACTGACTCTTTTTTAGGCACATGCCTGCCACACCACATATTTGATTATAGCAAATGTAACCTCGGGGCTCTTAATTTTAAATACCTCTAGAAAGGATTTTTTTCTTTTACCTGGTTGCAATGCTTTTATTCTCAGTAGTCAGTAAATCATAGTAATGATTCCTGGTGGTTCCAGTATTGTACATTAGCAAGGACTTGCAGCATTCCTAGGAACAAGGAGTATGGATTGGAGCCTCACACAGCAGAGACCCTTGCAATTAATTCAGTGGTAAAGTACTGTGTTTATTCCCTCACTATACAGATGTTTATTGAAGCCAGTCTGGTTTAAATTTTGTGCTCTCCATCCTTGCAGAGCAGGAGGAGCTGTTGCTAGAACAATTGCTAGAAAGATGTTGTCTTTTCAGGAAATGAATCATAAGAAAATCTCAGAAGTACACAAGAAAAGCCCATACACCCCCACCTGCCACCCCCCATCCCTGATAGTACCCAAAGCTACAGCTAAAGGGAGGTGGAGTTACTATCAACTCTGTTTACTAAACTTTAAAGGTATGTAAGTAGGAAAGGTTTAAAATACTTGAATCTTGCTGCTAGGGCAGCCTCATTCCGAGAAAATGTTGCGTGTCTTTTGTTGAATTCTGCCAGAACAGCTCCATATCTTTTAAAGCTGTCCTCAACAACACAGGGCTGGCTTTGTTTTGCCAGAGAGATAGCAAAAGGAGGAAAAACTGCATAGTGCAAACACTGAAGGCTTTCTGAGGCTGCCTGCACAATGAAATTGTTCTGATTGAACTCTTGACAAATTATAACCTGCAGGTACAGTGAGGATTTTCCATTTTTGCCTAACACGTATACATTTTGACTCTTCCATTTTTCCTTCCCTGCAATGCATTCAGCACAGCAAGGGCTGGAAAGAAATCTGATTGTGAAACTGATAAATTGTCTTACATAGTTTCCCTATTTTGGCCATTGCCATGGTCTGGTTCTGAAAGTGCTTGGAATTCTCTTTCTCTCGTTTTGTTTTAACAAGCTTCTTCTCAGTTGCCTTTTGCCAGTGCTATATTACCCACAGTGCACATCATTTTTTTTTTCTATCTCCTATTCTACGTCGACTCCAAGAGGCCTTGGTGTAAAAGCAGATGAGATGATTTATTTTTATCACTCACTTTTTCTCGTGAGAAAGAGAACCCCTTGGCCCTGCCTTCTCCACTGGCTTCCTCTTAGCACAGGCATTTGCTTCTTGGCAAATGGGGGCCATAAAATGCTACTGAATTAAACCAGCAAAGTGTTTCATTATATTTATTCTTCAATCACTGTGATTACAGAATCAAATCTGGTCTAAATAGCTGCAGTCTCATTGCTCTGAGTACAGTTTGCCTTCTTGGCATCAGAAGGGAATTGGCTCAACCTGGCCAGGTGGCCAGGAGACATCAGAGATGCCAGACAGCAGAGGATCAGCCCCTGTGATTCCAGATCTGATTGCAGTTGTTTGCAATTCCATGTACACTCATGGAAGACACTTTATGTGTTAAAACTTGCTGCAAGCCTTTGATATGTTTGACCTTTTTAAAAAAAAAAAAAAAGTCTTCTAAATTTTGATATTCCCTAAGCAGACAGCTGGTATTTTTTGATTGAACAGATAGAGATTTCATGTCTAAACGCATTTCTTGGTTTCACTTTGCTGGATTGGTTCACTGCTCCCTGTATATTCTCTGCTGCTCACAATCTTTTCTCGTGATTTGTTTTTGAATGATACTATCAAAAGGTTGCAAAGGTGCAGAAATGCCCCTGGAAGACCTTAGTGGTGTCCTGCTAGTGTCCCCCTTTGGATCTAAACAGGGGTACACAGAGTCCCACCTGCACCTACACTTCCAAGCCAAAGAATTGCCCCAATACCTTCTGATTGGAACAAATGCTTGGCTCCCAAGAGCCATGAGCAACCAGATATAGATCCTCTGGGAGGAGGTGGAGAAGGTTTCAAAAAAATTGCAAAGCCTGTCAAAATGTTTGGCTTTGGAGAGGATGAAAAAGAGCCCTCCAAGTGCTGATGCTGAGCCTGGGACACACTGGATGCAGTGCAGCTCTCCTGGTTGTGAAACAACAACTTAAACATCAGAACTGCTGCCCTATTTTCTTCATCCCTCACCTGAATAAGTCATCTGGAAAGAGGGCAAATGATACATGGTCAACAAAAATAAAGCAATCCCTCTGAGCAGCTCTCATTTACAGCACAATCATAAAAATCCTGGCACAAAATCAGACCATTTCCATATCAGTTGAGCACGCAGCATTGCGAGCACGGTCGGTGTCAACAGTGCAGGGGCAGGAGACAGAGGCTGCTGTGTTCTTGGGGCTGCAGCTCAGACAGAAGATGAAATCATGGCAGTTCAACTTTTGAAGACTTAACTACTGATTTTCTGGCTGTCGGTGCTAGAATTAAACCTGTTTGTGCTTGGGGAAAAAAAAAAAAAGTGTGGTTGTTAGGAATGTGTTTGCATGTGTTTGGCCCCTAATTATTTTAAAAAAACCTTCAAACACTAGAAATACACCTTCTTTTGCAAAGCTGTAGTCACAGTCTCTACTTGGTGGTGGGATGGTTGCAGCACTGTGTTTGTAAGGGCTGTTTTTTGCTGTAATGGCCAGAGAATGATTTTGGATGTCTCATAAACAAGTGCGTGGCACAGGGAAAAACAACAGACCATATTTTTGGCCTTGGCTGTATTGTTTATGCCTTTAGCAAGCACCACTTACTCAACTTATTCAGTATTTAAAGCTTGTTTTCTCTACATAGTACAGACCCAGGAACACATGGCTTGAACTGAATATGCCAGCATCAGACCTTTATTGGGGGGATGGAAAATGGGTCTGCTTTTTTTGCAGTTTCAGATTTTGGCTTGGTTCAGGAACAAATCAAAATTTTGAAGTATTTTGGTATATTGATCCTTGTGACATTTTTTGTGTTTATTTCAGGCACTGAAGATAGAGGGAATAAAAATTTCCAAACCCATTCTACGCTTTTTCTGAACTGAATCAAAAGCCAGATTTCCTATAGGGATCTTAAGCATTTGGTGCTTTAGGAGGTGATAATTTCCAGAAGGGTGGTTTTCTTTGGTGCCATTCTGAAAGGCCCAGTTCTTGGCTGCCTTGTAGGCTGAGAAACTTTGAGGCTGCCTGCTGATCCATATCATTGGAGATCTGAGGATGTTTAATGAATCTCAAATTGAGCATCCAAAAGCAGAAACACTTCAGCTCATTAATCACTGTGAGAGATCTTGGCCTAACCATATCAATAAAGAACAGTGATTCTCCAGCAGAAAAGGAACATGGTGGTGTTGTTTTCACTGACAGTTGTGATATTATTGGTTGCTTGTATTTATATCAAAGATATGCCCTGGTTTCACTTTGGAACTTTGGAGTTGTAAATCAACATCACCATAACTTTGTGTGCCTTGTGTGTCTCTGTGTTCATATGTACTTCAGAATTATTTTTGATGACATGTCCTTCAAAGATCTCTTTAAAAATCCAAGTCTTGGTCTAATAAGATTAAGACTTCACTGAAATAAGATTAAGATTTCACCCTATCATATATGGGATGCTAGAATACCTACACTGATATTTTGCTACACAGCAGAGTTTTGGGGTAAATCTGCTGTTGCTGCTAATAGACTTTGAGTTAATTACAATGGCAGATGAAAGTCTTAGTCTGTGAGTTTTAAAGAGTTTGGGTTTTTTTTTTTATAAAACTAAAAGGTGACGTGGAAATAAAATGGGAAACATTTTGTAGAAGGGTGCAGTGCTATTCATAATTTATTGGGCACTGTTTGTACAGCCAATTGTTAGGTTAAAAATAAAATAGAGGATTAAAACAAGGATGAAAAGGTGAAACTGTGGGTAGTTATTTCCTCTATTTCTATTTTTTTAAAAAAGGAAAAGTTCCCAAGTTTGCTCAAACAGCATATTTTGGTTTGGTTATTGATATTCACCGTGTTGTATCTGTTTTTGGATTCATCACATTGAAGACTCTGCCTCACAGAGGGCCTTTTCCTCAGTAAATGTTCTGCAGGCTGCAGAACTGTTCTCAGAGCTCGGTGAGGAGCCAAGGTGAAACCAGAGGGAGGGAAACGAGTTCTGTCCCACTGAATTCCCATTCCCAGAGCTGCTGAAGAGCAACTGGACTTCCCTCATGGACATGAAGTCCCTTGGTGGCTGTTCCAGTTTGGCACCCACCAGTGTGGCACTTTCCCCATCCCCTGGAACCTCAGCTCCCATTTCCAGCTGGAGCTCTGGCACAGGGACCAGCTCCAGAGATCTGTCTGTACCAGGCAGATGGTTTCTGCCAGCAAAGAAATCCCTTGAAGTGGAGGAAGGCTGAACCCACATAAGATCACAAAAATGAGCTTAGTGGGTTTAAAAATAAGGTCCATAGGCTTTTCAAAATAAATTGTTGTAGGTCTTTGCATTGGTGCTCGGGATGGGGTGAGGAAGAGGTTTCTCCCTGGAGCAGGCTTTGTATCCATGGTGGAGGTGTTTCCTGCATGGGAGTAGGAATAGCTGGAATGGGCCTGATGAAAACAACAGGAGTAAACTATATCCTTTTGTTATATCTAGGCCATGGGCTGAGCATCCCTTGCAGGTGCTGCGGGAGATTCCTGGTTTGAAATCTCCCAGTTCTCCTACAAGTGGTGCTGACGCAGAGCTGTGATCCTGAGCAAAACCATTCAGACTGATGAAGAGGAAAGACATGAGCAATTTGAGCTTAGGAGTGAAACATTTCCTAGAACTGAGCCTGAATAAAGTCTGGAACACTTGAACAGGAAATAAGCTAATAATGGGATTTTACAATATGCATTTCCCATATAAGGCATTGAAATGTAGCATAGGTTTCATGGATTTGGTGGCTGATCTTCTGCCTATTTTGATGAGGATTTTAGGCTTCTTCCCTGTCTGTGTAGCTGTGTGTGTGAGGTCCTTTCTCCACTCCAGACTGAAGCTTTTCATCTCCTCACTGTCATCAGTGGTCCCTGGATGGACCATTCGAGGCCAGACCAGGGTAGAGAGCAGTTAACAATCCCCTCTTGCTGCCTTTTGTTTTTGTTGGGGAGCTATTTCCTTTAGCCCTTGAGGCTGATGCATAGGAAGGGGAAGAGAGGTGGGGAGCGCCCGTCTCGATGTGGTTCACGCTTCTGAAAATAGGTTCCCCAAAATCTGATGTGGGGAAAGGAAGCCCTGGCTCCACAGAGCCTGCTGTCTCCCTCAATAAACAAAGGACTGGCTTTGGGCACGTTGCCCGAAGTGTTGGTGCAGGGTGTGTTCCCATCCCCACTGCTCTGCCTGGCCTTTTAAGGAGATGTGACAGCGAGCTGGGGACGTGGAAAGGTGTGTAATTGAGCCGTGATTAATGAGCACCAGGCTCCTCTGCAGCTTCCCTCTCTCTGTAGCATCGCCTGGATTCCCTTCTCACGAGTAACTCGCCGAGAGTTTCAGAGTTTGGCCTCTTCTGCACTGCGAGTGCAATCTCCTGCCAGCTCTTATGCTACATTAATTTAGAGCCAACTACCTTTCCAAATGTGCTCTGTTACTGTGGAACAGGTTTTGCTTGTAAATGCGAGGCCAGATGTTCAGAAGAGGAGAGCTCCCGTTTGGGCATCTGGCAGTCACTGCTGGGCCACAAACCCATCACAGCTGAGAATCTGAAGTCTCTCTGTTTAGACAACACAGTACTCAGGCTGGCCAGTTTGTGCACTGCTGTAAGAGGTGCCTTTCTCCATACAATTCAGGAGTTCTTTCAAAACAGCACACACCAAGTCATGGTCTCAGTTTTAAACCACAGCTTGTGCCTAACAAGTTATTTTGATTTCTTGCCGAGCAGGGGTTCACTTTCCAGTTACAGCTAATGTTTTCCTTTCCTTTTTCTGCAAAATCTGTTAAAAAAGGCTAAATAAACAATGAAGGTAGATCTAATGGCTAGATAAGGAATAGATCTGATTTGTTAATAAGTCTTTCTTTTTTTTTTTCCAGTGACATATTTGATGCCATGTTCCCTGTCACACACATCGCAGGAGAAACAGTCATACAGCAGGGTAATTCTTCCTGTCATTTTTCCTCCTGTGTGTTTGCTGGGGTCCTGTAATTCACATCTCTCCATTTGAGATTTCACCCTCTTTGCTTCGTGGGAAGAATAACCATATTCCAAAGGCCTCCACGTGTGCAGCTATATGATAAGTTCATGGGTGCAGGTCTCCTGCTACACATGCAGAGAACCCCGCTCTGGTGGATCTCCAGGGTTTCAAAGTGCTACAGTTAAATGTAGATAAACAGCACTTCAAATTAAAATGTTCATTCCTTAACTGAAGATAGTCAGGAAGTAAACCCTAGCTCAGGATGCATAAGGGTGGCACAGGCAAGCTGAGAGTAATTAGAGATGGAAAATATTTTTATGGTTGTTGGGAATATTCAACACCTCATTGTGCTCTGTCAGAGTTATCACACTTGGCAACTTACCTGCATGCTTGCAGCACGTTTTGGAGGGCTTCATAACCCTCAGGCTGTATTAAAACCTCTTGAGTGTTTACCCTGAATGAAGTATTGAATCAATCAAAAGAGATAAATTAATGCAATTGAAAGGTATTAATAGCAAGAAATCATAGCGATACTTCGATTTATGAAGGCAAATAAGCAAGGATGGTTCAGAAAACTAATCTCTCTGTAAGTAATCTGGTGTACAAAGCTGTGCAAATATGTACAGGATTAAATACAGGGGCAGGAAGTTATTGGATAGCTTGGCAGACCTTCAGGAAACAATCACCTTTTGTATTTTGCTTCCAGGTGATGAGGGAGACAACTTCTATGTGATTGACCAGGGCGAGGTGGATGTAAGTATAATATTTATTTTTTTTTATTTTTTCTTGCGGTATAATATTTATTTTGAAGCTACAGAGTTAAACTGTGTGCTTTGGCAGAGAGCTTGAGCCAGCCATGTGCCATGGGTCTGTCTCCTTTCTTCTTGAATGAGATTTCACAGGGTTCGTTTCATTACTTTGCTTTTGTTGTCTTATTTTTTCATAATTTTAAATTTGGCATGTGTTACGTCCTAGCTTATTTGTCCATTCCAAGCAGGAAAATGGTATCAAAACCAAGCAAATGACATTATCTTCAGAGCCCTAACCACACCTGGAGGTGTGCAGCCTTTGGCAGAGCAGGCCACCATGCTGGAATGCACCTGAGGGTTCGGATCAACCATAAAGAAAATATTTTCTTTAATCAGTTAGCTTAGCTCATGTGTTGTTTGTTTTTGTTTTGTTTGATTTGTTTTTTTTTTTTTCCCCCAGAAACTGAGATACAGCCTCAGGCAGTGAGTTTCATCTTAGAAACCTTAATTTGCTTTTAAAATTAGGTCCAAATATAAGAACAATGCAGCACATTAACAAAGCGAGGATTATTATAAGTGTAAATGCGATCTGTTAGACCACAAAATGTTTACAGGAGTATGCAGTGGTTTAATCGGCTAGTCTTTGAAAAGAAGCTTCTTTCTGAACCTGCCTTCCAAATCATAAACTGCTCACTTCCTCTCCTGTGTGAGAGTCAACCTTTTGCAGTTTTTCTGCAAGTTCCTACACACATCTTATATATCCACAGTAGCTGGGTAGGACAGACTTGCTCATTGGCAGCTTTGCTCTTCAGATGCCCACATGAGTTTGGTTTGGCATATTTAAAGAAGAAGGTGATTTATTTTAAATCCAGGCAGGAGGCACGGAGTTATTTTAGTGAAAGTTATTTTCTTTGAGCGGTCTGTTTGTGTCGGGAGACCATCTAATTGGTATTGTTGGGAATTGGGAAACCTCACATGCTGCCTCTGCCTCTGGAAGTTGCTCCTCAGGAAATCTGTCTGACTCACTGTTCCTATCAGACAGCCCTCTCGACAGCAAACACTGCCACATCCACGGGGCCAGAAAAGAAAAGGGCAATATTTATAGAACAGTGTTAAAATTTAGTTTTAAAATAATTGGCTTGGGACCGATAGGGAGCTAAATGAGTTCCCTGGCTTTGAATCAGACCCG
Organism: Brachypodius melanocephalos; assembly: GCA_013398615.1. Lineage (NCBI taxonomy): Eukaryota > Metazoa > Chordata > Aves > Passeriformes > Pycnonotidae > Brachypodius > Brachypodius melanocephalos. Next base: position 7,858,585 of record VZSR01003816.1, read on the forward strand.
CAAGCACGCAAATGCACATGTTGAAGTTATAGATTAATCCTCTTTAAAAATAATTTGTCCTCTCTCAACACCATTAGGAAGGCTTTCTTCAGTGTTCGGCTCAAGGATAGTGGGGGACTGAATGACATCAGAAAACAGTTTGCAAAACCCTTGCAATTAGTTGCAAAAGAGTTACTATTCTACAGGCACATATTGCTCTTAAAAAAGTGACAAAATTGGGTTTCATTGAGTAGATTGCAACTTTGATTTCATGAGCATTATCATTCTCTACTCCCCTAAAATCAACCTGTAGCTGCTAGAACAGATTAAAATGGACAGATCCACCACAATGTCACCCTGACACTTACCAGAGACATGTACAGACATTTTTTTTACCTGTGGGACAGGTAAAAAAATGTAATCTGGACTGTGCTTGTCCAGAGGCCAGCACAGCTTCTGACCATCTGTGTCCGGCCAAACTCTTCTGTGACCAGCTCTCACACTGCCCCACCCCAGCACCCCTCAAGGTGCCTCCTGCTGCACCTTTCCACTGCTCTCCCCATCTGCTCACCTGAGTTCTCCTCCCAAGCTTTTCCTAAAAGTCCATCCAAAGCACCCCCTGGATTCCAGTGCAAGGTGCTATGCAGGGTTTGCTGCTGCAGGAGCTGCATGCTGGCTGTTCCCTGCATTAACTGGGAAGCTGCAGGGAGATGATCCCAGCTTTCCCCTCTGAGCAAAGCCTGCACCAGGGCACCAGTGCAGGGGGAGTTGCTCCTGTGCAAGGCAGCATCTTCCAGAGCCCCTGGGCTTGCACCATCACCCCGTATGTGGTGCTCCTCAGAAGAGTTCTGCCACTTTCTGGGCAGAACTGCTGGAATCCTTGCTGTCTGAGGAAAGCCCTGGCCTCTAGTAAGCGAGCTGCCATTCATTTAAGCCTTGCCAGATACTTTGTTGGCCTGCTTCCATGCTTCTCCAAGAAAAAAAAAAAAAATAAAAAAGTGGCTTGGAGTGGAGACTATTGACCCCGAGACCCAGAGCCTTGAACAATTTTCTGCCTGGTTCAGCTGGTGTTGGCACATGCACAGGGATTTAACCCCTGGCCAGGGTCTCTGCTGCCATTCCCTGACCTGCTTGGGAGTGGCAGGAGTACCAGGAGTGGGGGATTCAAGGAGCAATTTACTCTGAGTCACTGATAAGCACCCAGATTTTTCCATACACGGATGAAAAGGAGGTTGCAAGTGTCATAAAGTCCCTATCCATGGAAGAAAGTCATGACAAAACCAAAAAACCCACCAAACCCCAATAAAATCTATGAACCAAGCAACCAAAACCAAACAGAAACAACCAACAAAGTCAGAATAACAACATCAGTGTGTGGTGTTTTGAGCTTTAAAAAGCTGCAGTGTGTAAAAGTAATTTTTGTTTGAGTTTTGGCACAGGCACCCCAAAGACTAAGTAAGAACTTTCTAAAATTTTCCCTTACAAAATAATCTGAGTCAAATTAGAAGCGCTATAAAATTTTTTTTTTAAATGTAATAGCACTTCATTCTCAACTCTTACATTTTCTTAGAGTATAAACAAGCCCTGTTAGCACAGAATACAATATCTGTACATTTTCTTTTGTGGGCCGAGGGAAGGGCACACAAATTTTCATATGAAAAAGAAGAATTTTAGAATGAGAAAGAGGTAGACCTTGGAAAACATGGGGTTTTCCTCTCTTTTACTGTATCCTACAAACCAGGTACACTCTGACCAAAGCTGGCATTGTTGTATTATCAGTCTTCTTGCTTAGCACATCAGGGTTGTGGGGAATTTTATCCCATGACCTGTCCCTGCAGATGAGTACAGTGCACACAAAGTAGATGATGGCACAAACTTTGAAGTCTTAGAGGTCACTCATCTACTGGAAACTTTCCTGCTCAGACAAACGGGAGCGTGTGCCAAAACGGAGCTGGCAGAACTTAAATTATAGTTTCCAGTAAAGATGTTGAAAGTACCTGCTAAAATATGACTTGCAAAAATCTCTAATCCATATTTCTAAGTATAAAGTGACTTCCTGTTTGTTATTTTGATCTCATAACCTCACATTTTTTACTTTAAAAAGCGCCGTCGACTGCCCTTTTCAAACAGATGTTATTGTTTTTTTTCAGACCCAGCAACTTCCTCTTCTATTTAATGTCACAGCAACTTTCTCTACAGGCATTCTCAGGTTTTCTTCTTGTAAGACAATAACAGCCAAGCTGTAGTATGGTGAAAATCAAAATGAAAACTTTTCAGTGTTTTTTTCTTAAATTTCTGTATTTACTGTATAAACCTCTATGTGAAGCTGTACATGAATATTGGGGACAATAGATAAAATTATCTCTTGATTGTAGGTCCAATCTTCCTGAAGCCGTTATTTGTATATACAAACTGTCTAATTTGTGTATACAAAGATGAAAATTACACGGTGTTTTATGTGAGAATACTGTTGGATATTAAAACTATTTATATTTAATGGTTAGATTCCATAGATTGCTTCTAGCTTAAATTCTTCCATTATCAATGATTTTTCTAAAATGGGAAGGTTGCCTTTTGAAGTTTGAAGCAGAACTTTTTGAAGTTTGGATTTTTTCATCTTGAACTTTTAAGGATTCTTAAGGCAGTCTCCAAATTCGTATTCAAACTTACAAATAAAACACTGTCTTTGAGAAAATCAGCCACATAAAAATACCCTTCATGATTTAGCCTTGTTCATTTTTCCAAGAATAAATACTCATCTTCATTTTTGGATAACAAATATTAAGGCTTGACAAGACACAAAGCACAAATTATTACAAACAGATACAAGGGAGGGGATTTAAGACGTAAAAATTGCCATGCCTGGAACAAATTAGATTGTCCACACAGATCACAAAGTGGCAGCACAAAAAAAAAAAAAAAAAAAAAAAGTGCTAGAAGTTCACTTGAAATCAGCAATACAAAATTAAAGGAAGGATAAATTCACTCCAGTGAAGCTCAGGGATCCTTCATATCCGGATTAATTCCTGTGGCACTGAATGTTGTGTGGCTCTCTCACAGTGAGTGCCCATGGATATCACAGCCCATTTGCCTCCTAAAAAGATAATGAAATGAAGCAAAATTTGTGATTCTCAAGCCCCAGATTTCTCAACAAATTGCAGTGTTCATAGCAGATGAACAAATAATAGAAATCTAAAGTACTTTTGCCCTGTGGGAAGTGGATGGTCTTGATGACTTGGTCATATTTGGGCATCTGCACTTCTACTTTTCCTCTTCAGCTGCAGGAAAGAAGGTTCCAGCTATTATGGATCTGTGACTGGCAGATAAAGTGACAATTAGGAATAATTCATTTATGTACTCACCACTTTGGTGAGAGTTCACAAATGCCTAAAAGTGGCTCAGCCAAAACCTCAGCCCAGCATTTTTTAGGATAAATAGGGAGATCATCTGAGCTGCTGCCATATAAAATCGACTTTCATAAGCTGTTCTGAGCCTAAAATAGCTTGCTTCCCACACCTTACAAACAGAACTTCTTTGCTTTCCACTTCTTTTTTAAAAAAATCTATTTTAAAGGGATTTATAGTGGAGCTGAACTCTGTTAAAGGGCAGGATGGCTTTGTAGTGTGCCATCAATGCACTCTAACTTCATCACAAACACAGAAGCTGAGTGTTGACTTAGGCCTTTGCAGAGAGTGAAGTCCGATGGTTTTGCTTCTAGAAAACAACTTATTCTCAAACTGTTTTGTTTTTCAGGGACTGATATTCAAAATGACATTTTATTGGGGGAGTGAGTGCTGGGCCCAAAGACTGTCAGATCAGTGATTTGGTTTCACCTCAGAGCACTTTGAACCTGACACCCTTAGGGTGGAGGAATGACCAGTTGCATAAACTGTTTAAGGCGAGATGTCAAACATGTTTTGTACAGTCTTGTCAAGCAAGACAGCAAAATTAGAGTCTTAGAGCAGTTCAGTAGTAGCCTCTCTAAATAACGACAGTGCTGCATTAAATGTCCATCCTTCACTTGCTCAGTCTTGAGTTTTACCAGCATAATTCCCCTCTCTGGGCTGCAGTCACATCCTGCACGCTGCTTTAACAAGAAATGTCACCATGTTGCTTAAAAAATATGTGTTGGAATAAGTTTATTTTCCTGCTTATAAATCAGACCCTTCTGCAGGAACAAAATCTGCGTTCAGCAGAAGAGCGTGTACTCTACACATACACATGTATTTTTGGTGTGCTGAAAAAGAGTCAAGGGTACTTGAATATCAGCTGACATTCAGGATGTGATCCAAAACCCACTGGAGTTCAGATTTTCCCCACCATCCCTGAGGACACATGGATTACTGTAGTGTAGCAAGCCCCGTGAACCCATCCAGTGAAATTCCTGCAGAAGGAGGGAATCCCTACAGTCAAATATGCATCTGGGCAATTTTGCAATGAACTAATAGAGTTTAGAAATGTTCATACATTCTCACTGTGTTGCAAGCCTTTCAGAATCCTCGTTTTATTCATCCATTTCTCCTGCTTGTCTCACAAAAAAAAGAGAAAACCAAAAAGAAGCCACAGAATTACCCGCTCGTTTCACCAGGAAACTGCTTGGGTTTGCCTGGCTTTTTTATAACTTCTTTTTTTTTTGCTTTCATTTTTTTCATCATGAGGAGAATCAAAAGTAGACTCAATGTTCTGTGAGATTTTCTTTCTGTGGTGAGTGTGAAAGTTTGAAAGGGAAGGCTGTTGCTGTTCTCTTGTGTGACATTCTCCTGGGTGACATTCATCCTGTCATGGTGATGAAATGAAGCTTTAGCTTTTGTGGCTTCAGCTTTTTCTTGGCAGTCTGCAACCACCTGCCTGTTTGGGATTATTTTTACTTTTTATTTTTAAGCCCCTTGATCCTCAGATATTCCAGGAGCACCAGGAGCCACCACATTGCCTGGAGTTCAGCTGTTCCTTTTCAGCTGATACCCAAGAGGTCTCTTGATCAGCTGAACTGCTCCATGGCCTCATCCATCTCCTAGTGAAACAGCATTTCACCAGCCTCAGTAGGAGCTGGAGCAAATCTTAATTGAATATGGTGAAGATAAATTGGGATTGATTCCAGCTATATTTTGTAATAAGCCTTTTCATCATAAAACGAAGATGGAATTAAAATTAATACTGATAGGTTGTTGAGTTTTGACCCCAGTTCATTTATTTTGGTCACTCTCTTTTCTCATGCCCAGCTTGGGCACAGCACTAATTCATACAGTTTTTAAAAACTGCTAGTTTATTACTCACTAATTGGTGTCAGGTTAGGGTCTTTGCCTCTGCAATACTTTTCTGCTTAGGATGAGAATACCTGCCTCTTTTTTTCGTATTAGTTTTCTTCACAGAACTTCCAAGGAAAAGAAATGAGCACTGGTTGATTTCTGCTGTTACTGGTCTGTAACAGGTTGGGCTGTATTTTGCCCTGAGTGAATGCACCCAGCCTTTCCTGCCCTCCAAACTCACAGGCACAGTGACAGAATGGAAATGGTGTGGTTTATAGCAAGATGCAGAATGCACAGTCCACAGCAGCCTTTGCATGCACTCTCATGGCTCATGAGCAGCATTGTTCATGAATAGTGAGGAAAAAGCTGCCCAGCAGAAAACACCTGCATGAGTCCCTTTCCTCCACGGAAGACATCACTGCATCCAAGCACAGGAATTCTTCTCAAATTAAACATCATCCAGGAAAAATATGGCAATAGTTGTATCAATCCATACCATGTTCCAAGAGGATATAGTACCTAAATAGGATTGTGGGTCAAACTCTGCCTCCTGGGTTCTCTACAGCTGATGTTAAAGGGTCATTCTGCTCAGAGCTTCTCAAGTCCAAAGCTCTTAGTCATCTTCATGAAGGGATAAGATCTGTATAGTTACATTTAAATGGGTTTTGGAGGCACTAGGCTTGGGGAAGGAAAAGAAAAAAGTTCCGTTTCAAAAGATATTTCCTTGTTTTGACTGTTTTTCATTTCATGGCCATGGCACATTTCAGTAATCCTCATTACACATATCAACAAACCTCCTTCCTTTCAAGTCTGACAGTGTTAATAAAAAGCCAAAGTTGTGACAGTTCTGCTTGTTGACTGCCTGAGCCTTGAACACAAGGGGGAAAACATGATGCCAGCTAACCATGGGAGCTGAAAACCCAGAGAGTAAATAAAGTCATTGTACTGAAGCGAGACAACTTGAAATTCTGTCCACAGAGCAGGTTGTTCCCCTCTTTGGGGACCAACTGTCGGAAGTGTCGCGCTCTTGTTTTCCTTCTGTGTCCCCCAACACTGACAATTAGAAAGGAAATTGCTGACAGCCTTTTAGGAGAGAAGTCTCCAAACTGCTTTTTGCTCATTTTGCCTTGTGCTGTGGTAGGTTTATGTCAACGGGGAGTGGGTGACCAGCATTGGAGAAGGAGGCAGCTTCGGGGAGCTGGCGCTGATCTACGGAACCCCCCGGGCCGCCACGGTCAAGGCCAAGACAGACCTGAAGCTCTGGGGCATCGACAGAGACAGCTACAGGCGCATCTTGATGGTGAGTTTGTGGGGAAGGGCTTCCTTGTGGAGTGGGTGTTTTTCAGTTTCTTCTGCAGTTCTGTGTTCAGAGTGCTCTGGTGAGTGAAAGAGAGCGGCCATGACAAAGCCACGGAGCGCCTGAATGAAGCGAACTGAGAGAAGAGGGGACAGGATTCAGCAGAAAGGCGCTGAGTCAGAAAGGCAATTGAGAAACATTATGCATAACTGTTCTGTGAATGAAAACCTCAGGAGGCCTCTGTTACCCACCAAATGCAAATCCTCTCCTTATCCTGAGCCTGGAAATATCTCTCAGCGGCACCCCTTGCCTGTGAAGTCTTTGTCTGATCTTGTATTACATTCCTCAAGGCAGGTGATAGAAAGTAAATCCAGCTCCACTAAAATAATAAAAAAGCCTTGCTTGGACTGTGCCCTCCATCTTTGTCAGGCAGCACCCAGCCACACATACCACGGGGCTGGAGCTGCTAATGATTCATTGCTCTGCCCCTTTCAAATTCCTTCATCCCTGCAGCAAAGCTCTGCAGACCTTTGTGGCACCTGGGGCGTGTGCTAGCTTATGGATTTGCTCTTGGTCCCTCGGTGCTGAGTTTATAATGGAAACTTTGACAGATAATTAACTTCAGCAAAGTCATAACTTTTTTTATGAGTTTGTTTCCAATGTCCATGTGCATATCTTCCTTCTCCATAAAATATTCCTTTCTTTTTGATAATTAACAGACATTACTCTATGTAAAGCTTATTTCTCAATAGGACTTGTCTCTAAGAGCTGCATTGTTCCATTCTGATCTGAAGGAAATGACACTGTGCTCTCAGCCTAACAATTTTGAGATCATCTGTATTTCCAGTGGGTGTATTAGAAAACAGAAAAACCAGCAAAGGAACTGAGTAGATTTTACCCTTACATGATTAATTCTTAAGCAGCAATGTAAAAGTGATCTTTGTTTACCTTGTGTGATGATTGTTGGGTGTCTGTGTGAGCACTGCTGGTGTTCACTCCCTATTTCATGGGCTCAGTTCAGAGTCACATAAACAAACATCACACCGGCATTTAGGTGAATACAGCTGATGGAAATTTATTCTGCCCCAAAATATTCAGCCTGATGGCTCCAAGACAAAAGAGAGGAATAATTATGAAAAGTTTTGTTTTCTCTGTTGTGGGTAAGCAGGATGAATAGTTTTGAAAGGCTCCCAGTGCAGGCAGGCAGGCAGAGGTACTCCTAAAACACAGAGCAGGAGAATTTGAGATTAAAGAGGTGTAAGAGGCACACCCAACTGAATTGTCCCATTCCCTACAAGGATGCAGTGGAGGGATGACTGAGATACCTGGTGTGATGAACCTGCAAGCTACGAGGAAGAATCCAAAATTCAAAAGTGAAGGAATGTAGGAGGGATATAAATGTCAGGACAAGGCATATATTCCTTGGCTTTTTAAGCAGAGCTTTCTGCAGCTGCCTGTAAACTTGTGGTGAGGAATTGAAGGGACAGGTCCACAGGCTTTGCAGCCTGGAGGTGATTTCAGTGTTGGTGTTGATGGAACTAGAGGTACCTAAAATCAACCAGCCCTGTGAGCTGTCAGGTTTGGTCATGTGTCCATTATCACCTGATAGCACACTTCAGAACATGAATATTTGATGCTGAGACAGGACTTTGCTAAAAGGATTTGAAGTCCCAAGTGGAGAAGACTGTGTTTTTAACGCTAGTTTTGGTTGTTCATACAAGCTGAATATTATGTTTGTACTTCTGTTTGATTCTAGTGTAGTGCTAAGTGCTTTTCCAGTTAATTTACATGTTCTCTGGACCAGTGCCTGCTGTACCTTCCCTAGCAAGCTCGATTTCTGCAGTCAATGAGATCTTTTGATTAATGTGGATAAATTTCTCTCCTTCTCTTGCCTCTTATGTTTTCTTCACAGTTGAGGCCACTAAAAATTGGCTGTCTGTTGCACTATGTTAGATACCCAGACAGCATTATTGTAGTGTTCCCAGTACTCAGATAGGAAATATTTCACGGTAAATTATTTGCTGCAGGTATAGAAAATGTCTGATTTTAAATGCAGTCCGTGGTGAATGCAATTTACCCATCCACACTGAATGAACCCTGTCATCTTCCCATTTATTTGTAGGTGCAGGGCGGATAATTTCATTGCTGTAGGTGAAATGAGACACCTGTCTTTGTGCAGTCTTGTGAGGGCAGGTTACAGTGGCTCTCTGCACATTTCCCCAAGCCTAAGAATTAATTACATCGTGTTTCAGTGGCTGCCTTTCATACTTGGAGCTGACTCCACCAGTATGGGGCTGCTTTTGCTGTGCTCAGTTCAAGGGCAGTAGTAGCTGCCTCTCAACTCCCAGAAACATGGTTTCCTGCCAGTTAGCCCCTCACTGGGTATTTTGAATGTAGAAACACTTCTGCCTTTAAATCAGGAGTAGTAATGCTTAGGGTACCTTTTGAAATGTCTAATTTAAGATGCTTCCCAAACTTGGGAGCAGGCAGTTTTCTCTTTTCTTATTTTCTGGTTGCAAATCCGTTTGTCCAAGGGATAAATGACCTTTTTCTCCCAAAGGTTTTTGCTGTGGTCAGATAAAGCCTCTCCATAACCCCAGATAGTTATTTCTCTGGTCTGCATTCCTTCCCTGCCATGACCAGCCCCATGTTTTCTCAGTAAAGTGTTGAAATTTTATTCCACTTGTAAATATTTATTTGCAAATCATGCCTTCAGATCCACACTTGCCTTTTAGATTTTATCCTGTCATGAGACGCTTGACTCTCCACCTCATTTCTCCTTACAGGAGCTATTTTGGTCCATTTAATAGTTTCTTGTTTTTATTTCTGCTTAGTGCTATTTTCCCCACTTAAGTGTCTCATTGATCCTGACTGGTTTATGGTATGAATAAAATGTATCTCAGGAGGTTTTGGAGTTTGGGTTTCCTTTTTACAGATGGACAAAGCCTGATGCAGAAAGTTCCTGCTGGCTTTTAGTTACAGTTGTCATCCATTTATTATTTAGCCTGTCCCGGAGGAAGTTTGTTGAAACAGATATATTTCTTTATATTTCATTGTCTCAGCTTAGGTACCCTGATGGCTTGAAGGTCACATTCAAGTTTGTTTTAGCAGCTGTGATGATTGTAAATGTTGGGATAGGTCTTTTTGTCAGAATGTGCAGTGAAACTGCACTGCAGTCCTTGGCAAAGTGTTACACCATGAAATTCATTATATTAGGTGGGGTACAAAAAAACCTCTTCAACGCGTTCCCTCTGTGGCACACTCACAAATGATCTGTCCATCTGTGTGTTCCATTTATTTCATAGAACCATCTCTGCTGGGTTACATACTTTTCACTCTGCTGCAAATTCTTTTGTGTATATGTTCTCTGTGTGTCTGCACATGGGCACAGACACACACACTTGTGTATATATTCAACATTTATTTACTTACATTCTTCTGGGAGAGAGCAAAGCAGTTTCTTCTGCCATAGGCTTCTCATGGAATTCAATTGCTGCTCTCTTCTTTGCAATTTGGATTCGAGAGCATCACGGAATGGGGAGCATCCCAGGGTAGTACAATATTTATATTCTAAATATAGCAAATACCACAAATACCAGAGAAGCAAATGTCTGTATCCCAACATCAGATTGATCCCCTAGACAATTCAGTTCCCAGACTGAGAAAATTTGAAGTATTAATTTCTTGCAATTTGCTCTTTAGGAGGACTTGATCCAGGATAATTTAGCTACCCTCCAGTTTCCATGGTCCAAGATACCTGGCTCTGAGAGTGGAGTTGTGTGGGATTCAACACATTTGGCCTATCTGGCAAACTGCTCACAGAAAGGCAGTTATAACATTGGTTTGTAAGTCGTGACAAATCAAGGATAGTCAGTTCCTAATGTTACACTTCATTTTATTTATGCTACTTTGCATTTTTTTTTTCTACCGTCTTTTTACGGCTTCGAGCCCGAGAATAAAATTCTTTAACGAGCAGGGGGTTTTTTTTCAGCTGAGATAAAATAAAGTCAGGAGGATTTTGGGTCGCCATAAAATGCAGGTTGTGTGGTGGCCAAAGCAAAGAGCAGCTCCAAAGGCTGCAATCCACCTGCCATCTGTGGCACAGAGCACCAGGACCGTGTGGGCTGCTTGGTGTCCATGGCCAGAATGCACACGGGCTCTTTCTGTTGTGCTCCGGCAGGAATGTGCACCCAAAGCATCGCTCAGGAACAGCTCAGTCAGGGACTAAATGGGGCTGTGCAGTCCTGAAGTCCATTCTGGTACCTCCTGCCAGGATAACTCTTCCTTTGAAACTTGAGTCATGCTTTGCCTCTCGGTAGACGTTTGTTTGGCTTCTTACTGAGGGTGGGGATTTCTAGGAAGGACTCAATCGGCTCCACCTGAAAAAATGGATTGGAAACAAGACACAAAGAGTGCTGGAGGGCCAAAGAAAGACAGGACTGGATGAATGAGAAGAAAAAATGGAAGAAAACAGGGAAAGGGAGGTTGGAAATGAGATTAAACAAATGCTGAATAGGAACTCAACAGGACCTGTTACAATTTTCTTTCCCCAGCCAGTGTATTACTTAAGCTAAGCCTAGGGCTTGCAACATTAAATGGTCATAAAAATGGCTTTGAGGCCTTTTCTGTGTGGATTTGATCTTGTTTCTCCTTGGGATTGTCTCAGGGAGGAGCACTGCAGCTTAGAATATTAACGAGGCTTTGTAGTTAATGGGAGCCACTGCCTTTAAGGAGATGAGCTTGTGCCTGACAGCTCAGAACCAGGGAGAAAGTGAACAAAGGAGAGGGAGAAGCAGAAACTATTGAAATAAGATATTAATAGGTTAGAAAAAAAGCAGAATTAATAAAGACTTTTTAAAACATGCCATCAAGAACCCTGCCAGTGCAGAATTATTCATGTACATTTACTATTGTTTTTATCTGGCTTAAGCTGTAAGATTTCTACCGTTTCCCTTGGGAAACTTTTCTGCAAGAGAATAATTCCTTCAATGGAAAACTTTTCTGATATTGATCTTAAATTAGATTTTCTTAATTTTCTCCCATTACTTTGAGTTATGTCAAGTTATGCTGTACTGAATTGCCCTCTCTTTCTGTCATATATCTGTAGATAATTATCACTGTCTACTTAAAACCCCTGCCACAGTGCATGCTAGCTATGAGGATGGCATACCTATGATCCCAGCACTGAGCTAAAAAATACAGGCTGGATTTGTTTTGCTCCTTCCTTATCAGCTCTCCCCGAGTGTTTTAGCATTTCTTCAAGCTCTGTTGGATTTGGGAGCACATTTCTGGAGAAGAGGTACCGAGACAGAATGTAGCACACCAGGCGCCGTCACATCTGAGCCACGGAGATGGAGCCTCTAAACTTCATTCCTGGATGATATCTTTGCCTGTGCAGACCAAAATAGCCTTGGCTGTGTTCTTGTTGCAGTCTGATGCAGGTCTCACCTCCTGTCTGTGAATCTCTCTCAGCTTTACAACTTGCAGGTCTTCTGTATGTCAAACATTTCTGCTTTGGAATTTTTTTTATTAGTTGTATTTTCCATATGGGTGCTCATTCTATTATTTTCTAGTCCCATTTCTAATGTCTCCAGATCCCTTCTTGTTATTTTCCTGCTCTGGGAAACTTTCAGCATCTCATAGTCTGTAAATGTTGGTACTGTATTAATTGCTGCTGCTGCTTCTAGGAGATCCATGAAAATATTGCATGAGGACAGACCCAGCACCTGTGCCAGGGAATGCACAGGTTGGCACTTCTGCAGAAGGTACCTGAAGGGTAGGAGAGGAGATTATGATGCTCTTCATACCCCTGGCCTCAGAAATTTGGGTAAAGCAACTAAATAAAACAAGGGTAAAAAGGACATCAGAAGTCAGAGGTGCCATTGTGCCTGGGAGGGGATGAGAGAGGAATGTCAGGCTGGCCAAAGAAGGTGGGAAGGAACTAGATGATCTTTAAGGTCCCTTCCAACCCAAGCCACTCTATGAACCTATGATTCTATGTTCTCTCTCTGTTTCATGGGAGAAAAGATGGTTGATATTAATGGAAATAAACACATGGTTGGTTGGCTGTAATTGCACTGCTGGGTTGTTTTTAGGTTGAACTACAGGACTGTTCTCTCAACATCCTTCCCCTCAAAGCACACTCAAGTTAATGTGCATAAGGGTGAGCCAGGCTTCTCCCACTTAGAATTGAATTTGGGATCTGGTTGTGCCATCCTGGATCCAGCCTCAGATGCCCTGAAAAAGCAGAGAAAGCTCCTGTGACAGCCTGGGCACCCAGAGGTGAAGCTCTGCTGTTGGGTGGCTCCTGCCACCCCAGAGGCTGCTGTTTGTCTTCTCTAGGAGAGAGGGAGGGAGGGATGGATGGAGCCATCCTGCAGGATGAGTCAGGAGCCATCAGCTGGGTCACCTGGGGCTTCAGTGCAACAGCAGCCCTAAGGCCCAGTTTCACCAATTTCACTTGTTCTTCCCTGAGCCCATGTTCTCCCTTACCCCTGTGGGATCATTCCGAGACAGGGGATATTTAAGTCAGTGTAGCTATGCACTAAGAGGGGTTCTAGATCCTATGGCAATACAAGAAATTGTAACAGAACATTCAATTAATTATTCCCACTTCAGTTTTGCTTTTGCACTTGTGTTTGCCATGGATTCTGTACTGCTGCCCTGGCTTAGCTTAGCCAAGGCATAACACACTTGTGTTCCTGTAGGAAGTCCTGGGCTCTTCCTCTCTGGGCCAGGTGGGATGGCTGCAATTCCCACCTTCCTGGGTCTTGTCAGCATCTCTAAATACTCAAAGCCATGGTCAGGCATCACTTATGGCTACTGATTACTGCTTCTTAAAATTCATCCCCGTCCGCAAGTCATTTAAAAAGCATTTTCCACATCTGTCCCTGGGTGTCCCAGCCCATCAAACTAAACCACCAATCTGCTTTTCCACAGCTGTCAATTTTGCTGCTCTCGTTTCCACTCGATTGCAGGGGAGGAAAGCAACAACTGTGCAGTGTCCAGTTTTCCATTCTTTGTCTCCCAGTGAGCTGTCAGAAGCTGGCGTGGTTTGCAGAGCCTCCTGTGTTTGAAGTTCTCCACTATTTTTTTTTTTTTTTTCCTTTCTGGCACTTCAAATGCTGCCGGGGCCCCCCGAGGTTGAGAACTGAGTCAGTCAGACAGAGGGGTCAGGGGAGGGTTAGCGATGCTATCGCTGAGCAGAACTGTCATCACCAGCCCCGAGTTATGGCTGGGGTGTGCAGGGGGAGCTGCTGCTGCTGCTGAGCCACAGCTACCTGTGAGGAGGAGGAGGAGGAGTGGCAGCTCCTGCTGTGGCTGTTCGGGAGCAGGGGTGACCCCAGGACAAGGGTACAAAAGCAGCTGGCCCCAGAGGAGAGCACCTGGCAGCTCCAGCTGGTGCTGTGGTCCCAGGTTGGAGCCAAAGCCTGTTGGAGCTGCTGGAAGGGTTCGTGGTGCTTTGGGAGTTGTTGCAGCCCCACTTGCACAGCACTTGTAGGAAGAGGGGTGATATTTAATGGAGAGGTTATGTCACTGCCCTTGAATACACCAGCCATTCCCATTTTCATACCCAAAACACTTCTGAATGCTTTCACACCGGAGGGCAAAGTGTTTCTTCTCCTTTTCCCTGCTCTATCCCCTTTCCCAGCACTCACAGGTGGTCACTGGAGGAGGAAGAATAGAGAAGTGGCTTTTCCTCTGGCAGACACTGACATTTGTTTCCACCCTCTCTGCCCAGTCTGTGGATAAATGGCATCTTTGTTTTCCTTTTCTTGAGAAGATCAATGTATCATCCTTATGTTGTGCCTTAGATAGATTTGAGTAGAATGCACCAGGCAGCCTTTGACATCTCCAGGTGAGATGACACCCTCAGGTGTCACCAGTGTGGAACAAACTGCACAGGACCAAGGCAAGCCCTGGAGTTCCTCTTTGGTACCTGGGAAGAATTTCTTTACGAGTCTTTTGTGTCACTGCAGAAGGAATTAAGGATGCATTTGTTATTTTTGTGATGGTAAAATTTCATCATAATTATTCCTACATGAATCACCTTCAAAAATGCATGCTGGAACAGCGACTTGTGGTTTGTGTCTTGCTGATCAAACACTGTAAAAGGAGAAGGTGTCTTGGAAATTTATCGCACAACAAAATCTTAGTAGACTGGGAATGATTGTGCTGGTGGCTGCACATACAGTGATGGATTGTCTGCCCCCAAATGCTTAAATCTTGTTAATATAATAATATGAATGGATTGCTCAGCATAACAGTACATACAACACTGTACAGAATATTAACCAGGTTTACAGATAAACATTTGGCACTAAAGAGTTTTTAACTTAAAATGATGGGACCTACGAGGGGAACATTTTAAGTTTTATCCTACTTCGTAATTGCAAAGAGCCTCATTGGCAACAAGATATATATTGAATTAACTAAACAGCTAATTGATGAATTTCAGGCTTTAAAATGAATGCCTGTAAATGGATACAATTCATCTACAGTGTCCAGTAACACCAGTGAAGTCAGTGAAATCACAGCAGGATTGAATCTGAGTCCTTCTGTCTTTGCTTATCAGCAATACAACTTGCCCAGACATTTTATGGGGAAACGTTTGCCTGAGGCTGTTTACACTGGCTATGCTTAAAATTTGGAAGAGGAGGGAAAGAAAAAAAAAAAAAAAAAAAGAGCAGCTGTAGGAAGAAATCACAAAAATACTTTGTGTAATGTTCTGCCTCCTTTTTCTCTCTCCTGTAATAACAGGGCAGCACTCTGAGGAAGCGGAAGATGTACGAAGAATTCCTGAGCAAGGTCTCCATTTTGGGTCAGTTGCCCTTTGGAACTTGGCTGTTGGTTCCTCTCTTATTCACACTGGCAGGATGAATTTTGATCTTTGATGGCACGGTGAGAGCAGTGGTGCTCAGACAGAAGGTCTCACATTGTGTTGTTTCTGAAGGAATGAAAGTGTAAAGGGCCTTTTTGTTTTTTTCTCGTTCTTTCCTGTGCACTGTCTTGTGTTTGGAGCATGCATTAAAGGTGGAGCAGGCACACACTGGTACTTCCAGTAGCTGCTGCTGAGTAAAGATCATGTGGATAGAGCAGAAAGCAGTGCAGAGATATGGATTTGTCATAAAATCCAGTTACATCCTCCCAGGGAAACAGGTGAGAAGCTTTTTCCAGCAAGAGAACAGTGTTTGTGTGCACTGAACAAACCAACCTTACAAATCAAACCGGGCTGATCTTTTTCCTTCTGTGCATTTTACAGCCCCTGTCTCACATTCTTAAAACATCTGTTTAGCTTCTTGTCCTTGGATTTTGTTTCCCTTTGATTAATGTGATAGCCACGAAATTTGGACATGTTCTTGATGGCCTTCAGTAGGAAAAACAACAAACCCATAATGCCTGACCAATCAATCACCATTCGGAGAACAAAAGCCTCTAATAAGGAGGACAGTGTTAGACAGTACAATGAGTTGTTGATTCTGTAGGAGAAACATCATGTTTTTGCTGGGGCTGTTTGGAAAAAAAACAGTCCAGGATTTATTTGCTATATAATTAAAGTATTCATATTTCTACTTAAAATTTTTCTGTGTTTTTTTGTTTATGATATTCACCTACCATTCAAGCTGAGGTACCTAAAATATGAGTGTCTCAGTGAGATTATACTTGAACTTCTGAGAGGTACTATCCATAAGATTTTCAATTGCATTTGTATGCTTGAAGTAAGCCCAAGTGTGTTGCTCACTTATTAATGAAATTTTCATCATTTGAAATCCTTCTTTTATGCTTAATTTAAATCTTCCTAAATTGAGAGCGCAAATTATACCAAATTACAATGAGTATTTAAAGAAAAAAAAAAAAAAGGAATCTGTGCACCTGCACTAATGAGGAGCAATTACAACAATGAGACATCTCAAAACAATTTCAGAGTAGAAAGGTTATTCAGAGATGTGCTTCCTTAAACATGCGGTTTGCAATGTAATTAGAGCCTAATTTGTAGTGTGGCTTTTGAATCTTGGTTAAAAAAAAAGAAAAAAAAAGAGGAAGGACTTCAGGATTTGAACCTTTTTTTAAGTACAGAAAAGCAGTGAACAAAATAACACATCATTGCAGGAACATGGAAATTTAGGTGAAAAGTGTAAGAATCTCTTTGACATGTCTAAAAAGTAGGTGACACCTGTGAAGTGGAAAGATATTTTAGAAATCTCAAAATGGCACTGAACACTCCACTTCATCCCTTAATGTGGTCAGAACTCAGTGATTTCCTGGTGGAAAAACCTCTACCTGCTTCTTATATTTTTTTTCAAGGCCTGTCTAGTGTCTGTAATTAGCCATATAATTGCAAGAGTTACTTTTTTTTTTTTTTAAATCTAAGGATTTTTTTAGATTATCAATAGCTGCTTATAGTGTATCAAACAAGATATGAAAGCAGTGATTGTTTTAAATTTTTCTTCCAAAGTTTAATTAACTATAAAGTCATAAATTGACGTATATAATTTAGACATGGCAAAAAAATTTGCATGTGGTCTAATTTATCTGATACTTCAACTCTGCAACTAAAACTTGTAGAATATTCTATATAATATCCTGTTTGCAGGAATTATTAACCAATGTATTTGTAGTGGTATGCTTCCCTTAAACAAAAGGGAGACAATTCGTGACTAGAGCTAGAATTAGCTTTGAATTTTTCATAAAGCCAACTGAAGAAGTTTCAAGAGGCTCTTTCTTTTCATTGTTAATTACTGAGTTCTTTAAAAAAAAAAAAAAAAGAAAAAGAAAAAGTCTTCTCTAGTCTGTATGAAAGAGTTTTATGCTTATTTTTAGTCAAACAGAGCACTTTTTGAATGTTGCATTGACAATACGGGCTTGGTCTTTGGCGTTAGTTCTTCTGCAGCAAAGGTCACAAACACACCAGGAAAGTGCTTTAGGTGGGGAAAATGGTAGAAACAATTAATTTCCCAAACAGCAACAAGAAAGTGGCATAAAAACATGAAGATGTGTCAGTCAACTCAAATGTTACCTTTGGTGCTTTGAGTACTTTGGTCTGGTTTTGTTACCAGACTCAGTGTGTCCTTCTGAGCTCAGCCAAAAGGCATTTTAACTTTAAGGAACTTCCTTTCACTCTCATGCAATCCTTCTAAGCTATATTTTGAACAAAATGGGGAAACCAGAGTCTGATGGAATGGCACACATCTAATCCTGGTGTCAGAAACCGTATCTTGACTTACATTAGCTCAATAATTCATAGTAAGTAGGAATCAGCAGAGCTCTGGGACATGAATTTCAGCCCAGCTTTTTGAGGCAGTGAAGGTTAAATCGTCGTATTATCTGTTGCTTTTAATAACTTCTGAACCTGTAATTTTTCAGTCAAATCTTAACAAAGTACAAAAGTTCAAGTACTATTCACTGTCTTGAATTCTCATGCAAGTGGGTGTTGGAGAGAGACACAGGTGGCACCTCCTCTCCGAGGGCAGCACAGGTGGAATCCATCCCTTAGCAAAGGCAGCGGAGGGCACTGGCACACTGAGCAGCCCTGGATGTGCCCTGTGCGGGCTGTCCCTTGCCATGGAGGTGATTTGGGGCAAGTGCAGGTGGGTGATGAGGACCCCTATCACAGGCTGCATTTTCTCTGTTAACCCTAAAACACACCCGTCATATTTAATTACGGAAATTTTTTTTGGTGGGGGGAAGTTTTATAACTTTTCTCCCTTAAGTGGGGGAATGAAAACACTTTGCAGGCCACTCTGCTGGCAGATGGAGAAGGAGTGCCATTTCAAACATCCATAAACCTGGCTGCCTCTGGCCTCCCGCTCCTTGTGCCAGCAGGGTCTGGCTTTGGCTCTGGTGGTCTCACCCATCTTTGAGATAGACACTGCATCACCCACCAGGAACTGGGAGCAGCTCTGATGAAAACACCACAGGGCTTGTCCTGACCCCAGGTGTGGGATGTGGTGAGGAAATCTGGGGTGCTCCCACATCTCCAGGCAGCTGCTCAGCTGCTCCAGGCCATGGCAGTGCCGGGGCAGCGCCAGGATCAGATCGCAGGCGCGGGGAACCGGTGCCAACCTTTCCTGTCCAACTTTTAAGATTGCTATCTGGGTGATTACTGATGGCTAAGACACAGTGAATAAATACATTCATGTTTCCCAACTGGAGGTTCGTGCAAAGGGCCTGCATGAAAGAAATGTTTCTTTTATAACAGAACCAGGCACGGCAGAGCTGTCAGTTTAGATATGGATCTTCGGCCAAAGTTGGAGTGTTTTTATAATATAGCTTTATGATCTTCAATATTTTAGAGTCCCTGGACAAATGGGAGCGGCTGACAGTGGCTGATGCACTGGAACCTGTCCAGTTTGAAGATGGAGAAAAAATTGTTGTGCAGGGAGAGCCCGGTGATGACTTCTTCATTATTACAGAGGTAAGATTGGCAACCTGATAAGCTCTGTCATTTCCTGGTAAAGATCAAGGCTGTGTATTAAAGACATTTGGGCCCAGTTCAATCTCTTACTTCAGCATAAATCTAACTCCACTTAAACCAGAAGACCTACTCAGAATTCAAATTAATTCAGAGACCAGTTCCATGGAATTGTCTTAAGTGGGACAATCTTCTTTCCGGCAAACTGAAAGTACAGAGTAATTTTGAGGTGTGTCTGGTGTCTTCACTGTTTGAGGGTTTGTTTTCTGTGGGAGATTTTTCTAGTTCCAAATTTCCAATACTTCAGCAGGGCTGGTCAGCCACAGAGTGCGTTGATTGTTGTTCCCAAAGGGACTTACAGGGGATCTCACAAATGGGCATCTGTAAACTGGAGCAGGAGACCTGATCAGAAAACGGATAATCTGTTCTTTGTTTTGCCTTAAACTCAGTCCAAATGGCTGAGCCATCTTCTTGTTTACTCTGACATAGGCAGACAGATCTGTCAGGCAGCTGAAAATGCTGACATCTTTTTGGGAGATTATCTGACACTTCAGTTCCACTGTCTCACTTCTGCTAACAGATGCTGATGGGGTTTTTCTCCCCATCCCTGACGTAAATATTTGGATCCTTGGTATCTCATACGAGTACCAAGGCACTGTGATATAACAAGCTATAAAGAGGTATTAGAGAGACCCAGACTGAATAACAAGAGAGCATTAGGATGTGATTGTCTATGGATTGTGAGTGTTTCAATGCAAATATACAGACCAGGAATAGCCAGTGTATGGCTGTGGTGACAGTTCCAGTGCACACACCAGGCCAGGTGTTACATGACCAGCAATGAGTTCCAGTGGTGGCACAGGAACTGGGAGAGAATTGGAACCCCTCACTGTGGGAGAAGGTGGCCAGAGGGGTGTAAGAAGCTGGTCATTGTGTGGCCTTGAGATCCAGTTGTATGTACACAGAATGCATCCCAGGCTTTGCTTTGCTTGCTCTTTATCTGTGGATTTTTGGACAGGAGCCCCTATGCAAAGCAGCCAGAATTTAGTTCATAATCAGTAATCAATATCTGACACTTAAAATTCCATCCTTCTTTCCTCTTGAGTGTTGGAAATATGTGTTTTATTTATGAACATAGCTTTCCTTCAATGCTTACAAAATTATCAGTGAAAGTAACTGCAGCTGTCTATCATACAGGGAGATAAATCAGGAGCTTTAAACATGTGAAAAGCCGTGTCCCTTCAAAACAATTATGTCAGAATAAAAGAGACTAGATATTGCATAGGGAATCTTTTTTATTAAGAAGATGTTTAGAAGAAGTGTTTTAGAGAAAAATTTAGGAAATAGAAGTTTTTTCAGAAATATGGAATTTTTATTGCTCTTAGTGTTACTGAGTGTGCTGTTATTCCTTGCAGCAGCAGGAGACTAGGAAAATCTAATTTTCTCAGCCATTGAATCCCATGTGGAAAATTGGCAGCTTGCTTAAAGTTACCAAGGGCCTTTATTTTCCCTCTCTTGCTGAAACAGCTGTTAAGACTTGAATGGGTAGAAAAGCATTAACACTGCATTCTGTAGAAAGTATCTGCTCACCTCACTCTTCCACTGCAAATCTGACTTAGTTTCTCACTTTGGAAATCACCTGTATTTTTTCACTTTGAGGAATGAACTCCCAGTTTCAACTATTTCTTGTGTTGCAGCGGTATTTCTGCCCGCTCACACATAGTTTAAGCTTCATATTTTAAAAGTGATTTTTACATCTTTGATTTTAAGCTTTTCTGTAGGAAAAATTGCTGCAAGCCACCAGGAACACATTATTCTACAACCTGGTTGAAAGTAGTTTTGGCTGGTTTGTTGTCACAATATGTTGAAAAGCCATTAGCTTCTTTCATATGCTTTTTGATGTTTGTGGTCTTCTAATCCAAACCACTAGAAATGCAGCCAAGTTGTTTGGCTGCTGTGTATGCAGAAAACCATTTCATATATCACTGAAATGCAGCCTCCTTTGGAGCACAGCACGTCCAGTACTACAAAGCTAACTTGGCCACATGATTTTTGGACAAGGTACTCATTTACCTTTTTATTTACTGATTTTACATTCGATGCAGCCCAGAGAGCCAGTTGTGTCCTGGGCTGCTTCAAAAGCAGCGTGGCAGCAAGTCAAGGGAGGTGATGCTGCTCCTCTGCTCTGCTCCCTGTGCCCAGCTCTGGGGTCCCCTCCCCAGGGGAGGCCACTGAGATGATCAGAGGGATGGAGCCCCTGTCCTGGGAGGAAAGGCAGAGAGAATTGGGATTGCTCAGCCTGGAGAAGAGAAGGCTCCAGGGTAACCCAGCTGTGGCCTTCCAACACCTGAAGGGAACCTGCAGGAAAGAGAGAGAGACTATTTGCAAGAGCCTGGAGTGACAGGACAGGGGAATGGCTTCAAAAGGAAGAGAGTAAGTTTAGATTAGATACCAGGAAGGAATTCTTCACTGTGAGAGTGGGGAGGGGATGGCACAGGGTGTCCAGAGAAGCTGTGGCTGCCCCATCCCTGGAGGTGTCCAAGGCCAGCTTGGACAGGGCTTGGAGCAACCTGGGATAATGGAAGGTGTCCCTGCTATGGCAGGGAGTGGAACAAGATGATCTTTTTAAGGTCACTTCCAACCCAAACCATTCTATGATCATAAACCATGATCATTCATATCATGCCTTAGACAAATCAGTTCTCACTTTATAAAGCTTTGGTGCATCCCAGTTACTGGTTCCAAGAGAAATCTTGTGACTCCTAGCATAAAAGCTTCTCTAAGGCACCCAGGACTCACACGTGGATTTAAAATTGTTGAACTTCATAAATTAGTCATTCATTTGTGGTTAGCCTGCCCTGCTGCCCTGCTCTGTGCCATCCCTTTGGGACATTGTAAGGACATGAGTCCTGCCCAAGGACACAGCTTGTGAATAGATTGGCACCTTCAGGATTTGCAGACTGAAGAGAAACTACTGAAACCTTTTGAAAGGGAGACTGATAGCCCCAGTGCTGATCAGAACAGCAATTCCTGCTTTAAACCAGGAATATCATCCTAGTTAGTATGGGTAAGTCTAATTACTCTCCTCCTTCTATCAAGCAAACACATTCACCTTTTCCCTCTATTTCTTACTAAAAGCTTTTTGTCATGGCTTTCTGTCCACCTTCCCACCTCCAGTGTTGCACAGTTTATTTGGGGTGCAGGTTATTTGAGGTGCAGGCTGTGTGCATGGAAATGCTACAGTGCCCTTGGAAAGTGAGGCTGCAGTGGGAGCTCAGCCAAATTATTAGAAAAACAGAAAATATGCACAGGGAAGAATCACAGGAAACCAGAGCTTTTTAAGTTCACTGCTCACAAAGCTGTTTATGGTTCATTTTTTGCTAAAAAGTCTAATGAGAAAAGGGTATACCCTGAGATTCCAGGACAGCTACAGTTTTTCTGCCATCCTAAATCTTCACAGGCACCAGTAAGATGTTTACTTGCAGTAGTTTGGGTTCTTTTCTGTTTAAATATCAAGCAGATTTCAACAAGATTTAGTTTTAATATTTAAAGGCTGTGGGGTTTTTTTTCCAGAGATAGAATTATTGTAATGTTTATACCATATTCCTCAATGTGAAGATAGGATCAGAAGTGAATGTCTGCTTACAAAAGCAAAGTAACGACTTCTGTGAGATTGATTTACTGCACTTGAAACTGGTAATTTTAAAAAAAAAATTAAAAAAAGAAGCAGCCCTGTATTTCCAGGTCTTACTTTCCCACTATGGTTTTCACACAACAAACTCGGGCTTTCCCAGACCAGACAGATGTGGAATGTATCTGCTGGATTCCAAGGTCATGGAATTATCCCATATGAGATTCCTGGCACAGAGGTGAAAAACTTTAAGCACCATGAAACAATTGTTGCCATAAAGAATTATATTTTGGCAAGCGTAAATCATAACAGATGTACGGTTTCTAACAAATAAATTTGCAGTTGTGTCGTGCACTGCCACACTGTGTACCCAACAGTGGGGAGGATTTATTCATCTGACTTCAGATAACGCAAATATTTTTAGCCAGCATTTTAAAGTGGTGGATGCAAAGGCATGTGAGCTTTGTGGAGTTAAAAGTCCCTTTAAATGAAATGCCAGTTGAACAGGGCCTGGTTTTATTCCCAACTTGTGCTTTGCCACTGGCTCCAGCTCAAACAATAGTTCAAACCAGTGTAGTAGTGCTCTGAAACTGGAAAGAAAAGAGGTTTTTGCTGTTGTCTAGGTTACTGAGAAAAGTAGCGACAATAGCATTAAAAATAGCGGGTATGCTCATGTACCACTCTCTTAAGTTCAGCTCCCAGCTTGGCTGGGTGGCACAGCACCTCCAAGTCTGTAAGGCAGCTGCCAAAAAATGCAGGGACCTGCAGGCTGCTGGGGTTTCCAGCTGCCACCCCTGCCCTGTCACATCACTGGCATCGCCTGTCACGAGCGAGCGCCGTGCCCGGCACCCCGACCCTGTCACGGGACTCACCCACTGTGCTCAGGGACTCTTTGAAAATCAGCTGCACACCCAGAGCTTGCTGAGCTGCTGCCATATGGCCCTGATACTCGTAAAGTTTGACATGCTCTAAGAAAAATGCCTGCACAGACACAAACGTGCGCAGGTGGAGGAGGAGAGAACAGCTAAAGGTTCCTGACAGGGCCACGCTGAACCCGAGGAGAGCACAGCTTGGGGCTGCCCTTTAAATGTGCAGCCTGTCATCTGCTCCCAGGACAGGTTGGTTTAAGTGGTGCAGAAAGCATAGAAATAAATCTGCATGAGCAGTAAAACGTTTGCAATTAATAGCTGGTCGAGCTGCCCAGCAATCGCATGCAGCAGCCTAAAAATAAAAGGCCTAAAAATAGAAGATAATTCACAGGAGACAATTCAAGGAGAAATGGACCCATGGTACCAAGGAGTTTGGCATTAGATTTTTGTTTTTAGCTTTAAAACCCAGTATATTTAATTGCAGACTTGTGGTAAGTTACAGAGGGTAGTCCTCTGCAATCCTTTGTGAAAAGCACTTATAAAAATCTTGGGATTTGTGTTCTTCCTTATTGTCCTGCTGGTTAGAGAGGAGGCATGGTCAGGACATCTGATTTTCAGTCTTCCCTGTTCAGTCTGTGGGCAGAACGTTGCCCTCCCTGTTTTCCCATCAGTGGGAACAATCCTAATGACACTTCTTAAAGGTGAGGAAAAGCTTAATGGGAAAAGACATAAATATCTGTCCCTGCTGAAACCAGGCAATGGGAATAGCAAAATCGACAAATAAGAGAAAAAAACCCCCACTGATAGTACAGAAGTCGTTTCAGAATTAATGCATAGAGCTGTCTTATTGACAGAAATCAGTGGAATTAATTGGTAATGATTATTTTTCCAGCACTATCCTTGGCTGATCACGTTGGGAACAGCCCAGTAATCCTCGGGGTGGGGCTGGGGGGGTTGGGGTGGGGCTGCTCCTTCCGTGCTGCTGTTGACATTTCAAGTCAGGGCCACAACCTGGCTCCGGTCTGGGCAGGATCCGCCGTGAGTTCTTGAGGAGAGCGTACTTGAGATAGTATCCTGTAGGTGAAATCAGTGTTTCCAGCCTGGCACGCTCTGGAGCGTCTCTGCACGGATGCAGTTCAAAGCCTGGAGGTGGAACAGTGTTTGTAAACTCTTCCTGCCATGGTAACCTGCCCCTGCCTCGGAAGGGCACCTGGTCCCGCACAGAATTGGGGTTTTCTGTAGGAAAACTCGACTTGAGGCTTAAATTACACAAGGAGCATCTGAAGATTTATGATTTAAAAGCTCCTTAAGAAGCAAAAGGAAAAAAAAAAAAAAAAAAAAGAGAAAAAAGAAAAATAATAGCCCAATTGTTTCCTGCCCTAAATCGTTGCTCTTTGACATTCTAACCTAAGAGAGACCCCTTTGGCACCTACCCCTGCGACAGGCAGGAGAACTACAAAGTAAACTCCTTCCGTGGGGATAATGAAGTCACTGCCTTAGGCACACTCTGCTATCACACCTGATAATCTCTTTAAAACACAGCGTGATTAATTATTAATTAGGAAGATGAATGTTGTCTAGAAAAGGAGTTTCAAAGGCTACAAATCTGAACTGCTTAGTGTTACCAGGATTTTGTTGATACCGAAAATGTTTGTCAAAGGCAGTCTGCAGCGACTCCTAATGTACCCAATAAACAAAATATCCTGAATAAACAGAGCCAGCAGGCACCAGGGCTCTGTACTCTGCTTATTTTTAACTGCACAGACATTGTTTCCCACAGAGCTCTTACAGGAAGGGAATGTTCGATTTTCTTGATATCACCCAGTTGTGCTGGAGCAGAGGCATTTCCACTGTCCCTGCTACAGAGTTCTGTGCTCAAGAGCCATTTTTAATGGCCAGCTGACGTCAAAGATGGAAAGTCGGGTGTGGGACTGGGTCCTGTCCTGAGTAGGGATGGAGGTGAAGTATTTTGCTGAGTCAAAGAGACTAAAATGTCAGCTAAGTCCAGCTCTTGTTAAACTCCATTTAACTTCCATGGGCAGTGGGTCAGGCTGCATATCCATGGGATAATGTTTCACAGGAAGCAAATGGCTGCTCCCTTTCTTCTTCCCACCAGCCATGGAGGACCTGTCAGTGACTGAAGCTTTTGGCCTTTCCTTCCAACTCTTTCTCCAGCTCCACCAATAACCACTGCAGTGTGGTCACCTCTGGTGAATTCTGCAAAACCTGAAACCTCAGAAGTGATGTACGAGGGAGCATTTTCCTGAGAATTTTGTGAAACTTCAGATTAGCCACTATTTCTAGTCTATTTTAGAGCTTTGCAGATTTCGTTCCTCATTTGTGGCAGAAACCAGGACAACTGTATGTAAATTCCGTGAGTTGCTATGAACCCGGAGAGTGGAGAATAATATATAATAGTTTAAAAATGTACAGTTGAGAAAAATACTGTCAAACCCAGTCATGACTCAGTTTTGAGTCCACAACCAGAATTATGTCCTCTTGCTTCACTCTTCTGCAAGACCATTAACTTCTGATGAGGTGTGTGAAGCAACCTCCGTGTTTCATGGTGTGATCTGAATCACAGGGCATAAGAATTGGGATAGTTCTTCATTCCTGAAAAAACAATTGATGGGAATTAGACACCTTGAAGGTCTGGACCTTCATGATTTTGCTTATGGAAGGTAAAGGCAGAGAAACAATGGGAGCCTGTGGCCAGCACCCCATCATTAATGGAGCATCCTTATTCCTTTAGGTTAAATGTTACCACCCCAAAATTATGCATGTTATTTTATACAGCAGGTTATGTGGAAGTCACTTGCGCTTTGTATTGGCAGAAATGTGTTGATTTCTTCACTTGTTTTTGTAGAAAGGTCTCTTTCATAAATCAAGGTTGGCAAATAATAAAAATCCAAGATTATTTACTGGCTGAAGGAATACTTGCAGTGTCTTTGGCTACATAGTTCAAAGGATTTGTCTTCTTTTGGAAAGTAGCCCTAGAACTGCTGATCCTTAGCTCTAACATAAAAGCTGTCCCAGGAATGATGCTATCAGCAGTCCCTGAGGGCTGAAATGGCAGCTGAGGAGTGATGTGCTGGTGGTCTTCCAGGACACTAGGAATGAGGACATTGCTTATGTCAGCACCATGATGTACACACTGGACCTGCTGTGTTACTCTGTCTTTGGGATATTGATAAACCTAGATCTTGAAGCACAGTTCCCAGGAGGATGCAGTGCAGCCACACTGTTCCCAAAGGCTTTAAAGTAGTTTTCCCAGCCTCTTTTTGTGCATGCTATACTCAACATAAGAAATTAAAATTGTATGAATGTTTCCCCAGTTCACTTTTGACATGACAACTTGTGTAGGAGTCTCCAGTCTCATTCAGCTGTAATTTAAAACATCTGATTTGTAAACCCATAAAATTGAAGTTTATGCTGGAATGACAGACACACCCTGGCCCTGTACCACTATGGGATATGTGGAAATCAGGGAAATCAGGGAAATCATTTGGTGTGCAGAGAAGTAAACCCCAAAGTTAGTAATTAGCTGTTTCATTCTTAATGTATGCATGCCCCATTTGAATTTGCATAAAAATCAGAATGCAACATTTTCTGTATTCAAAGCAGTCTGTGACTTCTTCCTGAGCTAATATCAACTTTAGGGTATAAGCTTGGTGCTCTTCAGTCCTGTCCAGTAGTGTCTTCCTACCAGGGCAGTCTGAAAAGTATTGGAGATTCACAGGGAATGAAAAGCCTCTCCATAGGGGTAAGGAGAGCAGCACAGGCTGTTTACCCCTCAAGGTTTTCAGGATCCCCATAAGCTCCTTTGGACTGGAGCCTGAGCTCACAAGCCCTGATTCAAAGCACTTAGTCAAGGTGAACAAGAACCTCAGGCACGTTAAATCTGAACTGACATTAAAGGCATCTGCTGTGTCAGGAGCTGGGAGCTCTGTCTTGAGGGGAGCTTCTCTGTCTTCAAACAAAAACACTGCAGTGTAAACAAGACCTCAAATATGGTGGTGCTCAACTTAGAGGAGGAGAAATGGAGGACTTCTCAATCCCTGCTGGAGTTCATCCCTTTCTCTGGATCATGTTAAAGCTGTCCCTTAGTGGAAGAGTTTTTGTTCCTCCTCTGCAAAGATATCATTGATTTGACTGCAGATTTGCTGCAAGAATATTGTCCTTAGGGCTCCTTCATTAGCTGTGCAGTGTGGATTTTCTGGAGCAGGCAAGATCCCTCTCAGTGTGCTCCAGGATGAGGCAACTTTGAGTTTGTGAGGTCTTTTCTTCTGAATTTCAGAATTTGGTCCTTTGAAGACACAAAATTCACCAACTGAAAAGACTTGAAGAGAACTTTCCATGGGGGATTTTCCTGATCTCTGTAATAAACTCTCTTCTCTCCTTCTCCAGTTTACTCCAAGTTTTATTCCTTGCTCAGAAGCTGCTGCCCTAGCTGGCCACAGCTGCTCTCCCAGCCCTGGTCACAGCATTAGTTATGAGACTTTAATGACAATGTCTGCCTCAGCCTTTTGCTTGCTCTGGTTACTTCAGCATCTACAGAATGTTTTCACAAAGAAGCAGATGGTGGTAGGAGTAATTGGGCCGTAAAACAGCATTAACAGCTAAAAATGATTTTCACCAGAAAGGATTCTGCAGGCAGGGTGAGGGAGGTTCAGCACTGTTTTTGTGTTTTCTCTCCCATACATTCACCCCTGCCCTGGCTGTAGGTGGTAGCTCTCTGCTTCCAGGAGATGAGCCCTGTCAGGTCAGTCACAAATATGAACAGTTGATGAATAACCCATTATAAAGTCACTTTTATGTTGACTCAGTGGACGTTTCCTGGCTTCAGAGAGAGTCTAGATAATGGCTAGCTTTGTAGAAAGAAAGAATCTCTAAAATGCAACATTTTTTTCCCTTTGTGACTTTTATTGCTTTGTACACTGACATGTCTGAGGGAGGAAAACAGGGCCTTGTTGCCAATAATCCACAGCGCTTGGCACAGACAGTCTTTAAAATCTGGCACAGGGATGAATATTAATTCAGTTGTTTTCCCACAGAAGCTACTGATTAGTCAAGGCTATGTATCCCTGAGATGATTCATCAAAACCAACATCTGTGCCCACCTTTACTGAGCAGCTCTGCTTCTTGTCACCCCTGCAACAGGTGACTGGATGTGTAATGGAAGGGGTGACCAAAATCCCAGAACGAAGTAAAGATAAAAATGCAGAGGAGCCCCAAAGGCAGTGGTGCAATGGCTTCCCAGCTTTCTGGGCATGGAACCAGGACAGCTAGCCAAGGAGGATCACACCCCAGGCAAGGGGTTCCTCCCATGGCTCAGAGCTGGGGTCCTTATTCCTGTCACCATCCCCTTGCTCCCAGTCTTCCCAGTCCCAGCTGGCAGCTGGTAGTTTGAAGAAGTGTGGCACTGCTGTGGCACTGGGGGTGTGGTGTCCCTCTGTCTGATTATGGGGGATGGTGATGATGATGAAGTCATGAGTCCCCCAACATGTGGATATGCCTCTACTGGACACCTGCATGCTCTAGCCTGATGGTAGCTCTGCTGCTGTGGCTCAAGGGCAACAATTCAAAGTCAATATATACTACAAAACTTAAAGTTTTGCTCATGTAAAGTCTTTCAACAGGAAAAGCTTAACAAAACAAGAAATCCCACTTTTTTCTTCTTTGTGCAAAACCCACTTTATTTCACCTGAGTATTGCAGGGGTCTCCATGCACAAAGGAAATTGCAGCTGGTACAATTTCTTTTGGCTTTTCACTGTGTTTACTGGTTTCTCCCTGTCTGAATCTTAACTTCTTCCATTTAATAACAGCATTTCATTTACTTCAAGAGGAATACATAGGTGCAGCACAGGTTTAATGCAGGCTGTATCAAAGAAACACTGAAGGGAAAGATTGTCTGAGGTGCTGCAACAGACGGATGAACAAAATGACTGAAAAGGTCTTCCCGTGTCAGGCATCTATGATTTTAAATACTGAACGATCAAGACAAAGGCATTTCCTGGTGATTAATGATGGGCTGGGTGTAGTCATGTCTGGGCCTTAACCCTGGCCTCCTGTATATCCCTAGGAAATGCCCTGTGGCTTAGTTCTTTCTGCTGTTTTAAGCTACACTTGGCTTATGATTGATTGTCGTCTTTAAAAGTACCTTAATGTTTGTGGCTATTTTGGTGACTGCTCTAGACAGCTTTGTTCCTCTCTCCCAGGTCTGGATGTTATTCCTAAACCCATAGTCCTAAACTAATATAAACATGTCTGAATAGCAAAGAGCTGGGAGTTTAGGCATATGCAGGGCAGTTTGATTGCAGGTGTGATACAAAACACACAGCAACCTGCAGGTTGTTTGATATCAGTTGTGGCTGTAGAGATGATGTCCAGGACTCCTGCCAGCTGGGCAGTGACAGGTGCTTTCCATCTCTGCTGAAATTTGATGTGCTGTTGAGAATGATGGCCAATAAGATCAATGTTATATTGACAATGTAGTGATGATCACTGACAGTGTAAAGGTGCTTTTGGCTGTTCTCTCAAGGAGACTGGGTGGGGATCAAGGTGCAGAGCTTCTTACTCTGACATTGCCTTTAGAGCTACTTTGAGCTTGAATTATTAATCCAAACCCCATTCCCAATGGGCTGGCTTCCTAAAAGTCCCATGAAATCAGTGCAACTCCAGATGTACTGAGTCACAACCAAACTAAAAAAGCTGGATGTGTAAAATGTGGCACATTTGTTCTCAAAAGCTCTCAGGAGCTCATTACCTCGGGCATTGCCTTGTGCTGTATTTGTAGTTAATTTTAATGGATGCAGAAAAGGATTGACTTGCTCGTGATAAGCAAAGCAAACAGCCACCACTTTTCCAGTCAGTGCAAACCTGGGGCTGCTCTGGCAGCCTGTTCCCACCATCACAACTGGCTCATCAGGAGGGATAGCCAAGAAGGGAGAGTTTTCCAAACTGGACCATATTTGCTTGAGGTTTCACATCAGACAACTGCACTGATTCGTATGACCCTTTTTTGAAGTGGAGGGCAAAGTATTGGCTGACAGGTCTCCCAGATTCACCAGACAATGACTATTTCACAGAATCATAGAATGGTTTGGCTTGGAAGGGACCTTAAATATCAACTAGTTCCAACTCCCAGGAACTTCCAGGAAATTTGTAGCATTCTGAGCTTTTGACTCTCCTTAAATTAATTTAATGATTTGGAGATGCTCTAGGAAGCCGATATGATTAAATAAGATGCAACTTAATATGGTTGTAGCTGTTGTAGTGTAAGAACATGGCCCAGGCAGTGCTTGTAGACAGGTGAATGGTGGATTTTATTAGATATACCTGGGGAAATAGGCAATCTGGAGACAGACATGTGCCCAAGAGCTCTCCTCCCTTTTTCTAGCTCTGCTTGTTGATGTAATAAAATATATTACTTCCACAAACCTCGTCTTGCCTGCAATTAAATGAAATCCTCCCAGAATCATACTGTGTGACAGATCTTTTAATTCATTTCAGACCTGCTGCAGCTCCATCCAGTCCCTCTGCTTCGCCGTGGGAGCAGCAGAGTTTTGTGCCACTGCACAGCCCCTTCCTTCTCCTTTTGTAGTAACTGTGCAAAGATTTAATAGCAACACATTAATGAGGGCTTGTGTGGCTGTGGAGTGAGGGGAAATTTATCTTTTGAACGTGTGAATTATGGAGTGTGTGGGTTAACAAAATGAGAAAAAAAAAAGAGCAAAGGTACTTTCAGAGCTGCCATTGATGGAATTAACAGCAATCACAGATGATCAGCCTGACCTTTCCATCTCTAATTCCATACACTGCACTGCCCTTTGTGCTGGGTGCTGAAGAGGAAAATAAAATGGGCTTGAAAAACTTTCTAAGCTCAAAACTAGGATAAAAATGTTGCATTTCGAGGCCACGGGGAAAAAAACGTCGCCTGTGCTTTTTTAGAAAAAGCAGTATGTGAAAAAAGTATGAAATAAAACTGGAAATATAAAGTAGTAACTTCCTGATTATGAAAATTAAAGTTTTATTATAATTTTAATAATGTATTATTTTTATTAATTATCCTTTATCCCAGATGGAGCCTCACTGTATTTTTTATTGATGACTATGCCTTCAAAATGGGTGGTTAGACCAACAAAACCAAACAACCAGTATGACTGATTTTAAACCAAAAAGTTTTTAAAAGAGTGCAGGGTTTCCCATCCCACCCCCTGCCCCTGGAGAAGCCCACCCTTCACTGCCTGTCCCACCCAGGGGTAACACAGGCTGCCACACATTGCCTTGTGCTGCCTGGGAGTGATCCCATCTGATCCACTGAGCTGGAAGAGAGGAAAAAAATACAGGATTTCAGTTTTTAGCACCATGAATCATACTTGCCTTTTGTAGCCAGGCTCTTTAGGCCAACAGCTGGCTATAGGATTCATACTTAAATATAAAAGCAGGGCTCCTGAAGCAATTAATGCTTGTAAGTACCTGCAGGATAAGGCCTGGGAATCCCAGTGTTGATCCAGATGTGCCACACTCTAGAATGTCTCCCTCATCTATCTGTGGGGTCTGAGAGTTTAAAAGTGAAACATCTATCAAATTCTCATTACTTTGGAGAGGATGGGAACTCATGGATTATAAACCTTAATTTATTTTTTTTTATATCTTAAATCATGGTGCCATAGCTAAGGCATAAATTTTTTGCAAAACAAACTGCTGAAGCATTTTGAAGGGGTTGAATAAACACTCCCAGCAGTGCTCTGGAGCAGTGCCAGAGGGAGCAGGCAGGTGTGTGGGGTGAGGATGGCAGAGAGGTGCTGATGGCACTGTGCTTTGGGAACTCCTACTCTTGTTGTTTTTGCAACAGGATGCTTGTATTTACTCGGAGGAGAGGAGAGAAGGTTAATGCTATCAGTTTCTGGGAATGCAGGCACTCCCCAGTGACTGAAAGAGAATATTCCTGGATCCCCCAAAGACCATAATTTCACTCCCAAGTGTCTGCTAGCAGAAAGACATGCCTGTCTGCCTTCACTTTAATATCATCACAAAGGGCTGATTTATTAAATAGTGTCAACCTTCTCAACAGCCTTCGAGCTCATGCTCTGTAGGGTTTGCTTGGTGGTGTAGGAGGCTGAAATGGGTATCAGTGTACAAGGCAGTATTTTCAGTTGAGCAGCACTAAGCAGCCTGATCCTGCAAATCTAGGATCATGCATTTCGTTTCAGAGATTCATCTTGCCAAGTTTTGTGTGTCATCTAAGGAGAAGTCTTTCCCATAGAGATAAAATGCATTTGGGAGTGAGAGTGATGAGCCCCTGAACCCTTCCTTGTTAGATAATGCCCTTACCTCCTGGGACAAGGCCCAGAGGATTTATTCAGTCCTATCATTTGGGGGAGATCCTAACACACAAGAAGGCCAGAAAAATCAAAAACTCTTTCAGAAGGATGTGACAAGTAAAATAAAAACAGCCACAAAAGTTGGGATGAGGGCAAGGGTAAGGGTCAAAACTGAATTTATGACAACTTTATCAGATATACAGATAATGAAGGACTGCTTCTGTAGTATTTTATTCTGTATTATTTTATTCTGTAACACTTTATTTTGTTCTTTATTATTTTATTTCTGTATTATTTTTGCCCCGTTTACACTGTTTGCCTACAACTGGACTCCTCCTCTACTACAGCCAGAATAGTGCTGATTCCAGAGATAAGACACACAAAGTGAAGGTGATACAGACAGACAATTATAAAAACATCTTCTTTGTTTCCCGGGGTGGACAGCCTTCCCGTGAAGGTCACTCTGACAATGTTCCAGGATGTACTTGTGGAGCTGGTGGCTGGTGCACCGAGGGGCCAAGCAGTGTAATCAGAGCTGACATCTGGGTGCTCGCTGTCAGGGCTTCAGGAAACTTGTTTTGCTCTGAGATAGACCTGCTCTCACTGGGCAACGGGAAAAGCCTATGTGACTGTTAAAACAAGAGTGGAAAAAATATGGATCTGGAATATGCATTGCTTTATCCTGCCAAGACAAGTGTTTATTGTGGAGGCCAGACACATCTGTCCTTCTCCAGCAGATATGGTGTTTCTTGGATTAAAAAGGCTGACTGTAGTGGAACAGTGGAAGAAATTGCTTCAGAAGGCTGACTTATTGGAGTCCTATATCACATGGACCCTGTCAGAAAAATATTAGCCACAATAAAAGCTGACACTCGGCGAGATGAAAGCTATATTGCTTGATACTGTGATTACCTTTACAGCAATGTGCTGAAGGTGAGCAATGAGGAATTGAGTCCTTTCTTCATTTGAACTGGGTGGTCACTATGATTACTTCAGGGACCTTTTTTTTTGTTTTATGTAATAAACCATCTGTAATAAAAGATTTTTCTAAAAAAAAATTAGTTTTGGGAAAGGAACTGGAGACATGGATTGCAGGCAGCTATTTGGGTCAAGGGGTTCAGT
Organism: Brachypodius melanocephalos; assembly: GCA_013398615.1. Classification (NCBI taxonomy): domain Eukaryota; kingdom Metazoa; phylum Chordata; class Aves; order Passeriformes; family Pycnonotidae; genus Brachypodius; species Brachypodius melanocephalos. Next base: position 7,892,468 of record VZSR01003816.1, read on the forward strand.
TTTTGCCAGACTCCAGATGGAGATGAGAGGAGGACAGGGGCTGGAAGTGACTCTGAAGCTGAATCCATCTACACTATACAGGCAATGAGAGCAGCATCAATTTACTGAGCTGCACCTGATCCAAAGTTTGGCAAGAGAGGGATCGATGCAGGCATTATTCCCTGTGTGGGGTATTTCTGAGAATGCTGCTTGTGAATGTGGGTCTGTTCTGAAAGCTGCAGTAAGTGTGAATAACAACGCTCATCACACTATGTCTGCATTTCCATGCCCTTGCAGATTTACTGGAAGATCCTGGAAAACTGCAGTGTTGGTGGAACAATTTAGTTATATCAAGGAAAAGGATTTTTTGGTGGAAACTTGATGGAAGAAATAGAATTTACCTACTGGAGGTGCACAAGTTTCTTTTGGTGGAAGGACACTGCAGGATATTTGCAGCCAGTGAATGTTCACTGAATACTCTGCACTAGAGGGAGGTTTATTTTTTTTCATTTAAAATCAAAATATGTTAACATTTGGCCTTTCCCTATGCCTTTGGTTTGGATTCAGAAGATATTCCCATATGTTAGTGTAACTTTTTCCAGACCTTCTCTATTCCTCTGCAAAAGCTTTATGCCACAATAATTTAAGATTTCCTCCAGGTCAGAATATTTCTGCATGTAAAACCTCTTTGAAGGTTTAAATAGATTGTAACTGAGTTTTGACATGTATTAGCACGTGTCAGGTACAGCAGTTATTAAGGGTAGTGGAGACAAGGCACATTCCATCTCTCCAGAGGCTGACTCGCAGGTGTCCAGATCACTACAGGCCACGAGCGGGCAAAGCCCCTAAAAAAAAAAAAGTCACCCTTTGTTACAACAAGCATTAAAAACTTCTTTTGCCACCCATTTCAGCAATAGGTCAGGTGAGGAATAAGCTCTAGTTGCTCTTACAAAATCGTGTCTCAGGATTATTTCTGGGAAAATTGCCTTTTTATTTCTTTTAATGTAAATCTTTTCTGTGTCTCTCTCTCTAAGGTTCTGCATCCACACAGAACGTCTTTTAACATTATGTCAAAGCATACATTTATGTTAAAGCATGATGTGCATTAGTTAAATAGGAATTCCTGAGTTCTGTCCTGTTCCTGTTTTCTTTATGAGCTGAATATGCCTGCATCCAAACAATTCATTACAGAGAAATCATTTGATGGACTTTTTTTTTAATCCTTTAATTCCTTTCATTCATATATCAGGAAGGAGTGTGATATGCAAAAGGAAATACTCAGGCCTGGGTACTTTTTTAACCAGAACAGGTTTGAGCAAAGCCAGCTGACTCCCTGCCCTTCTCTTCCCAGGGCACAGCCTCCGTCCTGCAGCGCAGGTCTGACAACGAGGAGTACGTAGAAGTTGGAAGACTTGGTCCATCAGATTATTTTGGTAAGAAAATTCAGCTAAGCATGGTTCAGAAAGACAGGCACGTCTGGGTCAAGTGCTTATTGTCTTAATTAGTGTTCCACTCTTACATGCGAGGGGTTATGCACAGGTCAGCCGCTGCTCTCAGCGATGCTCAGAGATTTCAGGGAAGCTGAACCCATTCCTTGGTTTACACCAGTGTAGTTGACAGGATACAGATCCAGAATCAGCAAAACAGTCTGAAAGCATTTGTTTTCAAAGGCATTTTACACACATGCATTATGCATGTGCAATGCACTTGTACTGCCAACAGGATTATGTAAAGTGTCTATCAAGAGATATATAAAGGGAGATGTTCTACAAGAAGAGCAATGGGATGGTGGAATACACACCCTCTGAAAGAGAGGAGGGCGTGTGACAGTGTCTTGTCCCTGTTTCCAGGTGAGATAGCCTTACTGCTCAACCGGCCCCGGGCAGCCACGGTGGTGGCACGTGGGCCCCTCAAGTGTGTGAAGCTGGACCGTCCCCGCTTCGAGCGAGTGCTGGGCCCCTGCTCCGAGATCCTCAAGAGAAACATTCAGAGATACAACAGCTTCATTTCGCTCACCGTCTAAATGATTCCTCTGGAAAGCTGCCTTCATGTGACCTTGTGCACTTAAGATTTGCTCTGTGCAGCTCCATAGCTTTATCGAAGAGAAAAAAATGAAGTGTGCATTTTATGTGTGATTTTTTCTGTTTGTGTCACCTAGTGGATGTCAGCTCAAATCTCATGTATTATGGAAGTGGATGGATAACTCTTTGGATGAGACTAGCTTTAGGGAAGATTGGGGCTCTTTTGGGCTCTTGGCTTGCAGACAAGATTTTTACCTATTGTTGGTTCATATTGCTTAAAACTGTGGGTTCAACTATTTAAAACATATGAATTTCTGTTTTCTTTATTATCTTTAAAGCTGGTCTTATTCACCTTTTGTCAAGGTTCTTTGATCAAGTGATGTGAAAGGTGTCCCTGCCCATGGCAGGGGGTTGGAAGTCGATGGCCTTTCAGGTCCCTTCCAACCCAAACCAGTCTGTGATTCCGTGATACCTCTCTGCCTGTCACTTCTCAAAGACTTCACTGGTTACAGACTGAGGGTTCCAAAATCCCATGGAATGAGTGGCAGTCTCATTGATGAAATGCAATTTGAAGGGGAAGGTTGGAAGGAGGTTTTGATCATTCCAGCAAGCCAGGGAAAAATAAAGCTTTTGAGTGATTTTGTTTGTGGTTTAGATATAGGGGCCATTTTCCTCCGTGTCACAAACCCTTTTGGGTCTGCTTTGTAGGATATGCTCAAGCAAACAGCCTGCTCCAGTCTTCTAGGTGAAGAGGTCAAGGGACAATGTTTTGTAAGAATTCAAATGGAGCCTTTAGGACCTAAGTTATTTGTCCTCAACTTTTTTTTAAATGAGGGTTTACATTAGAGTCCTTAGAAGTCCAGTGGGGGCTTCTTTGCTGGATTAAGTTGGTTTCAAAACTCAGCAGAACATCCTCAGCCACTTCTCTGAACATTACATGAAATGCTGAAGAGATGGTGCCAGGTGCACTTCAGGGACAAATACAGCAGTTTGTTTTTAATAAGGTCCACTTAATTAAATTCAAATGCCTTTCTTCTAGTGTATGACTAAATTTTAGAATTTTTAAAAATTTTCTGAAAGCCAAATAAGTGCTTCAAAATGCTTCTTCTCCTGCAAAAGACAGGTATTGTGTAACAAAGAGCACTAGGATCCTGGAGTCCAGGTCCCTCCAGGGGCCTCACAGCCTTGCTGGTAATCATTGCTGCCCTGCCTAGACATGAGGCTCCTCCTGAATGGAGCTTTTTGCAGATCCCTCAAGGCTGGGGATCTGCAGAGCCCTCAAGGATGGGATCATTTGGATTATGATTTGCAAAGCTTTACCTTTGCAGGTAAACTTGTCATTGCCAGCAGCAGCAAAGCTCTGCATCTCAGCCACCCTAAACAGCACTGCCTGCCCTTCAGTTGGGCCAAAACTCCATTTCTTCTTTACAATAACATTCTTCTGGGTAAATACGAGCTTTCTGTACCTTTGACATGCCAAAGGTTAAGCAGTGAAACATGGCACCAATCTCCCTTTTGAAACCAGAGGTGTAGCTGAACTTGGCTAAATAGCTATAATGAGTCTTACCGACACACAATTGCTTTCTTCTTTGGAATTAACAAATACTAATTGGACCCGTTCCTGTTGACTCCCACCAAGGGCCCAATATTCCAGTAGCTGCCCACAGTGGTTCTCACAGAGCTAAAAAGCTTCTCAGCTTCACGCTCTTCTCATCACTTAAAGGTGCTTAATTTATTTTAGCATAATTTCAGTGGTCCTGTTAGTGTATATTCGTTGCTGCTATTTATTATTATTATGTTATGCCTCTTGCACGTGTTATTAAATATGACCATTCACAGTTTCCAACCTTGCAATTTTTAACACGCACATTTATATAGGTAGACCCCCATTCTATATCGATAGGTCAATGTATACGCATTTGGTTATTTGCTGCACTGTTTTTGTATTCTCTTGTGCAATTTTTAAAAGAAATATTTTTAAGCGTTACCAGCCACTCAAGTATGTTCTGTTACCTGTTGCATTTCTGTTGTGTTGGTAAAAAAATTGTGAGTGTTTCGCATAATATGCAGGACACATCTCTTGTCAAATACCAAGTATTAGCCTCACTGTTTAGAAGTTACTCGAGCACACAGACACACTGCAGATTCTTTGCTTTAAACCTTTACAGCTCATGGAAAATACATTTGAATTATGGTTCTGTTATAAGCAATCTCAAGAGAAATGTAACTGTCTAACACCAGGAATCCTGTGCTTTAAGTGGAACAAAATGATATTCAGTGACATTTTGAAGATAATTGTAATATTTGCAGTGGATGATGGGACTTATGGTATGAATAAAATTCTTCTACGTTATAAGTGGCCGTTGTGGGTTTATTGCTAATGGAAGTCTGTGTGAGTAGATGTCATGTTCCAGTTAAAATCTGCATATCATCAAAACTTTGAGCTCTACTGAAAATAATCAGATGCAAAGGCACAAAAAATAGACCAAGATTCCCAGTGCTATATATAGTAATGGAAACCAAACTGGTTTTGTGGAGGATTAGCATGAAGGAAAAAAAAATCATCTGTTTAAATGTAACCATATATGTCTATATAAAGAAATAGGGGTCCAAGGTGTCCCTGGGACCTTCCTGTTGCTGTCCAGGTGCCAGCTGTGAAACCCTCAGGACTGGTGCTGAACCTGTCATAGGGCCAGGGGTACACCTGGGGAGAAATAGGCTCTTTCCTTCTCAAATACCACTGCTACTCCTTTTCCTCCAGTATCACAGGCAAAGCCCATGGTCCCAACCACACCAGGGATCTGTCCCAGTTGTTCCTCTCAACTTTTGGCCACATATGGATTTTTGGAAGCCTGGCTGGCTGCCCTGGGATTGTAGCACAGCCCCGTTTTTGGCACCAGGGATGTACTGTGCTGCTGCCATGGCTTGTGTTCATGCCATGGGCTGGCCAGGAACTACATTGGACAAACTTCTCAGAGAAGGCAGAGTTTCCAGAGGAACCAGCTGTTTCTTCATGCATGAAGGTGCAGGCATGGGTTGAAGAACTGGAGAACGTGGCTTCTGGGTGATGAGGTGTTCCGTGTGCTGTTAGTGTTACCCCATCTACCAGAGCTCTGGGTGGTCACTTCAGTAGGTGTGTTACAGTCCAAGTTTGGCTCCAGAGCTGGAGCTGTCACCCCAGAGCAGAGGGCAGGGCCAGTGGCTCAGTCCTTGCAGCACCACCTTCCTGTGGTGGCCCCTGCACAGAAATCTTGGGCGGCTCCCGGCACCCAAGGGCTGTCCAGCTTTCCATTTTTGGAGTGTGTTATTTTTCCCCCCTTTGCTATGATTCAGGAGGGAAGGACTGGTCTTTCCAGAGAATTACTCACATTATGCAGTAATCAAAAGTGACCACTCTCTCTGAGTTTCTTCCAGAAGGACATCACCAGCCCACGCTCCCCAGAAAAGAGCATCTCACCACTCCTCATTGTCATTCCTTTTTCAGTTGGTTTTAATTGTGTCACAGTCATTTCAGGACTCCTGAGACAAAATAAAAGACTTTTTTTTTTTTTTCATAGAAACTAATTGCACCTCAGGTTTTTACAAGGCCATGTGGCTGACCAAGCTTTGGTGTGCATATCACATTACACTGGCTGGCTCAGGCATTCTCACTACTTCGTGGCACTAAAGTTGTGCAGAAGTCATTGAGTCACATGAACCCCATGAATCCTTCCTCGATCATCAAGCAAACATGGCCTGACACCATTTTACCTGTTCAGGCGTTGGTGGGAAACAAGACCTGTTGGAGAACCAAGTAACCCCATCTGGTTATTGGTTGCTGGGCTGTTTTTCTTGCCATCAGTGGTTTTCGGAAATGGAGTCACCACACAAAGGGTGACATTTCTCCTGTTGTGAAAGTTGCACAAGGTGTATGCATCTCAATCAGTTTCAGGTCTTAAATGGTGCATAAATTCTTTCATTGCCCTATTTATGGGAGAAGTTTGTTCTTTGTGCCCATTTCTGCAGGGCAAAAAGGATATTATCCTGTGTTGCAGCAACATCATGATGACCTCCTCAGAGTGGGTGACTGAGAACCAACCAGCTTAAAGTTTCACGGTCTATATTCCAAAGACCAATTCACTATGCAGAGACCAAATTATTCCCTCTTCATTGCCAGGCATATTTTTTAAACTTGTTTCCAATGATTTGGCAACTCTGACTGGAGCTTCAAGTGCACACAACTGCTCAGAAACTAATAAGAGCATTTCCAGGCAGAGTCACTTCTGTAGGTCCCTCTTCCCTCTGGAGAAAGAGAGCATATTTGAATATGAGCAGATGTGTAGCCTTGAAAATCTGATGTTACGGGAATACGTTGGCTTGGATGCTCCTCCTTCTCCGGGGATTTCTCTGTGGGTCTTTGCTGCTCTGCAGAGTTGTATCTGGGATGCAGCACTCACAACAAGCTGGCCTTTTCTCTCAAAACACTGCCTGGCCAAAGGAGCTGGCATCTGCAGCCATCTGGTATTTTTCTGAAGGCTGAGGATGTTTTTTGTGGTTGATCAGACTCCAATACCAGAGTGATTCTTCTGACGTCTAAAAATCTGGATTGAGTTTTTAGAAAAGAGGCTGCACTTTGCCTGGGCAAGGAAAGCCAAGCATGAGCATCTCCTTGGGCTGGTCTGACTCCTTCTCAGATGCAAAAGGGTAACTTTTCCCTCCTGAGTGTTTCAGCCCATGCCCAGCTGCACTTTAATTCTTGTTTTCAAGTCACTCTCTGCACAGGTATCATGGAGAGCCTCCACAGCCCAGACCAGCTGCAGCATACTTCCCACGCTCTTCTGCATCAGCAATTTGAAGTGTGCAGGGTTCCCTTTAAAAAGTCATGAGATCTTACGGAGGAAAAAAGTAATCATTTTACCCAAGAAGACTGCTCCTATTCCAGTATAAACTGCCTCCAAACGTGGAACAGTGGCGTGCCATGTTGCTGCATGGGCCAGCAGTGCTGAATGAATTGGCAGATGCTGTGCTGCTGTGTGATCTCTGCGAGCTGGGCTGTGAGAACTCTTCTCCTCTGCTCACAGCTTCGCTTCAAAGCCAAGAGAGTTGTTTTGCCAAAAAAGTGCCCCCCACCCAAGCCCCTATGGGATAAATGGAGCCTTGTGCTGCCAAGACTCACTGGGTGCATTCACCTTACCCTCGGTGGGTGCTGACAGCCTCCACTCTTCCCAGAGCTGGCAGTTGGAAACAGGATGTATAGACTGATGATGAGGTAGGGAATTTCTCACCACTGCCTGCTGTTACTGGCGCTCTGGATGTTCATACTGCTGGCTCCAGGGAAATCAAGCCTTTCTGGGAAGTGGCTACTGCCTATCCTCTTTATACAGAAAATGTATTGTTATTATTTGAAAGCACTTTTGTATCGCCCTTAGACTACAAGCATGGTGATTGTTCCATTAGAAGACATCATGGTGCATAGCAGTGAAATACGACGTACAGTACCATGCAGTATGTATTTTCCAGATAAACCGGGAAAACAGTGAAATAGATCTGCAAAGTGGGGGTACAATAGCTGCTTTGCATTCCTCCACATGTGTGGAATTCATGTGCACTACAGAGTGACTCTGTTTCGTTCCCATGTGCTTACGATGATCGGATGATCCGTTGTATTTTCTATCCGGTTTCATTTTCTCTGTTGTGTTTGTGGGCCAAGCACAAAGTCGCAGCGGCTTCAGATGGAACGTGGCAATGAATTAGTGCTGGCTAAACCCTCCCACCATTTATTACTGTGGCAGCGAGAGGGAACAGACTCAGCAGCTGAAAAACACAAGAGATTGTTTCTCCTCATCAACCAGGGGCAGCTCCAGCCGCTTGCCAGCTAGAAGAACTTGGCTGGGCTTGCAGACTCTGGGTTGTTTGATTGAGACTTCCCAGCCCCGAGGTGCATCTCCTCCACAGCCCACCCTGCCTGGGGAGCTGAGGTGCCGTGGGACTGCAGAGCAGGGGGATGTGTCACTGTTCACAGTTTAACTCGTGTCAGGGTGCTTGGAAATTGGTGCTGGAAGGGAATCTGCATCTCTCAGTGCCAGCTCCTGCAGGGATGGAAAAGCCCTGCCTGGAGGAAGGAGTTTTGCCCCTGTGCATGGTTCATATGGCTCTTGGGGAGATGGAAAGTCTGAGAAAGCAACAGAGCTGCTCCCAATCCAGGAAAGCCTGTAAGTCACTGCTAATGGCCACCATAAGCACCATGAGCTCTGCTCCATGGGCCAAATTCCCATGAGATGATAGGATGGTTCATATCCTTGACACGTATCCAGTAAAGCATCACACCCTCTCCCATTGCCTTGCTTGTCTGGCTCTTAGCCCAGGATTTAGCTTTTAAGGGATAACATGACCAGCAAGGAGGGCTTTTTAAACCTTGGGTTTTCAGGGAGCAGAAGGTACCAAAACGGGCAGAGGAACATGAGAACCAGCCCAACAAAGGCGCTCTTGTGCGGGCAGGGAGATGCAGCAGAACCTGTGTCCGGATGAAAGCTGCCCTATCAAAATAGCCATAAACAAACCCGCCTCCTCTGCTACAGAAAAGCTGTTGTGCCAGGAGCATATTAAATTGTATATGCTTTTTCTCAAGGCAAAAGAATTACAGCAGTGATGGCAGCTGTGTGTGCTGGAGCCGAGCCACCGTATTCAACTCGTGAAGGCCTAGCTGAGGACGGGGTGGGGGAAGGACTGTGGATGAATGTATTATTCAGAGAGACCCACACTGGAATGGTCTACCAGCACTGAGGATGTGTGAAAAGGGACAAAAGTGACAACACCAAAGGCTGATGTGTTTGCCAGAGATAGCACAGGTGATGGGCCAGGTGCCCTCCCAGACTGGGAGCCACAATGCTGCCAGTGTTGCTGTTTATGGGGGGACACAAGGTGTGTTTTGCCTACCCCAGGTTTCCCTGGGGAGGTTCCAGGTCTCAACCTGCAGAAGCAGAGCTGGGCTGCAGCCACTGCTCAAGCCTGGATGGAAGAGCACGTTGCAGGCAGGAGGTGCCCAGCCTTCCCAGTGCAAGGGGACAGGAGATGGGATTTTAAAACCAGTAGCAGGGAGCTGCAGGCAATCCCATTCACCACCTGGCTGGTCCTAGATGTGGTAGGTAAATGGGAAATAAAGTGGCCTCATACCCACAGGGTGACTTGCTCCAGCCCCCTTTTCCGTTTTCTGTTTTCTGTTCCCTGCCTGCCGCCTGCCTATGTCCTGGAGAGAGAGGATATAGAGAGTTCAGGACTCACCCATGCTGCAGCTATCACCTTGTGTCCATGAGGCCACCTCTGTGTGAGCATCCCCACACCAGGAGCAAGGGCTTGGAGAGATCCTCCAACCTCTGAATATTGGTGAAAGCCACTGAATGGGATTTCATCACTATTCACCTCATCTCTGCCATATGTTAACTGAGCATCCCAGACAAGCTTGATGCTCAGTTGGTTGGAGGAAGATCTCTGCTGCCCAGGCTTTGCCCTTCACTCACTGGGCTATCAGAGGTCCAAGCCTGGACCTTACAGACCAGAGGAGACACACCTGCCCCATGGATGCCCACATCACCCAGAGACTTCCTGTGAAGTACAGTGAGTATCTAAAATCTTCTTCCACCGTGAGCTGCATCTCCCCTGTGAACAAAGTTTGAGAGTAAAGGATGTGGGATGCTTTCCTTATTAACCCACTAGCATGCTAGGTAAAGGCACTTCCTGTAGATCTCCTTAGGAGGGAGTGAAATAAAACAGAATAAATTCAGAAAGGATGACTTCTGTGCTGACACGGTGCAGGTGCCTCATCAAAGATCAGTTTATCCCCAGGCGATACAGTTCAAAAGCTGCAGCAAGGAAATGGGATAGAAGGGCCTGACACTCATCTCATCTTAAATTCAGTCACTGCAGCTGTCCCGTTCTCTAAGGCAGAAGGGGAAATTTATGGCTCTCCTGCAATGCGAGCAATGCTGTGAGCACCCACAAGGTAAATGCCCTTTTGTGCCTGAATCCCTTCCCTATCTGAAGTCACTACATAGACAGGGCCAACATGATTCAGTGAAAGAAAACCCATTTCAGTTGCTTTTTAAGCAGATTACAGCAGATTAGCTGACTAATCTATATGGAATCCTCTCTAACAATTTCAAACTGTAAACAAATCCAGCCACTATTGCATTGCACAGTAAATATTTACTGTGGATTATATGAAGATTAACTTCAAATGATATCTGCAACAATGGTTTTATTTTGTGACTTGCTACCTTTAGTAATGTAAAAGCTTCAGAAAGAAATATGCCTCCCACAAAGTGTGAATTTAAGGCCTGTCAGCTGTACTACAGCATCTACTGGAGCATGTACACAAGCAAAAACTGAATACAGTATTGATGACAGGTGAAGGAAGGGAATAATAAAAGCTACTGGTCCCAAATAAAAATGCCTGGGTTTATCATAACGTGGATGTAATGTCCTCCCTAGAAGATGTGACTTGGTGTTAGTAGCTGACACCTCACTGCTACTCACAGTTGGTTTTCCAGCTGCAGAAAAGAGCTAAGCAAGGTTTGCAAGCAAAGGGGGTTTGAGGGATCTTATTTGGCATCCAGAGACATCACCCTCCTTGGGTGGTCAGCGTGGGTGGACCCTGGATCTAGCGGCTGGTGAGAAACAAGGCAGCCTTTGTGATGAAGCTGTTCCTCTCCCTGAAAATGTGGGATTCTCATTGTATCTCCTTCATTGTATCTCTAACCATGTGGAGAAACCTCAGAGCCACCAGGCCAATGCTGCAGAGCTGCTGCTCACCCAGTGAGTTTCCTACAATCACAGTGATTCCTGGTGTGAAGGAGGGGGCTGACCAGAGCACCTTTTCCTTCCAAAATAAATCGTGCCAAAGGCCACTGATGAAGAACCCCAGGCTAAAGCCAAGGCAGAACCCTGTTTGGCAGCACATCATGCTCTGAATGGGGTGTTCCAGGGGCAGCCAACACCAGCCCCTGGGGGGCTGTGCCCGGGGCTGTTCAGGCTGACTGGCTCGGGTCCTGCTGCTCCTTGCACAGCACTTGCTTGGGACATGGGGAATGTTGTGTCTACCAGGCCAGTGAAGGAATGCTCAGTTTACAAGACAATAGCTTTTTAGGAAGCCAGAAGAAGTTAAACAGCCTTCCCAGATGGAAGATTGTCCCTTTCCACCCTTTGTATAATTAGGGCAGCTTCATACTCCCGTAAAGAGATGATCTGTTTAATACAAGAGGTTTCCAAAGTCTTAGCAAATGAGTATCTGAGAACTGGCTTCTGATGTGGTTTATGTTCTTTTTGATAGATTTAGGTTATGAGAATGTTGGTTACAGAGGCAGTGAGTGATTCATGCTGAAACCATCCGGGTGCTGTCTGATCCATGCTGTCCACCCGAAGGTAAAGGGAGACTGTGGCCTGCGCTGTGTTAATGCCTGCAGTCTGAGCTGTTCAGTGTAAGTTATAATTGCAGAAAAATTACTGCAGCAGAGAAGAAGAAAGGTTTGTGTTTTGCAGAGAGAGATAATCCTTCCCAGAGCAACATTTCCATAGCGAGCTGGGGTCTGACAGCGATGCCTCAGGACCTCAAACTGCTGTGCTCCGTGTAAGGAGTTGTACTGGCACCTTAGGAAAAGCAGGTCTCCCTGGAGACCCTCTGGCTGCTGCTTGTCAAGCACAAAGCAACACAGATCGGAGCTGATTGCTCTGTGCTACTGCCCACCTTGGAGTAGTCTTGGAAAACATCATTTCCCCCCTGGCTGTGGGTTTGTCTCAGCAGTACTTGCAGAATCAAGCCCTTGAGCAGATGGGAGAAAGAAGCAGGGGGAGAAATAGCATTGTCCTTTACTTTTGTTTCCTATAGTCAAGCATTTGTAAATCCTGTCTGAAGAACATCAAAGCAAGAAAAGGGGCAGAGGGTGAGCTCTGAAAAAGCTCAAAGAAGGGCTGCCCTCCAGCTCAAATATGTTCCCTGGAGTCTATGTCCCATCATGGACCCTCTTTGCCTGGCTGGGGCTGGGCCTTGCTGCTGCCCAGGCTACCAGCTGAAAAACCACTCCCAGGAGAATCTCAATGACACAACAAGAGACTGAGTACTGAGTGTGCAAAATTGGATGGACAAAGTCAGGGGGTGCCTTGCTGGGCAGTAATGAAGGCACTGCCATCCAGCTGCATTGCAGCCCATCTCTGTGCTGCCTCCTGTCACAAAGGCAGGAATGGTGAGAAGCAGGGATACTCCTCATCAAAATTCATGGATTCCCATTGCACTTGCATAACTTCTCTAGGACTTGTGTGAGAGCAGGGCGAGGCCACAAGCCAAGAGCTTTGCAGCATCACATACCTTTGTTGCCACGTAATAAGCAGAAGACTTGAGGATACTAGTTTTGTTTGCAGGCTTTCCCCCTCTATCGCTCATGTTCCAGCTGTGTATTAATCCAGAAGAAAAGTTTACATCCTTTTCATATCAGATTTGTAGGTGAATTTTGGGGGTTCCTTGGCCACTTACTCTCTGTAACATTAGGATAAATTCAGAGTCCATGGAGCAGTGGCTTGTGGAGGCATCGGGAAAGGCCTGGCAATGGGGTAGAGTCTGTGAGCACCAGAGCAGCAGCTCCAGCCCACTGAGCCCTTTGGGTGATGCTGGACAGCCTGGGGTTGCTCCATACGGGGCTGTGTGTCCCTCCCATCCCCACCCCTCTTTTCACAGAATCGTGGGCACAAAAGGATCACTGAGCCCACACAAAACAACCCAAAAGTTCCACCCTGTGCTCGGGAGCGTTCTCCAAACGCTTCAACTGTTTCAGGCTTGTGACCACTTCCCTGGGGGCCCTGTCCTAGTGTCCAACCACCCTCCAGGTGAAGAACCTTTTCCTCATATCCACCCCAAACCTCCCTGACGCAGCTTTTTGCAGCGTTTCGGTGGCCACGTGCCTTGGGGGTTAGCTCACACGCCCCAGCCCGCCGCAGATGCAGTGCCTGGGAGGGAAGAACAGCTGCAGCATGAGGAGGGACAGGTCTGTGTCTGATCCAGCATCCCAGCTCCACGGCAGGCTGGTGGCCTTGGCTGAAGGCCGGCCCTCAGGATATCGGGGCCCGGACGAGGCCTCCCCGGCCCGGAGGAACGCTGGCCAAGGAGCAGCGCCGGCAGCTCCCGCCCGAGATAAGGCAGCGTGCTTTCAGGATTTATTGCCTTTATCCCCGTGCCCTGCCAGCCTGAATGTTTCAATTATCTTTTTCTGCGGTGGCATTTCCCTAACAAGCAGCGTTATTTTGTTGCTGCTGTTTCGGCCCGGACAGACGGGGCCTTGTTTTCCAAACACGACACGCACGCATTGAAAAGCAAGCGGGCCATGGCAAAGCATATTTGGTCTGCCTTGGTGGTTTGAAAGGTTATTATCTGACCCTGCGCTCATCACCTCAGCCCCATAAATCTAGCAAAGGGGCCATTCTTAGCCCTTTAGAAATGCATCCTGTTTCCTCTGCAGTGGACTCATAATTTTATTGCTGACCCTTCCCAGTAATTCCGCTAATTCATTCACTCTGAGTTTCTTAGAAGTTAGTCCACGCCCCAACTTGACTCTCTTGAGCCAAATTCAGCCTTGGGGCAACTTCACCCATCGCTGGGATTAACATTAGCACCAACTTTAGCCCATGGATCCTCCTGTTTGGTTGAGGCAGCATCTCAAATTGCATATTGGCATCAGATGGTTGTTTTTGAGATCTCACATAGCTCCAAGTCCTCCTCTCTGATGCTCCATGTGCTGATAACGAGCTATGTTAGCTAATCCCCCATCAGGATTCATAATGTCAGGAGAAAAACCTGGTAGAAAAAAATGTTCATCACAGTTTGTTCTGCAGCACAAAAGGTCGTTCTGGCTGAATAACTTGTCAGAAAATTTCCATTTGGTGTGAAAGTTTTTCAGGGGAAATGGAGAGCTTCTCCTGTGTGACAATCAGAATATTTCAGTTTTCAATAACTACCAACTGTCCCCTGCACCAAAGTGTAAGGTGAGATGCCAACACAAAAGACCACTTTCTCCAAAAGGGCCCATGAAAATGGTTTCCAGCAGCTCTTCTTCTGACCCTGAGCTATCTATTACCTGCTGAAACCCCTTCAGACAGTCTCTAGACCAGCATAGCACCCTTATGTCTCCAGCTCCCACAGGCAGCACACAGATTTCCATAGGGCACAGCCAGAGTGGTGTTAACTGGGGGAGGATTATCTGTATCTGGATTCCACACAGCAATGTACAAAATTAGATTGTTAAGAAGAAGAAAAGCAGAAATATAAACTGATGAGAGCTTGCCTTATGTTGCTGCCAAATATGATCCTTTTGCATTAGGAGATTAACCTAAAAAAGTTCTGGCCTCTGCTGTATAATCCATTTTACATCCCACCCATCATTACAGGCGAGGCTGTTGGCAGACCTGGAGGTGTGTCTGAAGCGATGGGACTAGTGAATGTCCTCAGAAGGGGATGTGTGTCATGTGGGGTCCTGGAAAATCTCCATCACCTTTCCTCTGAGCAGGGTGTGATGGACACAGGGTGCTGGGCTGAGAGTGGATGGATCTGAGCTCTGATTTCAGCCCAGGCAGCAGGTGTGGAAGGAAAAATAGTCAGTACAAGGCAGGAGGCTGCTGCACCACCGTGCCCAGAAAGAAATGTTTGATGTCCTTCAGCCTGAGCAGAGCCACAGGCTGCCCATCAGCCAGGATGTGTGGGAGCATCTCAGTGGAGCCCCAGGAGAGACTTGTCTGTCCACCGTGCAACACACTCCCCCTGAACACAGCCTTGAAACAGCCCCTGGCAGCCAATATGCTTCATTTTACCAACAGAAAAACACTCGCAACCTCAGTTCCCAGGACGGCATGATTAAAGGAATGTCTTTTGGCCAAAGGGTGGAAATGGATCAAATCTGCACATTTGTCAGGTCTGCTGGGTGCTGGGCAGGTGAGGGAAGGGAGGGCTCTCTGTGAAACAGGGTTTGCCTGGAGCTGCTGCTAAACTCATTTTTTAACACAGCATTTTCGATTATTTCCTATCCGCTTGATACACCACCAAAATAGATTCAGTTCTCCCCTGTTTTAGCCTCTGCTAAAACCCTCAGACCACATCTTCTCCTATAACAAAAAGTATGTGGAATTGGCTAAAAGAGAAACATTCCTGTTCTCACAAAACTTTAAAAGAAAATCCACTCCTTTCCTAAAGAAAAAAATAGCACTTATAAGACTTTACAAAACTGCTTCTGTCCAGAAGGCTCCTGCGTCAGCTCAGCTTTGTCCCTTTAACCATTGCTGTTCCAAGCCTCACTGTGAATTATTAATTATCCCAAAATAGCTGCTGAGGAAAGAGGCAAAAAAGGGAAGGCTCGATAACAGCAGTGCGTATGGCAAAATTTATTTTGATCTTACAGAAAGTCTTTAAGGAAATCTTTAAGAGGCCAGGGCAGGATGAGGCAATGATGAGGCTGGAGGGATGCCGGCAGGCAGGAGCCCATGGCCTGGTGGGGGGAATGTGGGATGCCTTCGCAGACTCGGGGGAGTAACCCTGAAAGGGAGAAGCAGAGAGAGAGAGAGAGGGGAATCCGAGCGGCGAGCTGAACTTGCAAATGTTTCTGGCATGAAATCATGAGGGCAAATGCAGAGCTACCCGCCCACCAGCACATGTGTGGAGCTGCCACTGTATGGGGACAGTCCTATATATGTTTATAAGGAAGCGAGAGAATGGAGAGGGGCTGTCATGGGCTCCTCGCCCAGGGTAGAAGGCTCCCGGCCCCACTGCACAATCCCAGGGCTCTGCAGTAGCAGAGACTGAAGGGTATCAAGGCTCTCAGGATGAAAACAGGATAAAAACACTGTTTCACAGCAATGCAGTGAAGGTGCCCAGCTCCTGTGGATGGGGACTGTGTGTGGGTGTTTGTGCCCAGCCTGGGGTGTCCCTGTCCCTGCAGTGTGGGTGTTTGTGCCCAGCCTGGGGTGTCCCTGTCCCTATAGTGTTGGCGGGAGCAGAGCTGAACAGACTCCGCACCTCGGTTGTGGGGGAGTGTTGGGAAAACCGCACCCAAGTGGAGCTGCTGGGGAGAGAGAAGGACATTTTGTCGTGAAGGGGTTTTTCTTCTTCTCAGATTTATTTTTTTCCAAGCTGCATTTCTTTGCGAGGCTTTGTGGACAGTGTGGGCAGAGCCATGTGGAAGGAATTTGAAGGGAGAAGCCAGTTCAGGGTCACGGCCCGATACGGCGAATATAAACCAAACAGTTGTGGATGGTACGGAGCAGCTCCCCGGGGCTGACACAGCGCTGTGGACGTGTGGGATGGGACCAGCTCTCAGGGGTGCAGAGAGCAGCACTGGCAGGCTGAGGGCATCCCACAGCCAGGAACACTGAGGGATGCCTGGGTAGCCTAAACAAGGACCACAGAATGAGAATGACCTGCACAGGGTGTCAAGGCAGGGCAGGAACCCACACAACAAGAAGTTCCTTTGGAGCACAGATCTGAGGACAAGCATCTGAGGGAGCTGGAGAAAAAGAGGCTCAGTGGGCACCTTCTGGCTCTATGCAACTGCTTGAAAGGAGGTTGTAGCCAGGAGAGTCAGTCTTTTCTCCAGCAGTAGGACAAGAAGATATGGCCTCAAGCTCTGCCAGGGGAGGTTTAGATTGGATATTAGGATACATTTCTTCAGCAAAAGAGTTGTTAAGCATTAGAAAAGTCTGCCCAGGGCAGTGGTGGAGACACTGTCCCTGGGGGGATTTAAAAGACCTATAGGTGTGGCCCCCGGGGACACCATCTAGCTGAGACTTTTGCAGTGCTTTGCTAATAGTTAGACTTGATGATCTTAGAGGTATTTTCCAACCTTAATGACTCTATGACTCTAACAAGCCTGACTGAGCTGATTTGGTCTTGGCCCTTAAGCTGTGGAGGGAGTTCCTGGGCAGTTTTCCAGTGTGGGCAAGGGGAATCTGGGAGAAAGAGCTGAGTGAACATGGGCTGAGGGCAGACAACATTCAACCAAGAAGCCTTGCAAGGAAAAGGAGTTGTTTGCTCTGTTGGCTTCACATACAGTTGAAGACTATCACTAAGGGGTCTGCTGCCCTATCAGATTATTATGACTTTAGTAAATGAAATCGAGGAGGCTGGATTGTTCTCCTCCTGCACTCTGTGTAATGACCTTAGTGCCATTTCAGAGTCATCTCTTCTCTGGCACCTGCTTCTTTCCAATTCCTGCACAGCGAGGTTAGAAAATAACCATCAGCAGGAAGGAAGGCTGTGTTGCAAGAAACCATAGCTTAGTTTAGTAAGGCTTTTGGCTCTTGTGTGCATGGCCAGGTTTTGTTCTCACACTGTTTCAATCTCAGGGATGCTCCAGGTACAAATTCTTACTTTCTTCTTATTCTTTTATTGACACTTTGGCAATGCTCTTTCATCTCTGAGGAGCCTCTCACCAGGTACACATGGGATCAGTCAGATCACTGGGACTGCAGAGTTACAGTTTTCATGAGACGTAGGCACGAGGCAATTCTAAAACTGGCCTGAAAGGCAATTTGGAAGAGAAGGAAATGTCTTCCCTGTGGAAGCTGGCCAGGTGGGCAGTGCTGCAATCTGAATTTCCCTTGCAAGGGAAGCAAGCACTGCTGGGGACTGTATCATCCATGTGCAGCAGGTGACATTTCCTCTGTTTTGAGGGCCCCTCACATACCTGTTCAGGTCTCCTAGCCAAAGCAGGGGGTGTTTATAGGGGAAGTTTTTCCGGCATGACCATATGTACACTAGAAATTGGACTGAGCCCATGAAGTTCACTGTGGATCAGAGCCGCATTTTGGAGCAATGATGCCGAGGTTACAGACTCCATTGCTGGTTCCCAATCTCTTGAGCCATCTGGCTCCTTATCAGTATTTTATTTTTCTCAACTGCTTCAAATGCAGAGGCCCTGCTCTGGTGTGATGGCATTTTGAATTAAATCGACAGCCAATTTGGATTATGCAATCATGAAACAAAAGTCCCTCCCAGGAAAAGGTGTCTGATGACACTTATGGAGTAGGTGGTTCAGAGCCTTCAGGGGAAATTCCAGACGGATAGGAAAGTAGCAGTGATATATCAAACCTTTACAAAGGGTGAGAGGAGCTGTGGTTATGAGATCAGATGAATGGCCTGGGGAAAGTCAGAGATGTGTGGAAAACCAGTGGGCAGCTCAAAGTGTGATACCGAGATAAGCATGAGATGGGAAGGGTGTGGTAAGAAGAACTCCAAAGGACTAAATGCTTGCCAGGAAAAGATGCAGGTCCATCCTAATGACGCTGAGAGAATATTCCATGCCCTGGGTTAGTCAGGCTCCTAAGTGGTGAATCTGGGCTGTGTTTGACCCTCCTGCTCCATCCCTCAGGAAGCCAGGATTGAGCAAGACCACACATCACACTGCACACCTCCGGAGGGAAGTGATTAAGCCATGAATAAGAGATCCACCAGCTGTTGTACTTTGTGTGTGTGCATGCACCATGGAACTACTGCAAAAAGCTAAACGTAGGGCCAAGAGAGCCTGGGACCAAAGGTGAGACCTCCATGAAGGACCATGACAACAACTGAACGACTAAAAGCATGAGCAATGGAAACAGACACCATGCTGGCATGGATGTTTGAATTTGGCATCTTAATTTTAAACAAAGGAGGAGAGAAGAGTATTTTTCAAATCTTTCTCATTAAGTAATGCCCCAAACTCTCATTTCAGTGGAAGTTAAACACACACACACACACATATCTTTGGTGCCCTTGGAAATTTCAACTTAGTGTCAGCTCTACAAAGACAGCTCTACAAAGACAGGTTGGGGTTTTGTAGAAATCTATGACAGCCCTGCCATGTTTCTGAACAGCTTTTATGTCTGACCACAACATAGTTTAAAATCATTAATAATTAGAACAGAAGACTAATTTCCCCCTGTTCTGAGGCTGTTGGAGTGGGGTTGGCTGGCTGCTGCTTTCATTCTCTCTGGCATCCACAGAAACTGAAATGAGACAGGAAAGACACAGCAAATAAAGACATGGAGGGAATCTGGAAACCACTAACTGGGGAAAGGACAGGCAGGAACAAGGGAAAAACACAGTGAGAGGAAGAAAGAAAGAAAAAAATCACAGTGAAAGAAGCGCAGCAGTAACCCCTGCGATAGAAACAGAAGCAGTTTGAGGTTTGTATGCATTGTGGCTGGGCTCTTGCCCATGGTATTAACTTCACAAACTAACCCAGCCATTATGCACCGAGGGATCGCTAATGCAGCAGATGCAGCCAGACATACGTAGGAGTGTGTTAATATAAGGCCTGATGTAAAAAACACCTGCTAGTTTGGCAGGGCGTCTCAGGAAAGATACTTGTGGCTCATGTGAGGGTGCAGTATTTACAAGGGTATCTGCTGCTTTCCCATCACATCATGTGCAATTCCTATTTGCCTTACTGGGAGTTTTGCACAGTGACAGTGTAAGAGACTCCAGGCTGAAGCTGGATGGAGCTGGTCCCACTTACAATAGAAGGGAAGCTGATGTCTTAAATGTTCTTATTTTTCTTTTTTGGTTTTTTTCCCATCCAAAATATTTAGGACATGGAGAGGAATTCTCTCTCTACAATACCTAGGCTCCAGGGCTGCCTTGTTTACAAAGGCTTAAGCTTTTATAAGTCTGAAGGAATTGCACTGATGCCATGCAAGGGGAAGAGGCGCTTTTGGAAGATTATAACAACGTGGCTGCATTATCCTCACCCCTGATGCTGCGGAAGTGGATGTGTGGATTATTGAAGTGTTAGAAGGGCTGGCACACTATCCTAGGATGAGATTCTCTTACAAACCAAAAATGGGGCTGGTACCAGGCAATTAGGCAGCAGTACAGGGCCCGGTGGCTTCCAAGAGCATCCCAGGGATGGAGGGCTCTGGCTCACGTGCAAAAAGCAGACAGCTGCAGTGGTTTAAGATGTTCCCCCACAGCTGTCTGTCCCAGCTCTCGGTGGGAGGCTGCCTGTGAGCAGGGCTGATGGAATGGGAGGGATGCCTGTGCCTCAGCTGTCCCAGCTCAGGGCCCAGGGGATGCACGGAGAGCACAGATGGGGAACTGGAGCGGCTGCAGCGTGGGCACCTCCAACACAAACTGGGGAGGCACCTCTGGCACAGATGCAAAGTGTGATGAAGGCAATACCATAACTGTCCCATAAAAACTAATTAAAGCTCATTTGCTAGGACCCTCAGCAAACAGGTTTATTCTTTGCTTCCTCATTATTCCATGAGATTTCTTTCCCAGGGTTTCCTCACTTTTGCTTCTCTCCTTGCCCAGCTATCCTTATTGGAGCTCTGTCATCTCCCACTTCCTACCTCTCCACAAGGTGCACACATAGGGAAGCCTTTGGCACAGGTAGCCACGCTGAGGCAGCTGGTGCTGGGCAGCCAGAACCACAGCCAGCCCCAGCAGTGAGCCCAGACACAAAGCAAGGATGCAGGGAAAGCTGCTCTTTTATGTCCTGTCTCTCGCCTTACTTCTTGGCCTTTTAAACCTTTTCTGCTCACCTTTCTCCTTCCAGATTTTCTTCCAACCCCAAATAACTGCAGCAACACAACCCACTGCCTCGTGTTTAATTCTCAGTCTTGCAGTCGCCACTTTATTTTGCCTTTTCCCAGTTTCATGAAAGAACGCAGTCGCATGAATAACAGGATTATTTATCATCCTCTCCCTCCCCTTCCAGGATGACTTGCTGTTTATGGAAAGCACTCGAGTGCAGGAGAGATCGTGCTACAGTTAAACAGACAATGCTTAAAGGGCCATTGCCTGCTCTCTCCTTTAATGCTGTACTCCTCACTGACTTCCAAGAAAGAAGGAGCTCTGTATCCCAGTTGATGGGAATGGCATCACAAACCGCCACTGAAAGGTAAACAAATGCTATGTTCAGTAGGATGGAGAAGATGGTTGGACTCGGTGATCCTAGAGGATTTTCCAAGTTAAATGATTCTACAATTCTATGGTTCTGCACTTCTTGCAAGAGCCAGGAAATTCAGCTCTGGTGTAAATGTAGGTGTGTGGCTCCTTTCTAGCCCAGCAGTGTATCAGGAACACGCTCCCAAGGACCATGTAATGGTGGCTAGCAGGTGACAGAACAAGTTAAGGCATCTCCATGTGACACAGCCTAATGTTGTGAACAGAGGTGCTCCTCAGAGGACTGCTGGACCTGGAATTTAGCAGGGCAATGATAAAACTTGTCCTGAGGTGATGAGAAAAGGGCTTTGGAAATGGTTGCTCCTAGCTTCTCACCTGCAGTTTGGCCATGGCCCCATGGCAGGTTCTCTACATCCTCCCTGCATTTCTGATTACTGGTGTGCCTCCTGGCTATGGAAGATCTTTATCAGTTCTCAGAAAGAAATGACCTAAGTACAAAGTGTTGAGAATAAACTGCTGGAAAGCACTGAACTCCCCAAGAATTTCTGCTGAGGAGCAGATCCCACCACATGGGTTGCCTGCTCTGGTCTGACACCACCAGCAGTGGGTCTGTGGATACCAGTGCATCTTGAAAGGGTGGAAGTGTTCAGGGAGGGTGAGTTTGGAGACTCAGTATGGGCTCCATGAAGCCTTTCTGTAGAGACCTTGCTCTGGGCTGGGGTTTTCAAGCATGGTCCTTGAACAATGTGCAGCCACTGAGACCATGTGGGGACCAGGCTGCTGTAGGCATAAGAAAATTAAAAGAAAAATGCAAGAAAAGATAAAACTCTACACTGGTGTTTCTGTTAAAAAAAAAAAAAAAGAGAAAAAAAAGCAAACCAATCACCAATCTTTTACTTGCTCTTCTTCCTCCCTTATATTAACTAGGTTTCTGTGACAAAAAGGGTCAGAAATTCAATTAGGAAGCTTCATAGCCATTATAAACATTTGCAGTTCAAAGTTAGCAATTCAACACCAGCAGCCTCTGTATCTCCTGTGTCCTTTAGGTACTGCTGGATCCTGCAGTCTCTGGTGTGCTCAGAGTTGAAAATGTGTGTATCATTCTCGTGAGCTTTTATTGTAAGGGAGGGAATCTCACAGGACAAATGTGTAATGTTGTAAGAGCAACAAGGTTGCATGGATACAAGAACACAAACGGGGCGGCTCACACTTTGAGAATACAAATTCTTCAGGACGAACAACTATCTCACTGTGTTTGGATGGAGCTTAATAAAACTGACTGCTCCAAGCTAGGCCTCTACAGGCCTCCTAGCTACAAACAATGAAGAATAATATCACAATTTTATGGTACTTAGCATGGCTGAGTTACATCCTGGATGGTCTCCACAGAATCACTGCGACTGGTGTTGATTTGAGTCAGAAGAGAAGAGCTTTACACCCCCATTGCTGAGGAGACATGAGCACAGCACGCACAGGACCCCAGGGGCTGAGCCCTGTGTGCAGTGCTCTCATTTACAGCCTGTATCAGCATACCTTAAGCTGGGCTGGTACTTTTACAGTCATTCAGCTGGATGGACTACGTATTCCTGACAAAACACAGCCCATTTTTAATAGCTTTATCCAGCAGGCAGAGGATATCCCGCACTCACAGCAGCTCTCTTGTCCCACAGGGGTGGGGAGCAGGGATCAGCTTCAATACCCACTAAAATAGCGGCCAGTGCTGGTATGCAAGTGCCCTAGTTTAATGCCTAAACATGGTATCTTGCTAGCCAGGCTGGCAGGGCTGCCAGTTTGTGCTCCAGCCCTGAAGGTGAACTGTGTGTCACTCAGCAGTGGCTCCGGCAGCAGGGAAGGTCAAACAGCCCCTCGCTTTCAGCCGTGCTGCTGAAGCTCCTGGGTGAGGAGCAGCTGGGCACTGAGGGAGAGAGGAGCACATTAACAAGAGCGTTACTAACTGTCCCTCTTGGCTATTAAACCAAGTAACTTCTCGAGAGACAATTGGGTCTAACCCCCACTGAAGTCAAAAGGGCAATTTTGGGTGGAGGATCAGCTCTACAGGGACCCTGCCTCATTCCTAGGTAGGCAAAACATCTCCAGAAATATTGTAGCTTTAATATTGTAGCTTTTATGTCAACCCACATAAGTGGATGCTGGCCATGGCCACCCTCTGTGTTTGGGGCAGAGACATCTTAAAACTTTTCCACACCACTTCTGATCACTCCTCTTAGCTGAAACCTTGTAGCAGATTTGCATCTCATGACTATTTAAGAAAATTATCGACTGCGAAAGCATCTGGAAAGCTGCACCAACAAAAGTTACAAAGACAACAAAGCTCAGCCAGAAGGATGGAGCCAGTGCAAGGATCCAAAAAGAAGAGCTGGAAAAGAAGGAAATCATGTTTGTAGGTGCACCAGCTGGAACAATAACAGCCTTACTTGTTCTCCTTGCATCTTTCCTTGCTGGTCGTTATGGGCTGAGATTCAGGAAAGGGAACGGTGTGTCTGCCATCAGTGCCTTCTGCACTTGTAATCCTTGTCTGCACTGCACCTGCACCTGTGCCAGCCTCATGCCTTTCCACAGGCAGCTCCAACCGAGCTGCAGAGCAGGAAAATTATCTCCCCCCACCATGGCCACATGCCCCTCTGAAGCTATAGGCCAAAAAAAAGTTCAAAACCAGTGAGGATCCACCCAAAGACGGTGATCATCCTGTTCGGCTTTCTGGATTTTATGTTCTGCACTTTTACACTATGGGGCATTGACAGAACGGTGCAGGTCCAAACTGCTGAGAGTATTTCCTATGGTCCCTTTCCAGAGACAGGACAGATGTGGTGGCAGGATGTATCCTGCACAACACACTGAGCAGCTTTGGCCAGCCCCAAACACACACTGCAATAAAAGCAGGTCACCCTTCCAACAAAAACCCTTACTCAAACCCATTGTTTTATTAATTTTAACTGGATTATCTATGAGGCAAAACCCCCACTAAAATCAAATCTGAAAAAACTCAGACTCCCTCAGCAGGAGTGTCACTGCCATGAAATGATTCCTCTTGCTACCTCCAGACTTGTCAGGAGAGTCAAACAAGCATCGTTCCAGCCTAAGCTCTGAAAGAGATGCTCTGGACTTCAGGTACCATTTCAGAGCCAGCCCAGTGCCCCCCGTGGCTTCAGCCCCCTCCAAGCACCGCAGTGCCCACCTTGCTCTCCCAGTGACCTTCCCCCAGCCCAGCACGTGTCTGTGAACAGGAGCTGGTCCCATTACATTGCCTGGCCTGTGTTTCTAAGAGCTGAGCCAGCAGAGATTTAAACGAGCCCTGTCTGTAGTGGGTGCTGGAAGCCCGATTTTGGGGCACCCTGGCTTCAGGTGACTCCAGCCCCAGAAAGCAGCACTGATGACACTGAAGTGGTCTCATTTCCTGTCAAAGAGCTTCTGCATCCCTTCCCCCATGCCAAGTGCTGTGCAAACCCTGGGAATCCTCCCTCTCAACACTCTGTCATGGTGTAATTCTATTATAATTCCTGACATTTGAGAGACTTCTAACAGTGCATGCCTTAAATTAGACAAGCAATATCTTGCTTGCTGCTCTCAGATAAATAAAAAAAAAGTGCAAAACCTAATTTTCTGGCGCTCTGTTCTTGGTACTGATTTCCTTTTAAACCTGTAACTACCATCCTGTCCCTCCTTCCTCATATGTGGCTTGTGGGTATTACATAAAAGGTGACATTTCATGTCTGGTGCACACATGTGCAATAAATGTGCAGACCGCAGGAAGGTGCCATGCTGAAGCAAACATGCACTGGTGTTTTGTTTTTCACACAGCTGTATGTAGGGACTTAGAGGCAACAAATGCAATTTTAGATCAAACAACAGACAAGGACAAAACGTGTTTTGTAAGCAGACATACAACCTAAGTATAACGTTGTTTGCAGAATCTGTGTGAATTTTATTTATGTTTCCTGGTCTTTGCTCTCCTCTGGGATCTTACATATTTTGCATTATTATCAAATATTTGTAATGATCCCTATAAACAGTCTAATGTTAAAAGCTACTCCAAGTGTAACTTGACCCAGAGGAAAGATGCTTATCTGAGCTCCACAATGACAGATTAAAAAAAGATGCTGATGCAGTATGTGTCTTGTAAAATGAGGGAAATATAAGAAAAATCAAAACTGCATAGATTTTTTTTTGAACCATAAGATAAAGCAGGAGTTATCTCTGTTGGCTTTTGCAGTGAAATACCACTAGCAAGAGCTGCAAACATACAGCACTTCTGATCCCAAATGCACTAGCCAACCAAGGAAGGAAGGAGAGG
The DNA here is from genome assembly GCA_013398615.1 of Brachypodius melanocephalos. Classification (NCBI taxonomy): domain Eukaryota; kingdom Metazoa; phylum Chordata; class Aves; order Passeriformes; family Pycnonotidae; genus Brachypodius; species Brachypodius melanocephalos. The sequence goes on from VZSR01003816.1 coordinate 7,917,672, forward strand.
AGTAAATGCTCAGCCAGCCGGTACTGTCAGAATCTATTTCACTGTTTAGTAATTATTTTTTTTTATTACTATGACAACATGGACCATAAGAATTGCTTCTTTAACCCCAGCAAATGATAAGTGCAGATGAGACTTTTTTTTAACTGAAGTAACCGCTTTTTACTTCTGCCATGTAAGAAAGTGATGGCACTACCAGAGCGTCCTGCCCTGCTCTGCCTCCTCCTGCCCTGCATGGATGGCTCTGCTGCAGTGTGGCACTCGGGTCATTTTTTTTTTTATTTTTTTTTTAAATTTATTTTTATTTTTTTTTATCAGGAGGCATTTGAGAATGGCTCCACACTGGCTCAGCATTTAAAAAAAAACCAAAACAACAACAACAACAACAACAAAAAACCAACCAAAAAACCCCCCAGCATTCTCCTTTTAAAAGTGCTTCCAAATCTTTTACATTTCTTTTCCTTTTCTCTCTTTTCAACCCCCACCTTTTTTCCCCCTTGTGGTCCTGGAGACCACCCTGTAAGCCTACATGACATCATGAGAGAGAATTAAACGTACTTGAAAGGCCACTTCTGTTTTGGTGGGAACTTCTATGCAATTGCAAAGTGCCCATTAAAGCACAGGTTGTTTCCTAGAAGCATGTCCAAGCCAGTAGCGTGCAAAGCCCTTCAGGGCTTCTAGAAAGCATTCGCTTTTGAAATGCTGAAGGAAATTCAGAGATGAAAGGATAAGTCTCCCTGGCTGTGCATTTACAGTCTATTGTCTTCCATGAAGGATAGTATCACTCCTCAGTTGTGTTATTGCAGTTAATCCACTTAAATGCTATTGGATTTTCAGATGAGCTGAATTCTTTGCATCTGCTATTAAGAACCTTTGTTTAGATGAGAAAGGGCTGTTATTTAAATCACAATGAGTTCAGGGAGATGTCAGGGTGCAGCAGGCACCTTGTGCCAATCCGTGCCGAGGGAACGGGGACAATCTCTCTCCGGGGCGGCGAGGAGGGAGGACGCGAAGGGAACGCGAGCCGCCTCCGAGGAGCGGCGGAGCCGGCTGCGGAGTCCGGATGCGGTCGCGGCGGGTCGGTGCGGGGTGCGGGGCCGGGGCATTTGCGGAGGTCCAGGGCGGGGGTCTGGGGGCAATTGCAGGGAGCCAGAGCAGTTGCGGGGGACCGGGGCAGTTGCGAAGGCTGTGTCCGGCTGCGGCGGAACCCCGGGGCGCGGCGTCCCCGCGGCCGCGGCGGGGAGCCCCTTGGCCGCGCATGCCGCAGCCGGGTGCCGCAGGGCGGAGGGCTCCGCTGCCCCCCGCTGCCTCTCGTGCGGTTTGGGGGTGCTCTTGTATTCCTTAAGGCTGCGCGCGTGTGTTGTCCTTCGCAATGAAGGCTGCGCTGCAACAGCAACCTTAAAACCCGCACACCACAACCCTCCGCCGCTCTGCCCCTCCCCTTCTGTAAAAGGCAAGGCCCCCCCCGCTAAAATAGAATAACAACGATAAGAAAGCACACACACACACACGCACACACGATCGCGCCGTGGCCATGGCGATCCGCTCTGCCTTATGTAAAGGCAGAGCACACGGCCGAGCCCGCCAGGTTACACGGCGGCTGCTGCGCAGCAGCGCCCGCCCCTCCGCCCGGTGCCGCAGAGGGCCGGCGGCGGGGGCTGCCCCGCTCCCCCCAGCCCCTGCCCGCCGCCGGCTCCTTGTTTTCCCCTCTCAGTGGGCAGAGCCCCTGGCCCTGGAGCAGGCGCCGCAACTGCCGGCACCCCCACGACTTGTTGTTGGTGGGTCTGGTGCCGGGAGTACCCGGGAGGAGGGGCGGGGGCGGCGCACGGCGGGGCGGGAGCGGTATATGCTGCTCCTCGCCGGGGCCGCGCTCCAGACCGGCCACCGCTCCGGAGCGAGCCCCGAGCCTCCCTTTGCCTGGAGTTGCAGTTCGTCTCCGATCCCCTTGGGATTTAAACCTTCTTGCATATATATATATATTTTTCCCTCCCTTCCTCCTCCTCCTGTCTTTTTCTCCCGTGCAAAGTGGAGCAGGAACTGCACCAAGGCAGCCCGCGAGATCCTGCAATACTGCTCCGATTTGTCCCTGCTATTAATCCTAATTAATTATTATTTTTGACCTCGCCCCAACCGGGGAGGGAAGCGGGACCATTCTCGGCAAGAGAAACAATTTCGCTCCGTATCAATAAAGATTTTTGATTTTTTTCCCCTCTCCGAGGAGGGGCCGGGTGCAGGGCAGGCACGGCGGGGGGGGCCGGCCCTCGGCGGAGAGCGCAGCCCCGCGGTCCCGGCGCGGAGCGGCGGCCGCGGCGGGGGGAGGCGGCCCCAGCGCCGCCCGCGCGAGGGGGGCAGCCGCCCCAGACAGGTGATGGGCGTTTCGGCTGCGCTCCGGATCGACTCCTTGGGTTTCACTTTGGTCTGATCTAAGCAAATATGCAGAAGTACCGGCTGGTCTAGTCCTAAGAGCCAAGAGGAGCGAGCGAGAGCGGCAGAAGGGAGAGCAGCCACGCTCCCGTAGCGAGGGGAACGTACAAACAGCGGCCGCGCCGTCATTAAGCCACCGCCGCCCCGGGCAGCCCCGACCCACCCTGGATGCGGAGGACCCCCGAGCCACCCCGCTGCCTTTCCCCTGAGGGATGGTACTGAATTCCTGCGCGGCAGGAGCCGGCCTGCAGCCCCTCTCCATCAGCGTTGCCTTCCCTCCGTGTCTAAAGTGCACTAGACCGCGATGAGGACCTGGGCTTGCGTTTTGCTGATAGGTTTTGGCTACCTGTCCTTTACCTTCTCCGAGGTAGGTGAGAGCGGCTTCCTGCGCTGCCGGTCCCCGGGGCACGCCGCAGCCGGGGGTCGGGGCGAGCCGCGGCGGAGGGCAGCGGGGAGGGAGCCGGCTGCCCACCTGGGCTCCGCGGGCATCCCTGCGCCCCGGCCCCGCCGGGAGCGCTGCCCTGCCCCGGGCCCTGCGCGGCCGAGCCTGGGAGCAAGTTGCCATTTCATGCATGGCAGAAGCGAAGGGGAATGACCGTGCATTCCGCGCCCAGGCTGCTGGCTGCCTTTAAGAATTAATTTGTATATAATATATATGGTACATATATAACAAATATATGATAAAATATCCACGCCCCGCGGGTGCCAGCGGGCTGCGGCTGTGCGGAAGCCGAGGGTGCGCGGAGAGCCGGGCCGCCCCCGCGGCGCCCAGCGCTGCACAAGGCGGCCGCGGGCACCGCTACTGCCGCGGGCAGAACTTGGGTGAATACC
>VZSR01003816.1:7921023-7986722 GCA_013398615.1 Brachypodius melanocephalos
GGGAGGTGTGTGCGTGGATTTTCCCCCTGCTTCATCCCCACATGTCCCGCAAACACCTCGCACCCTCCCCGGCAAGCCCAGAGGCGCGGCGCGCCGCATGCCCGGCGTTGCGGGCGCGCCTGGCGGGACTGCGCGGTGACCCGCGGTGTGTGTGTGTGTCTTTGAAGGAGGCCGAGATCCCGCAGGAGCTCATCGAGCGGCTGGCGCACAGCGAGATCCACAGCATCCGCGACTTGCAGCGCCTCCTGGAGATTGACTCCGTAGGTAAATTAGTCCCGTCCTCCTTCCTTCCGCGCCGTCGGCCGCCGCCGCCCCGGGGGGAGGCCCCGCACGCCCCGCGCTCCCCGCACCTCGCCCGGGACACCCGTGCGGGGACGGGCCCCGAGAGCCAGGCGACCCTGGGATGCGTGTTACAGCGAGGCGGCGGCCAAGGGGCCGATCCGGAATTAAAACTTCGGGGGGTTCAGGGTGGAGAGGGACCTTGTGACCCCCAGTGTTTTCAGAGCTCTCTCCGTCTCGCAGCGGAGAAGAATTGCCCTGAGGTTTGTTGTCGGTCTTGCATTGCTCTGTTATCTTTAAACTACTGTCCTAGAGGTATTTAAAATATTTGAAACAATATTTATGAATGAAGTAATGTCTCTTCAAGCGCTGGGCTTTATTAAAAGGAAAATAAACCGTCCACGCTGATTTTAAACAGGAACCTGCATATGAAGCTTACCCTCAAAAATACACTTTTTTATTTTTTTCAAAAGAAAATAGTGCAGGGTTATTTTCTGCATCGTTAGGCATGCAAATGGGTGTAGTGAGAACGTGCAGTTTAACAGATCGTTGCAGCAGTAAATCAGATCTAGAAGCATGGTATTGCTGGGTTCCTTATCGTTTGGTTTCACTTGATGCACTTTGTTCCTGGTGATTTCTTCCCTCAGTTGAGAGAGAATAAACCCGGCACCTTTGATGTGCCCAGGGGAACCCTGCATCTTGCTGAAGCACAAACATGGAGAAAAATGAATGAGTTCTTGCTTGCATTGGTACTGGGCCATCTCCTTTTAAACCATATGCTGTGTATTTTTGTAAAGTCTGTGCCAGGTTCAATCACCTTCATTCAGAGTTGCAGGATCCTTCTAGAGTTTAACTCACTGCTTTTTGTATAGTGCTCTATTAACGAGTAGGAATGCACTAGGAACGTATTTTACAGTCATAGCTTTCAATTTTCACGTGATTAGGGAGCAAACGTTTTCCCATTACACTGAAAATGAGAGTATTTCTGTCTTGCACAACACTTCACCAGAGAGGCTAATTACTAATTACCAGATTGGCATCGGTTTAATATTTTTGGAGAGCAGTGCTTCATCATTGTTGTTTTTCAGCACAATTAAAGAAACTTTCACAACAGGGAAGGGGTATGCAGTTCATATTTCCCCACTGAAGGCTATTTTGGCCCAGACAAGTGCACTACTGCTAAAATCTTTTTCCCAGTGAACTTGGTGGAGTTGGCTGCTGTTGCAGGAGGGCTGGATCTGAGTGCTAGCATTTTAAAATAGTGCATGCTGCTCCTGCCTTTGAGTCAGGGTTCTGGAGCTACCAGAATACATTATTTTTTCAAATACCTCAGCGTAAGAAGCACATGCTTCATTTTTAAATACCACTTAGAAGGAGAGCAAAAGTTCACATGGCTCCATTGCAAGAGAATCAGGCAGACAAGTGGGGCAATGGCAGGAGCCGAACAAATGAGTAGATGTAGCAGAGAGATTTATTTCAGAAAATAATTATTTACCTCGTGGTGAATATTAACTGGAGGATGCAAGACCAAAAATGGAAAAGGTCAGCCACAAGTTTACCCGTTTCATTTTGCTGGTTTTTTTGCGTTTTGTCAGTTTAGAAACCATTAGAGAAACAAGAGACATAAATATTTTACTATCTCACTGTGAAACAGTAATTCCTTAAGACATGAACTCAAACAATATTAAAAAATAAAACCAAAATATTCAGCCTTTCACCCTGCTCTTGCTTATGTGAGTGCTGCTTTTGCTTGTGTGCTGAGCTGTGCTCTGAGCTGCTCAGGCATGGTTAGGTTTTCATGGGGTAACCCGTCTTTACTACCCACATTTGCTTTTCCTGGGCACAGTCCTGCAGGCTTTACTGTCATGAGTAATTCTTACTAAGGGCTTATCAGAGTGACTAATGGAGTATTGCAATTGCCGTGCTTTCCTTAGTAAACAGGATCGGGCCTGTTTACTATATTTAGTGTTTATATATATTTAGTAGCTTGAATTAGCAAATCAAATGTTGTTCCTGGTGAGGTGATGTTTCTGAAATGTATTTCCTTAGGGCTGCGATTGCCTTTAGGGAGCAGCCAGTTCAGTGAGGGCTTGTACAGTAGGTATATTTCTTTTATAGCGTGTACTCATTTTCAGCTGAGGCTCAGAACAAACTCACTCCAGTGACTATTCTTTCCCTCATTTTAGTGCATGGTGTTGCCAGTCCTTCTGCATGTGAGTAGCCCTGTTTAAACTCAGTGGGTGGACTTGAGAATTAAGAATGATCTTGTAGGCTAAGAGTTTGCAGGATCAGGCATGCATGAAGAAAATGTCTGATGTTCCTGAGTAACAAGGCGGAATCTGTGGAAAATGAAGGAAGAACAGTCATTTTCTCTCCTGCAATGCAAAACATATTTTTAATTGGAAAAGTAAGTTTTGTAAGTCAGAGTGGGCAGGTTTTTCTTCTATTCTGACAGATTTGGTCTCTATATTGTAGCACAGAGATGACTGATAACCCCCTTCATAAAATTAGAAACCACACCCCCAGACCATCTGGCATATTACTTAAAGAAAAACACTACCCAACATGGAGCTTATCATTGTATTCAAAAAAGAAAATCCAGGCCAGTTTGTCAGAGCCCAGGGCTGCATGTCTGACTTGGAGGGTAAAGGCAGCATGAAAATTCTCTGTTCCTATCAGGAAATAGGGTCTTGTGTGAATTTGCTGCGATCGGGATCCAGAGGCAGTGACAGAATTGCCTTGGCATGACGGAGAGCAGAGTCTGACCCTGTTTAAAGGAGAAAGCATGCACAGTCCCAGGAAGTAGGCAGCTCTAGTGTGCAGAGTACAGTTTTACTACGAGCAGACTAAATCCCCAGAACGGGGGCATTTCCTCTGCTCTGCCTGTGAAGTTCTCTCTGGCTCAGCAGCGTGGATTTTCTCCTCGCGCTTCACCTCTCCCATCTGTCCTGTGGGAGGTAGAGTTCATTTCATCACCTATTATGTTTGCCTCCTGCTGGGAGCAGATTTTTTTTCCCCCAAGTCATCTGCCTGCATGGGGAAAGGCAGGGCTGAGTGTGCCTCTTTGCACGGGTTAAGGGCATCCACCAGGGTCACCTTAGGCCATGTGAATTTAACGGCCTGTGATTAAGAACTAGAAGAGCAGCTTTTGTTAAGTGGAGAAATGTTCTAAATTAACTGTATACTTCCATGAAAAAAAGTGTTAGGCTGCTGCAGAGCTCAATCTTTTGGAAAATGTGCTGTTGACTTTGCAAGTTTTGGTGAGGTGCTCAATGAAGGATGTAGCAGTGCAATGTTTTGGCTTCCCTTGCAACTCTTACACATCATAAGAGGCATCTTCCATGTGTGGCCTGTGTTTTTCCTGAGACAGATGAGGGAATACTCCTCCTCCTTTACAGTTGGTTGATCACACCTAGGTAAAGGTTAAAAACCCCCAAAAACCTAAACAAAACAGGATCTTGCAAGCTGCTGCTTATATTTCCTTTAACAGATCAAAGTTGAAAACGTAATGACATCTATCTCTGCAGTTGGATGTCAGAAGGGCAAATTTTGCATCAGCCAAAAAAGAAGATCAAAAACCAGACTGATGTTGCCGTGGGCTTTCTGGCTCTAGGACTGATTTGTAAGACGGACCATTTCAGTTTATTGTGCCTTACATTGAATTCCTGAAAAAAATGAGATTATAAGAATTTCCTAAACTGCTGCTGTTGGTACTAGAAGTCTTGGATCTGTACTTTCTGGATGCACATCAAAGTGAAATCTAGAAGGTTTTGCATATGTTGGAGGTTGTACCTCACGTAAAATAGTTTGGTAAGAAGATGGAAATGCAAAATATAAATTGATAAGTAGAAAATAGTGGTAAACTCAGGATGCTTTCCACATGCTTCTTGAGTGAGAAGAGTAATCATGTATTGGCAGAATGTCACAAGAACTCTGTGATTTATATTCCATGACCCAGTGGAAAGTTGCCAATCTGACAAAAAAGAACAATTTCAGCTACACTAATGGATTGACCAAGGCTAATTGCAAGAGTTTTTATGCCCATCGTTGATGTGTTGTCAGTACGTAAAAGATTACAGAGAAATTTCTTGATCGGCTGCCATGAAAACATTTTTTTATTATTAAAATGTTAAAAGAAAGCTGCACTAATCTGGCTGTGTGCAGCATCCTCCATCTTCACTTGGTGAGAGCAGTGTTTGAGTTCTAAACTAAGAACCACCCATTTCTAGGCTTTTTGCTCTAAGCCTCGTTTTGTGAGGTGCTAAGCACCCATAAACTCTCATTTCCTTTGCGAAGAGCTTGTCCTCACCCTGCAACTAAATCAGTACATTGGGGGAAAAACTGATACAAATTAAGTATCGCCTTTCCTTAAAGTCAAACTAGAGAGTGCTCTCTGTAGCATTGTGGTTTTAATGAAATCAAAGGAAGTCTTCTGGCCACACATTCAGAACCAAGCATGAGTTTCAAAGCTGACTTGGTGATTTTTCACTCCTGCTTGGGCAGGACTCCTGTTGACTTGAACATTGCATCGATTTTCCCATTGACTTCACTGAAAAATGGAATTCCTTCCAAACGCCTGTGGGAATCAGAGGGGAGACACTTAAGTGCCTTTAGCGTTGTAGTGTCTTCTGGCTCCAGCCATGCCCCATGATTCTGTTTATTAAACCAAACTTGGATGATGTGTTGATAGAAATAATACAATTTGTGTTAGACAACGCATTGAGGCTTGACAGAAACTTGTTCTGCTGAGCTAGCTGTGTAAATCTCTTTTTGTAACCCTCACAGCGAGACTTGAACTTAGGACCTGCTCTACATGCTTAAGATATGTAGTGAGACAGTGAGGTACAGTATAAGCCAGAGGCCTTCTTCACCTTAGAAATCATCTTAAAAGCAACACATCTCCTCGAGGTGTCATTCTGCTTTGTAAACGTTGTGATGGAAAATGGCTAATTGCAGCTGAGTCGAGCAGTTATGTGTAAGCACATGACTTAGGATACTGGTTAGCTGATCATACCAGTCCTTTTGGTTCTTACCAGTTTCTTTAGAGGAGGCAGAGAGGGATCCTTCATGCTAGGAGGGAGCTGTGCCAGCACTGCTGAGTGTGGGATTAGGAGCTGTGGCCCAGCCCTGCTGTAGTGCTGGCAGCCCTGCCAGCTTCCCTTTCCAGCCTGATGCCTGTGCCCACCAAGCAGTTGGGATTAGAGGCATTACTTTTGTGTTTAATCTCCTTTTAAACACTGTTAGCTTGTGCAAGGAGATGCTTCTTGCTCCGAGCCTAGCTTGGATCTCAGGCTGAGCTGAATTCACGCTGCTTTCCAGTATCACTTCATTGCCTCAAATTGAGGGAGAGGTTGTGACAACTTGAAGCTGCCAGAAAGGAGGTCAGTATTAAGGTGTTGGGTGGCTGAGTGCTAGGAAACAGAAGAGGGCTGGAGGCACATCAGAACGGATCCTCATTTTGCATAACACCATTTGGGATCAGGTGGATGGCCTGGTGCCATTGGAATGGGATGTGGGAGACCTGGCTCCACTCCCCAGCTCAGTTGCAAACTTCCTGTGGGATCTCTGGCAAGCCATTTTATTTATACCACTGATGAGTTCTCTGGAGTGTGGGGTGCAATAAAAGCAGAAATAAAACCCTTTAGTCATTGCTGTGTTACATGACAGGACTGGGACTGCAAATAAGGCCCAATACCAGCTAATTAGTCAGGTTCCAAAATTTCCCATCAAAATCTATGGGAAACAAGTACCATACATAGGAACCAGGAGCCAACTTGTTTGGATAAACTGAGACTGGGGATTTCACAATGACTAGCTTCCTACAAGGATCTGTTCAGCTGATAAGGAGAATAGGCAGGACCAGTGGGTGATCCTGGCATTACCTCTTGGACCTTCAATTTTATCTTCTCTTAGCTACTTACTATAGTATTTTACAAGAAGTAATGATAAGCCCTGAGATGCAGAACTCTTTCTAAGGTGCTGAAGGTCCTGCTGTCTTCATGTCTCACCTGGCTGTACAGGTGATTTCACAAGCTGTGTGTTCCTTAGGGCACAATTTCTTGGAGGGAGGAGAAAAGGAGTTGGTTGTTTTGTGGAGCAGAGCCTTATGATGTGTGTTACTAATAAAGCTAAGATTAAAACAAGTTCCAGAGACAGACAGCTGTGTGTACAGAACAAACTGGAAGCAGGGAGTGTGACAGTGCAGAAGATGGGAGTGTAGGGTGTTGGTAGCTTGCAGAGAGGGTAATCGAGTACTGTGTAATACCCTTTTGCATTTTTTTAGAGCACGTCACAGTTTTCTTAGGAACCAGCAGTGAAGCCTTGAAACTCTGCAGTGATGTTCCAGAGGACACTCCAAGCAGCAGAGTGCTAAACCCCTTAGTCTGGGTGTCCTGGGGTCTGTGTTCAGTTCTCTGCTTGGTTCCCTCTTCCTCATCCCCAGTTTGCAGACTCTGCTTGTGGTTTTCAGACCCCACGGCACGGGACACGACCTGAACTGCTTCACTTAACAAACCCAAATAGTTGGAGCAGTTATTTTGTTGTTTTTTATGATAAATGAAATGCCAAGTTTTCCATCTTTGCTTTTTCTCATGGCCCTTTAACCCATGTGGTAGGCTTATTTAGGGAACAAGACAAGCCTGGATGCAGTCCCAGAGTTTGCAGTAGCTTCAGATGCCCCTCCAAAGGTTAGGATACTTCACAGGGGATTTGTTCTGCAACAGAGAGGCTAAAAGGAAACCCATGCTAGTTACTTTTTGCTTTTGATTCTGTCCTAGTACTGCCCTGAAAACCAAGCAACAGAAGATCTACAGAGACAGCACTGTTGCTGTTGGGTCTAATACCATATTTTCTACTGTTGCCTCATAGAGAACTTCAAAATGTTTGTAAGAAACATTTCACATACAGGATTATTGTTCCTATTTCTATACCTTTCCAGTAAGAAAAGCCATATTATGCCTTTCACACAAAAATGCAGCTGTTTTACTTTAGATATGGTTGTCTGCCACAGTGTATGTTTTTGGGGGCTTTCAGTAAAATGGATATTGGAATTAAGTTGTGCATGCCTATACATGAAATTCAGTGTCTGTGTCTTCCTTCCCTGCTTTATGCCGTTGCAATTGCATTAACAGGAGTTACATTAGTCTAATTGCAGCAGGATTTGGTCTTGTGCCTATGTACAGCACAAATTTATACCTGTGGAACAGCACTGATGCAAATAACATACCTGAGGTTTAATGTTTTGTTTCCTGTTCTAGGATATGATGATGTTTCAGAAACAAACCTGAGATCTTACAGTGTTCATTCTGCTAAACATGTGCAAGAGAACCGTCCTGTGCCCATTCGCAGAAAAAGAAGCATTGGTAAGAAACAAGCTATTTGTACTTTGGGAGTGAAAGCAGAGGAGCTGCTTTTGGTCAGCCAGGCAGGACATTTCACTGGAAAAATGTGACATGCACAAAGGAAAAAAAAGGGCCATTTCTAGCTTCTGCCTTTCTTTTTGCACAAAATGAGCCATTGCCTGAGAAGCTGTCTTCTGGAGGATGTCCATAGGAGACAGACATGCACATTCTTTACATTCACTTTCTTGTTGCAGCACGTTGGAAAGCTAGACCTTGGTTAGAAAATGCTGTGATACTCAATGTATAATTCATAGTGTGGGGAACAACTACAGCAGTGTGCTTTAAAAAACATCAACAGTTGGTAGAGTTTTCGGTACAGAAGCTCCACAAAAGGAAACAGCTTGACTCTTTATTCACAAGAAAAATACAGTTTATCCCAAAAATTAAAAGCCATTGATGGAAACGCTAGGGCATTGATTTCCATTACTGTGTAGGGCACCAGGCATGTTTACAGGGGATTTTATCCTTACTAATAACGATGGTGATCCAACAGAGCCCAAATAAAAATTTTAGAAAGGGATGTGCAGATAGGATTTACATGCAATGCTGGTCCATCTGATCCAGTGTGGGTGTTCCACCATTCCACTGGACTGTGGAAAACATCCACGATGTTATCCGTGGTGGGTAATTCGGTGTGTTTGTACTGGGAGCTGTGGTGGTAGGCAGAGAGAGCCCAGCTTGCTGCTAGCAGGGATTTGCCGTGTGAGTTGGCAGGCACATTGGCTGCCTCGGGAGAGCAGCGGTTCTGGAGCAGCCGGCGATGTTGGCACCTCACCCTGCAAGGTGCTGAATGCCTCCCCACCAGAGGCACTGGGAACTGGGTGTGCTCAATAACTTGTAGGAGTTGCCAGCTATCTTGCAGTATTGCTTCTGTTAATTTTCTTGAGTTCATGGCTCTGGGGGCTGAGAATAAGGATTTTCACTCTGTTTAGTGTATTGAACTACATCTCTTTCAAAAATGAGCCTAGATTTCCATGTTGCAGGCACAGCCTAGGCCTGAGCTTCTTGTACTTACAAACTAAGTGAAGAAGTGCAGGCAGAGTTCCAGTTCCCTGACACATCTAACCCAAAGCTATCACAAGCTTCCACTGTAAGGCAAAAAAAGAAATAAAATCCCAGCTGTCTTTGGAGAACTTACCAGCAAACAACTTGTCCCTGCAATTGCTATTTTTTTCTGGACTGTTTTGAAATATCAGCTTGACTTCTTAAACAGTCCCTAGGCTGATGATGATACATGGTTTGGATCATGGCAGCCTCACACAGTAGTACAGAGCTACTCTTTATAATCCTCCACAAGCTCACCTTCCCTGAGCCTGCCAGGATATTGGTTTAACTGCAGATTTTTCAGTCATGCTGCTCTGGTGGTTTTGCATCATTCAAGAAATAACAAATTAAATAAAACTCACCACGTACAAAGCTTTGATAACTTCAGAAAAAAAAAAGGCAGTTACCCTTTGGAATGGTGGATGAACCAGACCCCCTGATGTGGGGATATTAAAGTTCTGGAAGTGGAAACTGAAGTCTTGAGAGTTTCAAGCCAGTGCAGGTTGTTTCCCAGATGTGCAAATTTGGTGTGATACAGATAATCCTCAGTTTAACTTCTGAGGCGGTGTTTGCCAGGTGTTGCATGTTTGTGTGATGGTATTTGTGTGCAGTAATGACCTCGGTGCTGGAAAGCAACAGCTGCTGTTGCACAGTCACTCTGAGGCTGTACTGGGGGGGTCATCGAATGTGGAGGAGCTCCTGGCTTGCTGTCACTTCCAGAGCCAGGATTGTCTTATCTCATGGTATGTGCTCCAAGCTGTGTTGGGAGCCAGGCCACTGGGAACCCTCATTCTAGGGCTGGGCTTTGGCAGTGAGCCGAGCTTGTCCCCGGGGTAACACCACAGCTCAGCTGTGAGCAAACAACGCTCAGCTCTGCCTTGCCAGTGACCAGTGGGGACTGGGAGCACTGGTGCCACGTGTCCCTCGTCCGTGTGGGTGCTGTGGGGCGGGAGCAGCTGCTCACTCTGTGCCTGTGCTGTGCCCGCAGAGGAGGCCATCCCGGCGGTGTGTAAGACGCGGACGGTGATCTACGAGATCCCTCGGAGCCAGATCGACCCCACCTCGGCCAACTTCCTGATATGGCCGCCCTGCGTGGAGGTGAAGCGCTGCACCGGCTGCTGCAACACCAGCAGCGTCAAGTGCCAGCCCTCCCGGATACACCACAGGAGTGTCAAGGTGAGCAGGGGCTGCAGGGCCCTACCTGGGTCCTCTTCAGCCGGGAAACTCCCATTATCCCTGTGCCCGTGTGACCCAAATCTCTGCCGTCCATCCTCACAGAGAATGCCCCTCTCCATCTTGAGTGAGCAGGTTTTTTCTGCTCTTTTCAAGTTACGTGGTTGTTGGAAAATCTTGGGTTTGGATTTGGTTTTCACAGGATTCCCTTTAGGTTTTCTCTCTTTTTTTTTTTTTTTTTTAACTTGCAGTGAAAATAAAGTTGATTGTGCCTTTCCCATGATCTCGTGAAGTACAGATCTTAAAGTTAAGAAGATAAAATTACTCAAGGGGCATTGGACTTTAAAAAAATAAATAAATCACAGTATGGAATGCTGTTTTCTTAATTAAATATTATGCAGCCTAAATTGGGCTTTTATATTTGACAACATAACACTTTTGATCTGAAAAAATGTGTTTCAAATTATCTTACCCCAGGGATAGAAGACTCAACAGCTTCATGCTGTATTTACTCATTAGACAAAATCCCTATTTCAACTTTCCAGTAAATATTATGTGAAATATTTATGTTCAGTTGGCTTCACTGTGTTCTAGTTTTTATCAGTATTTAAACCAAGTACTGTTGATCTACATCTGTGTGTAGGAGATTAGACTTACTTAGCATTCATATTGTGAAGACTCTTGAGTTCTTGTTGCCCTGAATTTCTTAAGAGGAGAATTAAAATAACCCCCACCACATTCTTGGACGTAAAATTGCTCAGCACAACACACTGATTGCTGCGCTTGCAGTGGATTTTATGAGGAGAGTGCTGTTCACTTAGTGCTGTACATTGTAGAACGAAAATCAGGCACCTAAGCCATTTCATTGTTTTTCATACAGTTTTTCATACATGCAGACATGTATCTGGGCAGAATTTACTTTTCTTTTCTGTTTCTGAACATCTAAGAAAAGTTTTTGCATCCAGAGAAGCTGGGGAAACATCTGAGATTCCCTCAGTATTCCCAAAAATAATCATACTTTACACTTGATTGCTGCCTTGCTTTCGTGGGATACGCTTTGCAGAAACAATTAAAAATGAGGTAAAAATTTGGATCAATAATTACTTGAGGGCTGAGAACAAACTGGGGAGATTAAAGAAGTGCAATTGTAAACCTTTCTGAATAGGAGCTAAACAGCAAGGTGCCTCAGGGTTGTGATATTTAGTGCTGTTGCCTTTGGCTTTGATGCACTTTCAGTTGATTTTGTGTAGCAGAGAACACGCACAGAGCAGCTGGATGTGCTCAGCAAAGAGCTGAGACGTGTGTGATGGACTTGCTGGTGGTACATGAGTGTGATATTGCAACCTTGTGCTGCTCTCTTGCCCATGAGGGATGGGGGAGATGACAGGTGACAAGAGAGGATTTTGACTGTCCCCCTGCTGCTGGGACAACGAGTGTTCCCTAAGAGCTGCAGACTCCTGGCAGCAGCTTTGCAGGATGTCACTGCTGGGGCTGCTTCCTCAGCACACCACCACGTTGAAGGAATTTTAGTCTCTCAGCCGGTTGTAGTGCTTTCACATTTGCATTCATTTTAGTAGGGCACAAGCTAAAAGTAGGCTCAGCTGAGCAGCTGCTTTTCGTGGCTGTGTAAATATATTGCCACCAGCAATATCAATATACGTCAGCCAGCTTTGGAGGACATGTTTTGTTTTTTTTTTTTTTTTTTCCAAGCTCCAAGACTGCTCCAAACAGTCATTAAGTAGCAGGGGAAAAAAAGGACAAGAGGTCAAGCAGGAACAGGATGTTCATTGTAAAGGTTGTAGGCTGACCCCACTGTCACACCAGAACTCTTAGAACAGAATCCATATTTATGCCCTCCAGAGTCAGATCCCCTTGTAGCTTTGATGTAATTGATGGTTTTCTGAGCCTTTTGCCAATCCTAAGTTTAGAGCTGAATGTCTGCTCATGCCATTAAGTAGCTGGCTCAGAGCGAGGGTCCCTGGAAAGGTGGGAGCGGTTTTGGAGAGCCTTCTCAGCTGCTCTGCAGCACAGTTGGAAAGCCGGCTTGTGTTTTTCCCTGATGTCAGACTGCATAAAAGCTCTCTTTTGATGGAACATTGAAAAGGCTTTCCCCGCTTCCTCCTCATTGACAAGGTAGTGAGATCATAGCTGGCCCATTCACACTAGAAAAATGTTCATCCAGAAAGGTCAGCAAGTGGGTTTGCATCATCCAACAGGCGAAAGCAAAGGGTGTTTTCTTTGTCTCACTGAGGGCCACTGTAGTCAAGGTTAAGAGATGGCTGGGGCAGTGTGGGAGGAGCAGTGGAGGTGCTTGTGTTGGGGCATTTCATTCCTGGGGCATGACTCAAAGGCTGGAGGGTTTGGGGATGTCCTTTCTTCGTCTTCACTGAGCTCTCAGCAGTGGAATACCATCAATGTGGAATTGAAGCTGTAGGGAAGCTCCAAGCCAGGGGAGTTGGTGGAACAGCTTCCCTGAAATGGGTCTTGTAAGGTTTTCCCTTTCACGGGGTGGGTTTCATTAGTGAAAGCGCGTTTGCCCTGCACAGTGCCAGTGAGCCCATGAGAGCACAGCCTCCTGGCCCTGCAGACGTCTCTACTCAGCAGACTGCATCTGCACAGCCCTGCAGAACTTGGACTGAGATGAAGAGGCTGGCTGGGAGCTGTTCTTTGATGGGAAGTAAAGGATTCGGTTTCTCTCCTTATAGAGCAGTGGTGACAAGGATGGGGGAGTTAGGGGTGTTGGTGTTTGTTACAGAGAGTTTTTCACCTCTGTGCAAAAGCATTTCAGTAACATCTGCAGATCCTTGTTGCTTCTGTCCAGTGAGTTCTAGTATTTACCAGGTACCAGACCGTAATTTATTTCAAGGGCTCTGAGCAAGAGTCTTCCCAAAAGGCTTTTTGAGCTTGGTGTTGTTCTTGGTGGGTTTGGTCACAGAAGCAAAAAATAGTTAATATGATGGAGCAAATCCTGCCTATACTACTAATTTTGAATAGCCAAGATAACAATATGATTGTTTGCAGCGCTGCTCATAGGCGAATTAAGAAACAAGAGCTAAATGACTCCACCTACCTCTGCTTTGGCTCAGGTTGGCCTTGAGCAATAGCCCTGCCAGCTTCAGCCATTTCTGCACATTCAATGTTGAGCTGATCTGGGGGATCTTAACCTGGTATATTCTTAGAGTACATTAATATGAGAATGAGGTGCAGAGAAAAGGAGCTGGACAGAAGGGAATGCAGGAGCAGCTGTCACTGGGGAGTTGTTCAGAGGTTGGAAAAAAAATGCTGGAGTTCAGGACAAGCTGTTAGCAGAGCTACCCAGCCTCAGAGTGGGTTGAAAAGGCCTTGAAGAACACATGGGATGTGTAGGTGAAATGGCCGTATGTCACATTTGCAGGTTTGGGAACCTTTTTCTTCTGCCATTGGAATAAGCAGCACTTGGATTGAGCTGTGGCTTAACTGCAATTGCAGCCAGCACTGAGTGGGACTGGAGCAGGCAGGAGCAGGTATCAAAGGTCACTTTAGAAATGGGAGAAACAAAGGAAAGCCAGGCAGAGGTGAAGGCGGAAAAGCAGCGAGGTGCCCTCGGGGCATGGGGAGCCCTATTGGGCTGGTAGAGGGCAGGGTCTGGCTGCTCTGCTCAGGGACACTGAGACCCCTCACTGCTGTCCTCCTGTCCCTGCAGCAGTGACTTGCCAGGCCCTGCAGGGTCCCTGGTGCTCCTTTAGTCCCTGTTGACTCCCATCTTCCTCACAGACAGGTTTTCCTTCCGTTGTATCAGCATGTAGTTATTTTAATGTGGAAGCAATAGATAATTCCAAAAAGTATCTTCATTCAGTTGCTTTTTGGGCTTGTTTCCATCCGGTATTTAGGTATCAGCCACATGAGTTTTGCTGTTATGAGGAACTTTCTGTGCTGACACTTCTCTTGCGAGCTCCTGCCCATGATACATTTTAGCTTCATATTGGAGGTGTTTTGGACATTTCTGCTTACAGTCTTGTTTTTTTTTTTTTTTTTTTCCCTGCTATTAATCCCTGATTTCATCTCTCCTGGAGAATCTCTAAAAAAAATGTTCCCATGATGTTTCCATTAGGCCACATATTTTTATCAGATTTTATTTTCGTTTTTACTTAAGCCACCACACTGTATTGCAGGATGTAGGTCTAGAATCTACACTGATGCAAGTATGGTGCCACTGATTATATACCATTTGGGAAGCTAATCAGTTATTTCACTTTCTGGTCTCAAAGAGTTTTTATATAGTGATATTTTCTGGATCTGGAGGGTTTGAGGATTTAAATTTTTGTTACATTAGAAACAAGTAAGAGGAGCTTGTTGATTTGTTGAGCACTGACCACCTGAAAATTCTGTGTAATACATTTGAGAAACTGTGCAATATAAACATCAGGGAGAAAAATACAAAGAAGGAAAGAACATTTGTACACGAGGCCAAATCCCATGCTGTTGGCAGAGCTACCCCTGTTTATACCCACTGAAAATGTGACCTGCAGCCTTCAGTGTTGTAGATCAGCATTTTGTGTGGCAGGAGGTGTTAACAGGTGACACAGACACAGCAGCCTATCTGGTTTGTGCTGCTTCACTTGCAGTATTTGCAACATCTACAAAATGACATTCCTTTCACCTGTGTAGTGTGAAATAGGGCAGTGGAACGTGTGCTGGATTGTATTTTAACTACAGTACTTAAAGCCAGCTTTAAATTGCTGCATAAATTCGTTACGATCCTCTACGAAGTATTACTGTTTCTGTTTTTTTAACTGTTGTTTAGTACCAAATAGCCACAGGAACTGCATATATCTTTCAGTAAAACCAAGTGAAACAAGGACAGGCTTTTAAAAGCTTGATTACAGTTTATTTTTGTTGCATGTAATTTTCAATGAGACTGGTTTATTCTAACAGCTGTAATAAGCATGGCAGATCTAAGAGCTGTTTCGTGATTGCTGGGTCCCTTTCTTTGTCTCTGATGATGGAGGTGTCTTAATTACTGTTTGTTTTCATAAATTTTAAGGATTAGTCATCCTTTGATGCCAGATGACTCAGTTGTACCATACGTTTTCAAATCATTGTGTTCAAAGGCTTGATGGAGCTGGGTTCTGATAGGAAATTTTGAAACATACTGCTTTGACCCATAGTTAGTCTTTCAGATAAAGTATTCTGGTATGTCATGGCCAGCTCTTAATCTGTTTACATGGAGGTCTGACAGTTTCAGAAGATACCTTTTAATGTGGATACTTTAGTTATTGCATCTGTCTCTGACTTTGGTTTGCTGGGTGAAATGAAAATCATCTCCAGATCCTGTTGACACAAGGGGTGGTGACTAAAACATGGATCTGAACTCCTTGCTCTGTGGAAGCTCAGGGAGATCTCCTGTTGGCTTTAGAAAGGATTTTGCTCTAGCTTCTCTCAATGGCATTCAGAGGCCCTTGATAGTTGGGACCCCAGAGCCAGAAGAGTGTTTCTGGGAACTGGGAGTGGAATGGGTTTTTCCAGCCACCACTCTCACTGTGTTCACACTGTTCTTCCAGTTTTGAAAGGGCAAGGGAATGATTTTTGCAGTGTGAAGGTTGATTTGGGGCGTTGAATCCCCATCAAACACTCAAGGAAACCATGGCTGGGAGTGTCATTGTGGATGCTTTATTGGGTAGTGACTGGAGCTTTTGGTTGGACCAGCCTTCGTGGCTTTGTCATGTAACTTCTGTAGAAGCCTCCCCTGTCCTTCTGCTCCCTCATCTCTTTTATTTATACTGCCTCCTTGTGATTTGTAGTCTTCTTGTTTGCTGGCACAGCCACACTGCAGTGCCCTTTTGTCAGATGAGTAGGTCTGAGAAGCCATGATTTAATTGCAGTGATTTCCATTTCAAGCAAATGATCACCACCTATGCTGCGGTGTTCAACACAGTTGAGAACTAAGCACTGGACCCCTTACAAACTCCCTAGAGCTCTCCTTGCCCACATTAGGCCATATTCCCTCACATGGCCCTGACCATTATGCCCCCTACACTTAGCACAAATCAGTGCCCAGCATCCCACGAGCTATTTCAGCACCACAGAACATCAGTGCTCTGCCCTCTCTGCCATTCCTCCTCTCCTGGCTGCCAGCCTGAGGGTCAGGACGTCCTCGTGTTCAGTATCCTCCTACCCCAGCATCCTTCTGTTCTGCCTTGGTTTCCTTCAGATGAGACATCTGCATGTAGCCCAAGCTCCTCCAGCATGATCCTTCCTCCAACCTCAACGTGCCCTCCAGACTTTCTTTTTTTAAGGATGCCATAAGTGGAGCAGTGCAGTTGTGAACAGGTGGAAGGACTGAGGAGAAATGTTCTGTCTGCCAGCTTTCCACAGTAAAGCCAAAGGCTGGACCCAGTTTAGGAGTGGTAGTTCCCTTGGACCTAAAAACTCTGCTTGAGAGCTCTGGTGATCAAGCCCCAGGTTATTGCAGGGAGTGAACAGGAATGAAACTGCTTTCTACGGTGATGTTCAGATCCTGGTTGTGTAGGGTTGAGCAGTTCGCATTCAGAGGGTTCTGGAGACACCAATTTGTAAATAATAAAATGTATTACAAACCAATCTAATGCCTTCACTGTCAGCCTTTAACAACGCTTACAGAAGATGGTGCTAAAAGTGGCAGTTTACAAGAAAACCACTGATTTGAATCTGTGTAGAAGTTTATTGTGATACATGTGGAAACTGAGTTGCTTAAAACATCAAACCAAAATGAATGGGAAATTGTTTTATCTCTTGGGGGAAAATAGTTTTAAACTACTGAACTTGAATAAACAAATAGTCTGTGCAATAAATAGTTACACGATGCACAATTAAGATAAAAGATGATTAGTATGCTAACATTTTATATGGGTTTGGCTACATTAAAAATAGAAGTATATAGTTATCTGTCTTCAGTTCTGAACTGTAACCATGTTGATGTGTCTCAGTACATACCTCATCGTATTTTATAGGTGGCAAAAGTGGAATATGTTAGAAAAAAGCCAAAATTAAAAGAAGTTCTGGTGAGATTAGAAGAGCATATGGAATGCACCTGTACATCATCAAATACTAATTCAGATTATAGAGAAGAAGAAACTGGTATGTTTTCCTTTTATTTTTGCATTAATGCTGATTTCATATGGACCTTATTTTTATATTAGTAAAGCAAACGTTGCTTACAGTGAACTCAGTAGAAAAGCTCCCAGCTGCTTCTCCGTGTTAAAGATGCCAAATGAGGGCCAGTTTGTGCTGTATAAGGAATTTGGATTTCAAATTTAAAGTGTATCACTTCTCATTAGGTTGGCCTTTAAATAAATGTAAATGCCCAGTAGTGTTCAGGTCTTGCTTCACTAAGTTAAAGGTTGTCATGTTGCAGCTCATGGGTGAAATCTGTTGCCTAATTTCTTTAGACTTTGTGGAGAGAGGGCTAACACCGAGATTTACTTGACCTTGGGGAAAATATAAATGAAATTAATGTAAAGCACTTGGGAATAAATTCATGATTCAAGGAGTTAGCTGTTAGGAAACAACATTGCTCATTCCTGTTGTTTCCTTTCCTGTATATACTCAAGGATTTGTCAGTTGTCAAACCTAAATTTGCTTTGTCAAGACAACCTTTGAGTTACAATGGGGAAAGATTTTTGGGGAAAAATTACTTTCGATCTGGCTTTCATAAAATCATTCTGAATTAATCTAAAATCATTGGCTCTGGTCTAATTACTGCAGTGCAATCAATGCAGAGCTCAATACACTTACCCAGAAAACCCACTATGGTAAAAAGGACATTTCCCTTTCTCCTGATAGTGGTTGAAGACAGCCTCAAAAGTTTGTTTTGCACCTCTGCAGGGAATTTAAGGGTGCAGTTGAACCAGCCCAAAATTAAAGAGTCAATGAAGAGCGGGTAAACACAGGGGGAAAGCTGCCCAAAGGTGGTAGGTTTTGTAGGTGGCTGGATGAGGAAGGGTTTTCTGTGCTGGCTCCATCCAGCATGGAGACATAAACCTGGTCCAAGCAAATGTAAACTTCAGTTGCTATGGACAGAGCAGAGGAATTAGAATTTCTATAAAAGCAAACTTCGACCTCTTCTGCAATTTTACTGGACATAAACTTATAATCTGAGCTGAGTGTTTAGCTGAAACTAGGTGGAGTTATTAGACAAAACCACATATAAAGTGGCTATTTTTAATGTGGGTATGGTTTGATACATTTTCTATGTCTCCTGTTTGGAAAAAAATTTTGTTAGATCCGTTTCAGTTTTCCGGATTGTCTTTAATTGCCATAGACGAAGCAGCTATGATTTTAAGATCAAAATTTTTGATTTTGATATGTGTAAAAAATGGGGCAGAATTATCATGGAAAAATACGTATTTCTGGGATTTAATTACTGATAGGAACAAAATTTGCACCCAGCAAGTAGATGGTGAGCTGAAAATAGCTCAACTCCAGAGCTGAAGGCAAATGTTGAGTACTGCATGGTAACAGGAATTATAGATGGATCCTGGGAATGACGTGTGCAATGCCAACTTCGTTTATTATTTCTTTACTTTTGTGTAATTACTTTGTAAACTCAGTGTCAAATCAGATGTTATAAAGTTATTACTTAAATGCAAGGGATAATGAGATTTCTTTGAAATGTAAACGGTTTGACTATTTATGACTTCAGTGTTACACGAAATGCATTACCTTAGGGCTTTTCACCAGCCCTGCCCTTATGTTAACAGGAAGGCCTAGGGAATCAGGTAAAAAACGGAAACGAAAAAAGTTAAAACCAACATAAAACCTACTGGAACTATTTGATATTCAGGTAGGACCTATATGCTGAACACCCTAATAGCACAAGTACTGGAAAACTTAATCAAATATCACTTCAACTTAATCACTGTTCAAAATCTTGACACTTGCTACCTCAAGGCTGCAAAGAGATTAGATTTGATTGGCTTTGATAATTCTACCTGCTGGTATTTTCCCTTTAAGCTCCACATCACCATCAGCATCTTACATTCTTGAGCTACTTCCTTTTCTTGCCTTTTTTATTTCTTTTTTATTGGAGGGTGCTAATACTTCAGCTTCTGAAATCTCAAGTTCCATTGCCTCTGCTTGTGTTTCATTGTTGTTGATTTCTGAGGTGAAAGCATCATGTGATAATGCATGAATGAATTGCCAGGTTACCAATCGTTGTGTTCCCAGTCCTTGGCTGTGAAACAGTGAGTGTACATACAGAGCAAATATTATTATTATTTGTGTGACCATCAAATCCATGTTCTGGCATGAACTGGGGTTGATTGCACATGCACCTGACACAATCTGCTTACTTGACCAGAAAGATGCTAAGAAAAATCTTCTTTTGTGTGTGTTGCAGAGTCCTGTGTTACTTACACCAGAAAATTAAGATCTTTATTTTTGGTCTGTTCAGTCTCAGTAGGATGATGATAGTCAGTCATCAAAATTCATGAGGTTTTCAGTGTAGTGAAAAACTAACACCCTCTCAGTGCAAAAATGACTGAAATCCTTTGGCCAACATATTAGCAATGTATGATGATGGTGACACACATTCCAAATTAAATATGGAATTTCCATTTCTTAATGACTTGAAAGTATGTAAACTGCAGCACTTGCAATTGATTCTGGTATTTGGAGTGGGAATGATTTGGATTTTGCAGTGTCTGTGTCTAGCGCCTGGATGATGGTGAATTTAATTTCAAGCCCCTGTTTTTGCACATGAACTCCCAGTGGCAGTTTTCATTTATACCAATGTGTCATTTCTAAAGAATGCTAAACTTGATATCCTGTTTCAGATTAACAGGTATTTATTGGGAGTAGTATGATAGAAGCAAAGATTTTCTAAAATTCAACTTTAAAAGTGAGCATGTAAACTCAATCAAAACAGCATTTAGAACTTCTTGTCCCAGGTTAGTGACTCTTCATGCAGAACAGTTTTTTTTTTTTTTAAGTCATCTACTTCAAGGACAGGACCTTTGATTCTAATCATGGAGTTATTGTATCTTTTTTCTCTCCTGCAGATGTAAGGTGAAAATAAGCTAGAAAAAAAACTTCTCTCTGGGACATGGATGTACATGGTTTGTTACATTCCTGAACCTACTATGTATGGTGCTTATTGACTGTATACTTTATTTGTTCTCCTGTGTGAAAAAACTGGCTCAAAAGAACACTTAATGAGAACAAAGAGACAATGTACATTTGTTTAATGTGACATCAAAGCAAGTATTGTAGCACTCTGTGAAACAATAGGAAGCTTCCCTGTCCAAAAACGAAAAAAAAAAAAACGAAAGAAAGAAAAACAGAAAAGAAAGACAGTTGAATGAATGGAGGATACCAAAAGTACTCAAAAACATGACAAAAATCTAAGTGAATAGTGGATTTCTGTCAGAGCAGTCAACGGTGCTTTACGTCAAGAAATGTGCCTGCGTTCTTGATGAAGATGGATGGACACTGGTGGACTTCAGGCACAAAAAAAGCAGGAATGTATGAAATGATCAAATGCCACGCAAACACTATAGAACAATACATCCTTGCTTGGTGGTGTTTTAAAAGTCTATACAAAAAAACCTTCTGGGGAGCCTTAAGTGGATTTTTTTTTTTTTACACCATAAAGTGATTATTAAGTTTTCTTTTTACTCTTTGCCTAGCTTTTTATTATCTCTTGGACTACATTTGCCAATAACACATATAAAAGACTGGTATAACAATAAGCAGAACACAAAATGGTATTATGGTATTTCTCCTAGTGGGATGCAAACTAATGAGATGTATTAAAATAAAAATGGTATACCTATGCATAATTTTCTAGACGTTTCTTGGTTTATGTTCCCCAACCTCCCCCGTAATTTAAAGCATAAAAGAAAACAAAAAAAGATAAGAAAAAGAGAGATGTGCGTAAACAAATCATAGGATATCCATGCAAAAATCCTTTTTTTTTTTTCTTTAAGACTTATGCCAGTTGCCTACTAGTGATATTGTGTTAGCAATTGTCATTCTTATCAGTATACAGATACTTTTATTTCACATGTTGGAGCTGTGTGAAATGTACAAATTCTTGTATCTGCATTGTATAATGTCATGGTGGCATGGGAACTACCTTGCTGCAAATATTTGAACAAAACCTAAAATTCTTTATTTTTGGTAAAATGTTATGCTTTATGTGTATTCAACAGAAATATGTGTTTTTGTAAAGGTGAAGTTTGTATTTTTATCTAAAAATTAACAGTTTTATATACCTGAGAAAGCCTGCTATGTTTTCTTGAACCAAAAAAAAAAAAAAAAAAAAGAAAAAAAAAAAAAAAAAAGCATTTTGTGGTCATATTTTTGTAGTAGAATAGCCCAAATAACATCAAAATCTATTTTAACTATAGCAGGGCAGATAAAATACTCTGGCACCAGCTCCTGTATTTTCAAAGTGCCAAAGGATTAAATGTTCAATTCCCCACAGATTGCAGTGGGAGCCACATGGATAAATCCTTCTGTACTGCTTTGGAAATTTAGGGCTGTGCCAGATATGACATGGCTACTCACTTGGCCAAAATCACTGCCCCACCCCAGTAGTTTGGATTATGTAGCCTTTGTTTTATTTGGATTATTTCATTGGATATGTAAAATGAACTACTGGATTCTTTTATTTGTGAAACATCTACAAAGAGATGAAAGAGTTTTCTTAGTTTGGAACAACAGAAAAGTTTGTCTTGAAGACAGTGTTTCCACTCAAATAAAAATATCTTCAAATGTGAATGAACTGCAGAACCTTGAAACAACAAAACAGTGCGAGATTTTTAACCTTTCCATTTCTCTAAATATAGTTCAAACATTCCCCTCTTGTTCCTGTAGCTATGTCCAAATTCAACCAGACAAAGCAATGTTAGCTAACAGGCATTATTGGCTTCAGATGCTAATGCAGAGATAGAGTTAGTCACCGTTCTATTTTGTGATCATTTTCCCAGTGTATTTGTTGAGCACCAAAACTGGAAATACATTTAACTAAGATTGTCTGTGCTTGTTTTCCACTAAGTGTACTGTTCACAATGTTATGCACATGAATGTATGTGTCTGCGTTTAAGAAAGTGTATAAATTGTAATTTATATATTTATGTTTCAGTGGGATGCCAATAATGTTGCTCCGTTCCTTTTTTTTTTTTTTTTTTTTTTTTTGTCTAAAAGATATCTAATGAAAAAAACCAAACATATATCCATTAAAATCATGTAGATGAAAAGCATTACGTGACCCACTCAGACACTGTGCAGGTATGAAAGGATGTCGAAGTCACTTAAGTGGAATAGTTTGCAAAACAACTCTTGGAAGGAGTCCTGTGGTTGGACTGGCATGAGGAGGTTGTGTTTGGGTTTGTGGGCCAGCTCCTTGGGAATGACTCCCCTGGGTATCCTGGAGCTCTGATTTACATCACGAGGGAGTCTGGCCTTGTAGCAAAGCCTTGAAAACAAAGCAAACCGAGAGGTTTTGTTGGTGCCAGCAAATAAACGTGTTATGCCAAATTCAGCACACCAGGAGAGAGTGAAGACTGAATGGGGACTTTTCCAATGGCTGTGTGTTTGAGTCTGGGAGTCTTGAGTTAATTTTGTTACGAGGAACGAAACGCACACGAGTCTTTGTTGTCAGGCACAGTGTTCATACAGCATGTGGCAGAAAACACAAAAATCTCAGGGCTATGTTCTCAGCTACTATAAATTGGCAAATGTCTCTGACTTCAGATGCCCGCAAGCTAATTTACATCAGATGAGGATGCAGTCCATGGCTGTTAAATTGTGAAGAGTAGTGTCATGACATGAGCATCACTTCCTCTAGTCCAGCTGAGCTCTCCCCCGCCAGCCTTGGGGCCATGGTGGGTTTAGTGTGGGATTAGTCCTCCTTCAAAGTGGCAGATACAACTAGAAGGAACAGTGACACTAAAGGTTGTGACACGGGAGTTGTTAATTCAAAGTTAAGTTGGACATTTCAAGGGCCATGTCCTCAGCTGGTGTAAATCACCATCACTCCATTGTCTGCAATGGAGCTGTACCAGCTTACACCACTTGAGGGGCTGGTCCCTCATTCTTGCTCATCCCTTCCACTCCTCGGTCCCGCAGGGATCTCAGATTGTTGTGTACCGTTAATGTAATCCTGTGTTCTCTAATACTTAAGCACAATAAGTGAATATAAGAATGGATGTCAGACTTAACTTTGAATGTCCAAGCTCTGAAATGGTTTGTTTCACCATTGTGGCTGTAAATTAAACAGTTCTCTGTGCATTCGTGAATGCCGTGAGTGTCATATCTTCTTCTGCTGTCTGCTGGAAGTGGACTCCCTCTGGACTTCTAAATGTGCTGCATTTGGAGTGTTACAGGGAAGGGTGTGAGCAATTGGAGCCACAAGATATCTCATGGACAGCTCTGTTATTTGTGGGGTGGGGGGTCAGTAGGGGCTTAATGGAGCCGAGGATGGTGGTTGTCAAAAGTTGTCCTTTCATGCAATGCTTTAACACCTTGTTGTTTTTGTCCTTCCACACTGTAGGCAGCAGTTTGAGGATGAAATGTTGTTATGCTTTACATTCTGCACTCATTTCCTCTATCCAGGGATCCAGAACTTCTTGATCTGATTATCTCTTTTTCTGAGGTCTTGTCTGGTCAGAAAAGACATACAGAGAGGACTGCCCAACCCCAGTCTCAGCATTACAATGTGGTGCATGGTCACTGATTCTTTAGTCAATTCATTACATTTAATTGAATGCTTCATCTTTTCAGACCTGTCCCTCAGTTGCTTTTGTTGAGTGAAGCCAAGGATTGTGTGCTAGTTTGCTTTCCTTTTCTCCTGTCCTCTGTCCTGCCTGGCATTTGCTTTGTTAAGCAGTGCACAGTGAGTGCAGGCAGTTGCTCCTCTCCCAGGTTCCCAGGTAGCTCCAGCACTTTGGATTTAGGCTTTTTACTCTTGCTTGAAACGACCCCCTACTTCCAATGGGCTTCAGCATTCCACTTATGAGATTCTCTTGCCTGTCCTCCTCAGGTCCATGTTGCCTTTCTGTAGCCTGTTTTCCAGCTATTCTCTGCCTGACTTTCCCATCCCTCTTGTTTCTGTCTCTCAGAAATGATTTTCCCTTCCTAAGATGTGTCTCGTATCTGTTTTTTCTCCTCTTACCTGACAGAACAGCCTTTGATCTGTTGATCTCCAAATCATTTGGTTTATGTAGGCACGTGCCCTGAGATCCTCCCCCTCCCAGACCCACAGGCCCATAACTGACCCCCAACATGAAAGGCAAATGCTTTAGAGAAAAAGACTCATCTTTGCATTTGGAAAAATACTACTGAAGAGTCTTTGCTAAAGCGCTGTCCAATTCCAGCAGCAGTGTGATGCTGCAATAGTGGCATTGAAGCTGTTCCAAACATCTCACAGTTTAATTAGGATCAGTGGCCCCATTTGTGTTTTAAATTGGAAGTTTCAGATTTTATTTTGAAGTTTCAAAACTACCTCAGATTTGCATGCTCATATTTTACTGTAAATCAAAGGAAATCATGTTTGTAGGCACCTCCTGTGGCTTTGGAAATGTTCTGGATGGTTATCTTGGGCTGGAAATCATGGTTGCTGTAAAAGAGACACCGTGTAGAGGTTTTGAGTGAAGTAATTTCCTTGGTGTTTCTAATACACAGTTTGTACTTCTAGTAGATCTCAGAGTCAGATCAACTCATAGGAATCCCACTTAAATTTACTTTAATTCCAGGTACAATGCCTATCAGTGTAGCATTCCTCAAAAGTCAGCCTATGTTTTGTGTTTATTACTCAATTTAATTACTGTCTATGTTCCCACATTCTATTTGCAAGGCACTATTCCATGTGTGAGATTTTCTGTGCTGCTCTTTGCTGTGGCATCTCTGTGGTGCAGCCTTGAGCTGGTTTGTATTCCTGTGAAATAAAGAACTATTGTTATCCCATTTTAGGCGAGACCGAGGCATGGAGAAAGGCCTGTGCAAGGTCATACAGCAAGGCTGTGGCAGAACCAGGGAGAGGACTCAGATCTGAGTGCTCATCCAGTGCCCTAAATCACACGACCATCTTCCCTTTCCAAGAATGAATCCTTGCACCCTTAGAGCTAAATACTGAAAAGATTGAGGGTAAGTCATTTTGCCTAATTACTGTGCATCGGATACATGATCAAAAGCCACTGCCATATTGTCAGAGAATGTAGTGACTGATGAAAATCCATCTTTCTGCCCGTGCAATTATGCAGCCTTTTATCCTATCGTGAGCCAGTCATTTCCTGCTTCTCTTAGGAGTCAGCCTTTCATGACTTACAGTCAAAATTATGCACGTAGAACAAGACTCAGATTTTATGGGAATTTACAAAAATTCAGTAGACAATTTTCATTCTCCTTTAGCTCAGTCTCATTCCTTCCTTTTATGGTGTGGGTAACATTTCCATGGGGAACTGTTTTTATCATGTGCCCAATCTGAAATTTTTTTCCCAGGCCCTGACATGGAAAAACACTTTAAGAGATGCCTGTGTTTGCTCTTCTTCAGACTAGTGCCTGGGCATGCTCCTAGGTTGGGACAAACATCCCACTGACTTTGGGCAAATGGAGCAGAGTTGATGCTTTATTTTTTAATTAGAGTGTGCCTTCCTGACATAGGATCTCAACTGTGGGCTGGGGGGTCTTTGTGCTCTCAGTGTTGAAGTATTTTGTAAGCAACCCCAAAGATGAAGTAACAAGACTTGTATATACATCCAAGAAAACAGGAGTATGCCACTCCTGCTACCATGGAGGTTGCCATTTTGAATTACACATTTGTTCTTTTTGGGGAAAATATTTTCTTGGCATGGGTGGATTCAGGACTGCAGTTGCTAATGCCATTGAGCCCATTTCAAATTATCTCTTTGGGTACCTCAAAATGTAGTTTGAAAACTCACAGTTGTGCTGATAACAGACAAATTTGAGATGGGACAAATTAATGAGAACAAATTTCATGTCAAATCTGGCAACTTTTGGTTTAGGGGGAAAAAAAAATCAGAAGGTAGAATAAACAAGACCAAAGCCTCCATCGTTCTTTTTTTTTCAGTTATGTCATGCCACCTGCCTCTTTAGTCATTCTAATTACTTGCTGCATCAGGCTAAAGTATGTGCTGAAGTAGCTCAGGATCACTACAACATGTGAAAAGTTAGGACTGGTTCTTGTTGAACTGCTGCCTATTACCATGGCATATGACTGTGAGGTGGGGCCCACAATCTCAGTTGTAAATCAAAGAACAAGTCATAGGTTAGGTTCTGTTTTCCTTAGATATTGTCTCCAGGTTTGTTTTCTGTATGCTGGTCTCGAGTGACGTTTGGTGAGCTTTCCAATTAGGTTGAAAGTCATGAATACCTCTTTCCCAACCTGAAGGTGAGGAAGTGCTAACTCTTGGTCTAGCTCATAATCAGTGGATGAAATTCTGGGAGCATCCTGATGATAGAATTTCTGTCGCTTGAAGATTTCACGTCACATTTTTCCAGGGTTACTTCTTCCCATAGAGAGGAATCAAATCGTTTATATGTTTGACTTACTAGCTGGCTACCAAACCTGACTTGGTTTGAGTTTTGAGCAGCTCAAGAACTTCTGTTTGGACCGATACTTTGCATGCTAGGTGTCTCCCAATTTCTTAGATAAAACACACAAAGAAAGGCTCACTTGAGTTCCTCAAGAGAAAAGAAGTTCACATGTGAAGGCTGGAGTAGTCCCTCAAACCAGGGAGTAAGGAGCCAAGTTTGTAACGAGTGTTACACACTCGTCTTCAGATCAGACCTGGTGTTTTGGCCTCTGTGTACTCTCTTTGATCTTGCATAATGAAGGTAACTGGGTTTACTGTCCAGCTTTGAAATTTAGAGGAGCTGTTAAATCATGTGTGCAAAAAGCAGAAGCACACAGAGATGCACTTGAACCCATAGTGCTTGAAATCCCCTGGGATTTTGAAAACAACTTGAAAACATTCTTGAAAGCAATCATAAGTAGGAGAAAAGCATTTTAAAAACTTCTGAAAATCCCACTCTGGTTTATTTGGCAGGTGTAAAAAGGATCCAGAAGAGATACTACTTATAAAGATCATTCTTTAGACAAAGTATATGTTCGTAGAGAATGCTCATGCTTAAATCTTTCAGGAGTTAATTATCATCTTTACAGACCATAATTCTGGAATACTTCACTTATCAATGCATCAGGGCTTGGATGAACTTTGAGACGCATGAAAACAAGACACTCCTTAGGCCTGTGGTAGCTCTGTGCTCTGGTAACTGATCAACCAATTACATAATTGGTCAGGTCTGTACCTTGCATGAACAGATGCAACTCCATTGACTTCTCTGGAGGTGACAGTCACCTGAGAACTGACCCGAAACTCTTGCCACGAAGCAGATTGTGGTTTCATACTTTGCTGTTCAGTGTTGCTGTAAAAATAGACTCATTTCCTGGAGCACTTAGAACAAGAAAATAGGGAAAAGCAATTTCCCACAGAGACTCATCCACGCTGGAATTCACCGAGGACCCCGGATGTGAACATGGGCTCATAGAAAACATAAAACAGCAACTTTGTTTAGGGAAGCCTCTGACCTGACAAAAATGCAGAGCATTTCTTACCAGACTTTTCCTTGGCAATTAGTGGGTAGAATTACTCATAGAAATTGTTGTTTGCTCACAAGGGGAGAAGTAAGACATAAATTCAAGATAGCCCCTCTTTGACCACAAGGAAGACTCTGTTCACAGGGGGCCAGTGGGTGAAGTGCTGGGTGGCCTCATCTCCCTTTGGAGATGACCTCAAACTTTTAGACCTCAGTGAAGTATGAAGGACCCCTCCAGACTTGCTGGACATCCCTAGCTGGATTTTTTTCAGCACTCTTAAGAGATTTGGGCACCCACTTTTAATTCATTTTTACATGACATTCAACAAATCTTTGTGGACTTCAGAACGTCTCTATCTTTGTTTTAAAGAAAGACTGATTTTGACCCAACGATGCCACAATGACTTCTGCTTTCCATCTCTAGGCAGCAGCACTCAAACCTTAGGTTTCAGACACTGCAGATGGGGAGGCCCCTTTCACTCTAGCCATGCTTCACCTTCCCTTGGCACTTTGGTTTTACACGCATTTTCTGTATGAAGGTGGTGCTGGTTTAATATGAAGACCAGGGAAGTTCCAAGAGGCCAGATTTCACCTCTTGGCCCTGCTCAGCTGCTGTTGGAGTCCGCGTGGGGCCAGAGGAGCAGGGAGGGATGCTCCAGCATTTCCAGTGTGGGTGAGGGCTGAGGGCTCTGTGCTCACACACTTGGAAGTGAGGACGTTCCTTGGCCCAGACTCACCTACTGTAAAGTATTCTGCTCAGAGGTCTCCTTGGAGCCGGGAAGCTTCTCAAAACCTTGCCCAAGATCTGATTTCCTCTTGACTCCGGGAGATTACCACAGCAAAAGTGAAAGAAGCAATTTATCCCAGATAGAGTGGTTTCTTCAGCAGGCCGCGTGGGAGCCAGGCAGGTTAATGCTCAGCTTGTGTACTTCACTGATTGCCCCAAATGCTGCTTTTACATCAAGGTTTAACCCTTCTGGGATATGTTTCTTCTAGAGGTGCTTCAGAAGAGCTTGCCCAGCAGCTTGCTGTGAAGATTTGTTGTGCAGAGCCTGCTGGCCCACGCAGAGTGGTTGGCCTATGCCTGCCTGGCTAACAGGGGTTTTGGGGCCTTGCAGATGGGCTTAGCGAGTGCAAATGTTTCCCATTATCTCCCTGCATACCCTGAGTTGGGATTCATCAAGGAGGGCAGTGCAAACCTGAGCTCGAGGCGTGTGAGGTGTTTCTTTGAAGTTGTGCTTAAAGTTAGGCGTGATCTGAGGTGCCTTGCTGAGCTGAGGCCCTGAAGAGCCCACTGTGCTAACACACAGTTTAGTTTTTACCTCCTAAGCATTGTCCAGAGTGAGATGAGTTTCAGAATGATCGGAAACCTTTCAATAAACCATTCCATAGGAATGAGGGAAAGCTTGAACTATTCTGTGGTTTTCTCCCAGCAAGCTGAGCTACACTGGAGAGCCCAGAGCTAAGTTTGCCCTCTCTGGGCCTTCCCCTTCCTTAGTTTCTTCAGCATGTTTCTTTTCAAAGGCAAGTGGGGAAAAAGTGTCTTAAAATGGTACCATAAAAAGGTGGGAAATTAAGCAGATCGTATCATCTTGATTCCTTTATCTCACTTAATTAAGGACCAGTTTGCCAATAGTGATCTGGTATTTCCTAAAACAAGCATATATGAAGAACACTTTGAGGAACTTCAAAAGAATTTTCAGGCTAGATCAGGAAAAGATAAAAACAGAAGTGGAAACTTCTAATACACTTTATATTTCAGTACTTACAGGAAGTACATTGTTGCATAGGATACTAATGAATTCTGCAGGAGGAGGTTTCCAAAAGAAAAATGGAATGGCACCTTCTCTATCTTAGAGAAAATGTCTGAGGGCTTTTGCAATTATGACAGACATGCAGTGGATATGTATGGTCATATCACCTGGAGAGAGTCTATCTCTGGAAAAAGGCTGTTTGGAGTTTCAAGTGTGTACACTATTGAATTTCTGCAGCAACTTCCTTGTCTAGCTGTGAAAAGTGATAAAGGAAATGGTAAAAGTCTATCTTGCTTTCAGTTGGGCTGTTCTACACCCCAGAGGGCAGAAAAGCCGCCCTGTGTTTAGCTGGCGGCAGGAAGCTTGGCAGGAACACAGTGGAGTGGCTAAGGATGAACACGTAAAGTTGGTGCTGATGTTCCCAACCAGGTAGTGAGACCAGCAAAGTGAAAATAGCAACATGGATACCCCAATACACCAGTGACACTTGTCTGGAAAAATTATTACTTGACAGAGTCTTAATTAACTCAAGTGAAGAAGTAATTCTAAAATCCTGATTTTGGAATCCCAGAGAGTTAATGCTCTCAGAAACAATGTGATACAGGATTGCTTCACATTTGTAAAGCACACAGAAATCCTTGGTGACAGGTAACAGTTTTGTACTGTTTGAAGAGTTCTCTGGTGTCAGCACAGCCCTCTGGGGTGCCTTGAGAGTGGAGGGTTTGTGCCCCAGGCTCGGCTCAAGGGTTCAAGGCCAGATATGAACATATTTCAGGCAGCAAAGCATTTCATCAGGACTGAAGCACACATATTTTTTTCTTGTGTACAGGCAAGATATTTAAATACGGGGTTAGT
This sequence comes from Brachypodius melanocephalos, assembly GCA_013398615.1. Lineage (NCBI taxonomy): Eukaryota > Metazoa > Chordata > Aves > Passeriformes > Pycnonotidae > Brachypodius > Brachypodius melanocephalos. The sequence goes on from VZSR01003816.1 coordinate 7,951,106, forward strand.
TGCTCTTTTTATCTTTAGGGCCCCCAATCCTTCTAAGCCTGTCGTCACTGGAAGGCTGTCTGACTGAAAATCTAGAGGCCTTTGCCCTTGTGAAAGTTTCTACTCTTGCTTGGAAGTGAGATTTGGACTCCTGAGTGACAAAGATGCTTTTTCAATTGTTACATCTGTCTTTCTGCTTCTTTATAAATCAACCTGCTTGGCCTGAACTGAATGTTTAAATAATAAACAGCTAAAAGACAGTCTAATGGCTTCTTTCTGAGTGTTTCCCTTAGGGAGCCCTTGGGATCACATGGCATCTGCCCTGACCTTAAGGACCTGCTTTCTGGAGGCTTTTTTACAATGCTAACAAACCTCACATTTTAACTAGCTGTTAAATAAGCCAGTCAGTGGTAACTATTCAGGACAGGGATTAGGAGAGTATTCTTGCTGGCATACAAGATGGCTCTGTCCATGTGCTGGCCAGGGATGAAGGGCTGGAAAACTGTGTGGTGGAAGAGACTATTAATGTGATTTTCCACAACTTTCTTTGCAGCTGCATTTTTGAGAGGAGAGAGAGAGAGAGATGGCTAGGCTTGCAGTAACATGTTGTGCCGTCATAAATGCTACAGCCACCATCTGTTTCCAGCCCACGACTTGAAAGAAAACTGAGCAGTAATCTCATAATTCACATGAGCGTTTTACACTTGTGAACCCTTCCCAACCTTTGTCTAATAATGAGGGGAGTGCATGGTGCTAAGTTTTGTATTTTTCCTGTACGTATTAGTGTTTATTTGTATGTCTTTTCCTGTTTTGTTGTTTTGTGGGGGGTTTTTTTCCACCAAAAAAAAAAAAAAATCACTGGGAGGAAAATCAGACCAGTTCCGCGGTCAAGAGAAATATAATAAAGGCAAAATCCCAATTTCATTGATCTTGCTGGCAAAATTCTCCAGGAGTAGGTGCATTCAACATTCCTCAGTGTGTCTGTCTTAGTTACTTGTTGATTAAAAGAAAGAGAGACATTAGAAAGTGAAGAGGCATGTTGCCGAACTGCCCTTTCCCTGCAGAAACAGAGCTGCTACAAGAGCTGGATGTGCGCATTTTAAACCATCAGAGAGGATGGTAATGGTAGGTTGGATTTTAATGAAAACAGATTCTTCTGCTAATCTTCGCTTGGGGCTGGCCCTCTGCAGGATTAAGGATCCCACCTGCTGTGCCAAAGACACGCTCAGGTTCGGGGCTGCCGGTGGGTGGGAGGAACACAAACATCTGAGAGTGACTCTGGTGAGTGATCCCAGCCTGTCCTGGTGCAGTGCCCTCAGGGAAGCCAAAGAGTTGAGATCATTTAGTTGATGGAAATACTGCTCCCCTCCAGCCTGCAAAGCACGGCTGAGCATCATTAAGGATTTCTTTCTGGCTGCTCTTCGAAACCAAGGGCTGCTGTGTCTCCGGGCCTGCTCTCACCTTTGGACCCAATTTGCACACCTCCTCCTACCACAGCTGAATGAACTCCTGCTCTCCTCTGGCCTTAGGAACAATGGCTTTCATCATCCCTACCAGACTGCAGAGCAGTTTAAGGATGAAAGGGCTTCTCATTTCATATAACCCACTGCTGCTAGAGCTATAAATCATCGATGGACTGAATTTATAGCCAACTGCTACTGCAAGCAAGTGAAATTTATTTTGTGTTGTCATACGTATGGTCAAACTGTCCAAGAAGCTGCCAAACTAAGAAATGAGCTGCTGCTGAGCAACCCATTCAATCTATTCTCATTTTATTTAAAAATAATAAATAACTGTCAATCAGAGGAACTTATTTTGACATGTGCTACCTGCTGGGTGATCCACAGTATCTCTGGGATGTGTCTGTAAGTGGAAGATAGCTGCTAGCTGTTGCCAGGTCAGCATATATGACATGAAATTCCGCCAAAGAAAGGTTTGTGGGCTCGCTAGGGTTGGGGACAGGTTGAGGACCACCTCCTTTTCTAGCATTACTTGCTCTTCTGAGAGTGTTTGGTCAGGTCGCCCAGGGGTCTCAGTGACTTCTGCTTGAATCAGTGACAAATCTCCATTGACCTGTGCAGAGCAGTGGCCCTTCTCCTGCCTGGCAGTTTGCTGACAGGTGGACTGTTGGTGGGTCTCTGGGGTCTGGAAAGCTGGCCTGTGCCTATTTTGGTGCCTTGTGATGAGCTAAAAATGAGAGAGTAGAAACTCTTCAAGCTGCTGGGGTCTGAATCACGTATTTCTGTACAATTTACTTAGAGACCCAACGAGCCTGACAGGTTATTTTTGTATTTTACCCAGGCTCATTAATTAGCTGGGGGTGTTGGGAGCTGTCATATTGAGCAGCCTTTCCCTGCTCACTCCTGTTGTCCTGCTGGATTCAATCCCTGCAGCCTCCCACCCCCATGTCTGCAGTTTATGGCCACATCTGGAGTGTCTCCCTGCACACGTGCTGGTATGGGCCTCCTCCCTGCTGGCACACACGTCATGGCTTTGGGGGTCTGTAGAGTTACAGTCATCCCTCCCAAAACTTGTTTTGCCATGAGAGGGAAGGAGAGAAGGGGAACGGGAAGGGCAGTGGCAGGGAAGACCTCTGACACGAAATTCCCAGGAACGGGATTTGCACATTTTATGACCGTTCAGATGGAAATGCAATGGAGCTGAATTATTCCTCCTTAATCCTGCTTTCTCACTTTCCTCCCAGCAGCCTCTTCCCCTGCAGTTTAGGTAATACAGAAGCTTATAAACAAATCCCACTGCCTGAAAAAAATAGCCAAGGGGGGGACAAAAAAGGGACCTGGGTTAGGGCTGTGATGGATAGACAGGTGGAAGGCAGGCACCAGAAGGGAGGATGAATGGTAAAAGCCTTTGATGGAAACACTAAAGAGCTATTGAAAATCTGAGGGGTGAGGGGAGGGAGGAGAAAGAATAGCAGGAGGAGGGAAAGCAAGGGAGTCGTGCCCCCATCCCCCCGCCCTCTTTCTCAGGATGTTGAAAGTATTTGTCCTTCGTTACAAAATGATTGAACTGCCGCCAGGCCAGGCCACCCTTCCAGCCATTCCACTGGGAAACTGGCACTTCTGAAAGCCTCGTCGCCTCTCAAATTTTATAGCTTTCCCTTTTTGTGGGAGTTTTTGTGTTGTGCTGTTTTGCAGGATTGTTTTCGGATTTGCTGCGTATCAAAGAAACTATGTTTTGTTTTTGTTGCTCTGACAAACACAGAATCCAGGTAATGAAAAGGAAAATTAAAAAATAAAGGCACATTTTTATCAGAAAACACAGCTGTCTGCCTTTTATTGAGTCAGAATCTCATACATTTGGTATTCACAGTGTGAATTTGGTTTACCTCTACTGCTTTTTGAAGGAGGAATTTCATCCTACAAATAGAGGTTCTGCTTTACTAATGTCTCCTTGTGCACAAAAGTGGTGCCTGTTCTTCCTTGTCAGAGTAGTGAGCATGATCCTGTTGTATCATAGTTAAAATGGATGTTGTATCATAATTAAAGTTGATTTTGCATCACGTACATGTAGATGACAGTGGGAAAAAAATAATCTTTCCCCTTTTCAGAATGGTTCCTGAAGCTCTGCAATGTCTTTGACCTGCAGGATCTGCAGATGGAAAGAACTGCTGAAGATCTGAATACGAGACTGTTCCTGCTGCCAGAGGCTGTATTTGTACCATGTATTTATATGTGTATGTATTTATATAAGCCTGATGCTCGGAAAGAACTGGTACTGTGTGTGTTCTTAATTAGATTTGGAGGTCTGGAGATGCAGCTTCCACCCAGATTCTTGTTAACCAGGGGAGGACCCAGGGCTGTGGAGTCTGCTCAGTGGCACTCATATGTCAGAGAGGTCAAGGAGCTGGTGCTGCCCTGGACAGGGGTGACCGGGGCTGGCCCTGGGCAGGTGCCTGCTCTGTGTGTGGGGTGAGTGCTGGTCCTGTTGTCCCATCGTCTGCATCGCCCTCACTGCAGCCCCAAGGGCACTTCTTTGAGTACAGAGGGCAGACAGGCAGCTGCCTGTTGCCTCCAGGATTAGATCCTGGGATTAGGTCTCTGATGGCCGTGCCATATAATTAAAATAGTCCTAAAAGAGCAGAGAGGCAATGTGCCACCCATACACAGCTGAATACTATGGGGCTGTGCTTGCTCACAGACCCACTGCAGCTGAAAGCAAATTTCTCCACTAACATAATTTACAATAGCAATTTCCACCTAAACATCTCCAGTGCCTGGTTATAGTCATGAGTTTGCAGTGTCCTGAGAGGCAACACTGCCTTTGCTCCCAATTCCAAAGGAGCAGAAAGGGTAAGTGGTTTGCTCAAGGTTAGATGGGAGTCACTGGAGATGGTGCTGCACTCTCCTGCCTTCAAAGGAATTTGCTGTGGTGACCAAAGCAAACAGCCCCTGCTGTTACCACGCTGGACTGTGGCGTGTCATTCGCACTTTGTATCTGAGATGCTGTGTTTGGGTAGGTGTCACTCTCCTTGTGAACCAGCTTTTAGTTCTGGAGCGTGGGTGAACACTTGTCGTCATGCCAGGATGACACAAAGTCTAGAAATTATGATGGCAATTCAGGTCATGGGATAAAAGGGGGAAAAATGCTGTCTCAGAAGTGTCCCCGTCTGGTGTCACTGCTGGTGATCATTTAAGATGCAGGACATGACTGTGGCAAAGATCAGGTTGTAACTGATATGAATCATGCCTTGAAATAACACTTTCCTTCTTACATTGTGAAAATTACAGCAGTATGGGAAGTGAGGGAAAATGGGATTTCCCTGGAGGTTAAAGATTTTCCTTTAATCAGCTTTCATAATGTTAATTAAACGTTTGGAACAATGGCTGAGTCCTGGGATCCGCCCGCTCTTGCATAACTATCTCACAATGCCGATTTCACTTTCATGTTTATTTGCCAGCATGATTCCAAGTGAGAGCTGAGCAAGATCTCCTCACCAAGCAGCTCCTTGGGGGTTTGGGAGAACTCACCTCCCTCTCTTACCTCTCCTAGGGGAGAGAAGACTCCAACTCTCCCCTCCCAAGGAGGAGCAGCCTAGAGGGATCAAAGCACTTTGTCTGTCATCATCGCCCCATCTGCAAATGGGGCTAATAAAAACTTACTGGTATTTTGAGGCTGGTGCATATAAATATATTCCCACCCATATGGAGAAAAGGGTGTGTTTATAGAGATCAGTACATGGATACATCTATTCCGGGTAGGTAAGATGGATTACAGTGCCACTCGTTCCCTGAATTTTTCACTCTTTCTGTGGCACAGTTGCTATGTGCCCATGGGAGCCATCATCCCTGGTGCTTTCAGCAATGGGCTTAATATAAATAAATATATTGCACATCTCACACACACAGAGCTCTGGGGAAGAGAAAATCTGGGGAATGGTTCACAGGCAGGGCGTGACATTGATCACCCCAGGGACCACACACCATGGGAATGGGAGCTGTGCTGGGCACATTTCCTGGGCCTCTTGGTGCCAGGCTGGGATGTCTCTCCTGGTAGTCTGAGATGTGTTGGTGAGCCCCAGAGCTGGACTCATGACATCTCAGAGCAGCCACCAGCCATGCAGGGGTGCACATGCATCCAGAGCCACAGCCTTGGCCACTTTGTTCTTCAAGTTAGAAAGGACTTGCTTAAAAAATGAGGTAGGAAAACGTACAAATGTCAGACACTATCAGAAAAAAAAGAGGGAACCTATTATATTTTAGGTCAAAGAGTTATCTAGCTCAAGATTTTTAAATATGTGCAAAATGCAATTTGTGCAGAAGGGCCATTAATCAGCCTCTGGAAGAACTGCCTTTTCTGCCTTTTTTAAGTTGCAAAGATGAAAACAAAAAGCGGGGAGTGCAGGGGCAGCTCCATTTTCCCATTGTAGAGAGCAAGAGGGCACCTCTACCCGTGCAGGCTCCTGCTTCCCTGGCAACACGTTCACATCTCTGCAAAAGCTGTTTAAATACTCCGAGCCACGCAAACTACACGGCACTTTCCCTGTTGACACACGCCTTTGTCTGCTCAGAGGAGGTAAACACCGGTGCTGGACACTTTTTATGTGACTTATTCCTGATTCATTGGTTCTAAATTAGTAGCCCCAAGGCACATACCTTTCGTACGGGCAGGGATTGCCTCTTCTCCCCACCTTTGGAAACTTTGATCTGCTGGGATCACAAACTGTAGGAAATCTCAGAGGCGAGGTCCCAGGTACTGCCAGCAGTAAAACCCGGGAGTAAACAGATTAGATGTGTTTGAAAGACATTTCAAGGGGGCTTGGGCTATCTGGCTCAGCTTCCCTACACCACAAGAAAGATTATTTCGAGACTGATTTTGATGGCACGAAGGCTTCTTCCTTAATACAGGAATTGGCTGTGTAATTTCTATATATACATATGTATTTATCTTATTTTCCTCTTTGGCAGTGGGGAATTGAAACTTCTTCTCCACACCCCTTTGATTAGCACAGGAGTGGCAGGAGGGATTTTTCCTCTCTTAGTCATTCTGGGTAACCTTTGAGCCCAGGTTTTCCACCCTGTTCCCATTAGGAAGCTGCAGAGGCCACGCGAGTGAGTTCCTGGCCAGCTGGGAGCCGTCAGCTGCCTTCAAAGCCCTGGCCAGCCCTTCTGTGATAAATCCATGGTGAGGTGTGTAATGCACATGGTATCAGCCCCGTATCCCACACAGTTCCTGTCCCTACAGGGATGAAGGCTTTTTTTTTAAAAAAAAAATGGAGTACAACAGGAGAAAAATCTATTTCTTGGATTTTTGAGTCAGTTTATGGAGCAGTCAAGAGTATTAGGGTTGGATCTTGCTTGGTTTTAACCAAGGGCTGCTGGTTGTAGGTTTTAGCAGCCTCTCACAGGAGTGAGATGAGAAAGTCCTAAAAGCTGAGCTGATCCCTCCCAAATCCTCCCGTGCAGATGGCAAAGTACATTGTTGATTTACGCAAAAAAGAAATGCAGAATCCTCACTAGACATTTTGGGCTGAGACAAATGAAGATTTTGTTTTTGTTTTGTGATTCTGGCTTTGGCATCACCTTTCCAATTCTCTTTTGTTTGGTCTCTCAGTGATTCATCTCTCCATTTCACTTCTCTTTTGTTTGTTCCATAATTGCTGGCTTAACCTGGAGGCACGAGGCTTCCTTGTGGAAACATCACCAGGCTGTCAGTCAGCCGTGGAGAGGTGGTACAGCTGGTACAGTCCTTCCTCCCTCTCAGGAGTGAGTGAATCATCCCTTGAATATGCAATATCATCCAGGACAGGAGCCAGGATTCTCAACAGGCACATGAATTCCAGCATCTCTGGAAACATTATTTCCACATTTTGGGCAGACTAAGAGACCGTAAGTCAATAAGCAAGCTGTGGCATTTGCGATCTCTTGTAGTTTTATTTAAAGTGACTGCCTGTGCTCAAAATGCTTGTGTGGGTATTAAAAACACAAAGAGAAAAGCGTGTATCCTTGATCTGATACTGCCCAAGGCAGCTTCAGGGTATGGCCCATTTAATGCCATTGAGCAGTCCATTGAACAGTTAAGAACCCACCAGAAACAGTAACTGCCTGCTTTCCTCCTGAACACTCACATGAACCAACACATCCCAAACCCTCTCTGTTGCTGGCCTCTGGATTTCTCCCTTGGAACTGTGTCCATGCTGGCTCTTGGTCCTGCAGGGAGTTGTTTCCCACTGCCCTTGCACAGGAGCAGTGAAAGGCACGTGGGCTCCTTCCCTCAGCTGGGATCTTGTTCAAAAGTGTCTCCTCTCCAAGGAAAAGACCAATTTCCCATGTTTTCCTGGGCTGTAGGTGGGATGTAACCAGAGAATCAGGGAATATTCACAGCATCAGCAGGTAGTCCATGACACAGCATTTCACAACACTGACTGATTTTCCTGAACTCTTGTATACTGTGCTCATGAATGCAATAAAACTGCCCTGGAGTGAAGATACAGTGAGATTTCACTGCTGAATGTGTGAGAGATGCAGTGGGAAAAGAACCCTGCTCTGACTGAGCTGGGAAACACTGGCCAGGAGAGCTGTGATATGATTTTCTCTACTCTTATTAATACAAGGAGCCAAGACTTTTCCTGCTTCACTTTTGTGTCGAGGTCATAGCTACGCGTTAACCTTCATCAGTCCTTCTGATGATAACAGTGAAAGCAAAATACCATTAAAATTATCTTCCTATATGTTTAAACCACTCTGGCACTTTTCCAGGCAGTGTTTGTGCCCCTGTTTATGCTGCAGACCCTGGTGACCCTGGAATACTTTTATTTACGACAGCATAAGCATCATTTCCATGGCAACATGCTTTTCAAGCTGCAGATTGAGGATTGCAATTTCCTGAGCAATAGAAGAAGCAATGGTGGATTTTCTTCCCCCCCCTAATCAGCTAGTAGCAACTTTCATGTGCAAAACAACCAGCCACGACAAATCAGTTAAAAGCTACATTATCATCAAGGCAATTTGAAAGCTCAGCATGGTTAGCCTAAAAATAAAAGGGAGTTAGATCCAGTTGTTTAATGGAAATAGAGATGGTGAGATGATATCCTCACTGCTGCTCTGGTAAATTGGCTTCAACGTGCTCTGCAATGCTGCCTAATGAGGAGCAGAGCAGTTCCCTTCACTGCAGTGACACATTATTTACAGGAAGACTGGGACAGTTATAATCCTGTATGGCTTCAGACAATGCCTTCCCATATGGGGGGAGATGGCAAAGCCTGTTTGAAAACAGTCAAAGTTATCAACAAAGGAATGTCACTAACAGGGATGTTGGTTAGCAGCTCATGTGAAACTGCTCTTGGTGCTGTCTGCCTTCAGAGAGCACCGGGGTGGAGCTGCTCCTCAGGGTGGGACAGCAGAATTGAGATGGTGAAATATCACTTGGCAGTGCCACAGCACTGCTTCCCTCCCCAAAATAAGTCTTCAACAGCAGTTGTCACCCCACAGATAGGATCACTGAAGGGCAGAAAGATGCAATGATGTGCCCAAGGTTGCTGTGGCTGACAGTCAGAGGTGCTCTCTGGAATCCAGGACACCATCCTGTCTACCAGTGGCCACGGCCCCTCTATCAGAGTAGGGGGTTTGAAGGCTGGATCTGTCCCCTGCTCAGCCAGCTTGGTGCCCAGCACGGCTCAGACCATCACTGCTCACTGGAGATCAGCACTTTTCACAGCTGCTCTTCTCACCATCTCTCCCTGGCAGAAAATTTGCACACAATACTGCCTTAAGGATTTCACAAAAAGGTGAGGACTTTCTTTCTTGATAGATTGCCCCTGAGAGCAAAGAAATCTCGCTTCCTACCCAGGCAGGATTTGATGCTGACCAGGCCAAGCCCAGGGAACTGCTATGTACCAGGATGGGTGTGCTTAGGAGCACTGCTTCACTCCTCTCTGTATTATCAGTTACTCATGTCTCTGAGTTCCAAGTTAGACCTTAGTGGTGACACTACAGAGTTATCAGAGACAAATTTCTGACTCATAGTAGAAATAATATCAGAAAAAATAAGTGTAGCTGCTGGTCCCCCCCACCAGAATTATTTGGGGTGACAGGTAAATAAATATTAAACTATATTCTGTGAACCATGTTCACACTGATTTGTTTTGGGCCTCCAATAGCTTTGGGGCAAAATTTCCACTGGTTTTGAAAGCAGTAGGGCAGCAGAGGTGCTTCCAGGTTCAGGGGATCCCCACATCTTGTGAGGTACAGCTGGCCATTAATTCTCCTGGTGGAAGCTGAGGAGATGATGATTTTGAACATCAGCTTTTCCAAGGCAGAGCCTGGTGAAGTGTTCTGGGGCATGAGCTGTTGGACCAGCCCTTTGCAGAGCTCAATGTCAAAAGCTTCCAGGACATCAGGAGCTGCAAGGAGCCCTGGACTAGGCAGCATTTAAAGGTTCCTTTTGACCCAAACCATTCTGTGATTCTGTGACTGAAGCCACAGCATATTGATGTGCAATGCCAGTCACAGCATCCCAGCACCCTCCTCCCTTTGAAGTCAGACTGGATTTGGAGTCCAGGAACCTGGGACAGGAACTCAAGCAGGCACTGAGCACGTTGTGCCCCAGGGAGAGCGCTCACCCTCGTGCTGGCTGGCAGTGGGAGAGCAGGAAGGGTTTCCAGCCTTGCTCTCATGGTTTAGACTTGAACTTGGAACTGTTTGTTTTTGCTACGCCTCCCCTTCCGCCCTAGTTAATAGTCAACTTTGAAACTCAGCTTTATATCCCATGTTTGATTTACATTTCAAATGCAGGGCCAGCAGGGCAGGCTGTCTAAATCACTTGTCAGCACAAGGGAAGGAGGTGACACAGTGGGAGGAAAAAGTGAGACCCGGCTGTGGCCCAGTATAAACGTTCAGGCAGCTGGGCAAAGCTGTTACTGAGAGAGTCCCCAGCAAGCGACAAATGCTCACCTTGCCCAAAGGTTGGGGTCTAACCCAGGCACCACACAGGGACCAGCTTGTCTCCTTTGATTTATGCTCCATTCCTCCAGCTCTACAACCCTGCATCCTGTTTTCCTTCTCCTCTGCAGCTGTACATGGAGGTGAGGGCTCAAAAAGACCCAGCGAGAAGAGTTTCTTTTGAAACCAAAAATAGCCTGTCATGATTTTACTGTTTTGTTTTTTATTTTTTTTTTTTCAGTCAGCATGTCGCAATCCTAAATTTATCACTGAATTGGCATACAGGAAGGCTCTCTTAATTGCCAGTTGGAGGGCACAGGGCAGAACGAGTTCACCGGCCACTCTCAAAAACTGTCTGGCTGGAAATATCATTTTCAGCTGCTCTTTGATGAGGTAACATCAAGGAGCAGAGTGACTGCACACACCACCCAGGCCACTGCCAAATGATTTGCAGGGCCAGTCAATGCCGCATTGATGAAAGGGGAAACGTTTGCAAAACCAGTCAAAAGTGAATTAGATGTGTTTTAAAGTAATTCCTGTGCAGACTGTTTACTTGGACTGGCACAAATATGATCAGCCTGTCCTCAGAGACCTTCCCAGGCTTGACCTGATGGATGTGGTGATGCCTAATCCTGCCCTGATGCTGCTGCCTGGAGCTGTGCTGTGCGTGTCCCGACAGCTCATCAGCAGAACCCTGCTGGCTGCCACACACTGCCCTGATGCATGTGTGCAACAGGACAGACTCTTCCTTTCATCTTTCTAAATTAAACACAAGATCCTTGGGCTGCAGGAGGAACAGCCAGCCCCTCGTGGAGATGGCAGGTGGAGGAGCCACAGCCCAGCACCATCAGAGGCTGGTGGGAGCATCGTGCCTCTCCAGTGAGCCCACGTTCACCCCAACCTCCCAAGATTTTGCTGGAAATAGCTACCTCTGTTCCTTGCAAGCATGTTAAAAGCTACCTGCCAGGTTCAGCTGATGTAAATCCCCATAAATGCATTCACCAGCCTTATTCCCGGAGAACTGCTGCTTAGTGCTCTGTTTCTTCATAGCTGCAATTTCTCTCAGTTTATTTTAATGTGGTGCCTTGCTCTCAGTTTCACCACACACATCCTCTATATTGCCAAAAAGGCACTGATGAACATGAGCTGTGTTACCAGAAATCACATTCCTGTTCCTTGGCTCATTTCTTCTTCATTTCCCTTTTCCTTCCTATTTTAAGACTGCATGCATGACATACCTGTCAGCTAGATCCACTCAAATATTTATCCAGTAATTTAATCAGTGAATTTTATGGTACATTGCTAACTGCATTGATGATTTTCTCCTCATTCACGTAGCTTGGGTTGTGGTGTGTTAGGGAGCTGGAAGGCAGCAGGTTCATAGGGCTCTGTGAAGTCAGAGAAGTTTATAAACCACGAAAATTTCTCCCTTTTTCTTGCAGCTCTGACACCTGTGTGCTGTACTGAGGGGAAGGGGAAAGCTCCAGAACCTGGCTGGGACTTGGGCATCAACGTGACCCCACATGAGCCTCAGCTGGGGCCAACTGCCAGCACATGCCGAGGGAAAAGCAAACAGAAAAGGGGCAGAGTCCACTGAAGCTGGGAGGGAGGGATTTTACCTTTAAATTTCAGAGCACACCCCCTTTTTTTTCACTCCCTCCTAATCCCCAGTCATTCAGAAGACAGAAACTAGCCTTTCATAGGGAACTATTCCCCCCAAAGAAAGCTCTTAAGCCCATCCCAGCTTCCAGGCTAGAACAGCTTTAGGAGACACACCAGACCTGCAGACTGTGCTCTTGAAGCCTACCACGACCCCAGGCTGGAGCTCCCCAGAGCTGAGCACCCCAAAGCCCCCCTGCTCTGTGCCCCAGGGCTGGTTAACCCCGGGATCTGATGGTTTGGCCAGTCAGCCCTTTCCTCACCTCAAAACGGGGCCTCAAAGAAAGGGAGGAGTGAGAGCTAGCACCCTTTTATAGTGTGAGTAATTGCTCAGCAATACGTTCCCCCGGGGCAAGGTATGCTCCACACACCGCGATTTCAAAAGAAGCTAGGGAAAAAAAAAAAAAAAAAAAAAAAAAAAAGCAAAGAAGGAATGAGGAACTAACTCAACACACCCTCTAGGCAGGTTCTGGCTTCCCAGGGAGAATTAGAGTACAAGCTTCCAAACTGTGCTTAACTTGTTATAAACAGCTTTTTCTTTTGCCCCTTCCCCAGCCAGAACCCTGGTTTTTTTTACAGGGTAGTGCTCTACCTTGACAGGATGAGAGAGGTGTTGTATATGTGTAGATAGAGATACTTTATCACCCATTTCCATTAATAGCTATTAAGAATGGGGATGGAAATTATAATCTCCCTCTGTTGCATCCTGTGCCCAGTCTCCAGGAATCCTCTTACTTAATGTTTGAAACATCCTTTGGAGGATGGATGGACAGAGTCTCCCCCCACTCATTCCTGGCTCTGGAAGCAGCAGCACACCCGGAGCTCTGCTCACCACAAGCCCTGGATTTGGCTACAGAGCTCCAGGCGTTTGCTGGAGGGCTTTGCTGGGCTGGTGTCCTTGATATCTTGCAGGATAGGGTAGGAAGGCAGCGGGAGATTAAGGATTTTATCATGTTCCCAGGAAAGTTCAGTGCAGAGTTGCATTGATTTGTGTGGAAAAGAAGCTGACCCTCATAGTTTGCACAGCTGGGAAAGAAGCCTGGGAGATCCCAGTGTCCTGTCCTTTCCTTTAACCATCAGGCTACACTTCTTGGAGAAATATGGGACATGGGGGAATTGACACTGTCTTCCAGCCATGAAGGTTGCTCCAAAAAGAAGCAATATTCTTATATAATAACAAGCATAAATCTGTAATAATGACATCATAATGTATATTATCAGTGCATAAGGGTAAGTGCCAGGCTGGACACAGTGCCTTTCAGAATACCTTGGCAGTTTTACTAAAGCAGCAGATAAGTGGGGATTGATACAACCTTGTCAAAAGTGTGGATACTTTCTCCCCTTGTAATATCTGCACTTAGCTGAAATTCCATAAGTGATTGCATTTTACTTGGGTATATCTTCTACAGCAGTGGCATGAGACCTATTAGGAAATAACTTCAAACTTACTGAAGTTAAAAGCATTTTCAGTGCATCAGTAACCTCAAACAGTTCTGGTTAATTGCTGAAGTGACACTACCTTCATGTCTTAAACATTAGCTGATTTTAGCTAGAATATCAGAAGATGAAAATATTTTAGGCTGGAACATCTTTTGTTAAGACTCTTGCAGATGCAGTCAGACTAGGTAGCTCAGCATGCCCTGGTTTTCTCAAAACTCTTTGATAAAATTACAATAATAATTGTAGTATATTAGTTAGTCCTCAGGGATAGCTCCGTTTTCCATGCATGTAACCTTTACTGCTTTGGGATGCAAGCTATTTGTCTTGGCAGCCTGAAACAGCCCATAACTTCACCATGATAACCATTTTTAGTTTGGCCTGTAGATGTATTTTTTTTCCTTTTCCAAATCCATCTGTCCTGAGAAGTCAAATTCCAGATTTTATCTCAAACCACCCACCCTCTTCACTTACAAAGGAGACCTTGGAACAAACCCTCATCCTCTTCCCTTACTTTTTGGTTTTCCCTTGTCTCGTTCTCAAAGAGATTCATGTTTCTGTTTCACAGTGTCTGGGTTAAATACTTCTGTCCCTGGAATTTCTGTACTCTGAGGTTCTGTATTTATTACCTCACAATAACAGCAATAACAGCCAAAACACTTATGTTGAATTTACAAGTTTTAAGAACAAGAAAAACAACCCAGAAATAATTTTCCTGCCTTAGCAAAGCTGTTGCTGATGGGTGCATGCATGAGAAAAGAAATCAGCTATTCCCCTATCATTTTCTATTTTTTTCAGAGGCAAAAACACCAAAAACATCTCTGCTAGAAAAATCATTCAGACTCGTTGGCAGTGGTTTGCCATTCAGCAGGTTCATTCAGGCTGTTTTCATGGGTGATTCTTTTTTCAGATGTCCAGCATCCAAATATAGCGGATTAGATTTTTGGATGTTTTCTGTCTTTGAAAAGAGAAAAAATAGTCATTTTGATGAAGACTGTGGGACTGATGCAAAATGCAGAGTGAGACCCAGTGCCAGGTGAGAGCCTTCAGCTGATTTTCGTCTTCACATCACCATGGGGGCAGCTGTGAGGAGCCTGTAACTAATTTGTAGCAGAACAAGGGGCTATTCCTTGTTGCCATAGGTTCAAGTTCAGCCCAGAATTTGCACGATGTGGGAGGGACATGGGTCTGTTTTTGCCCTGTTCTTTGAGAGCTTGAGCTACACACCCTTTGCACCATGGGCTCTCATCAGCTGCCCAAGTGCCCTTAGACCTAAGCAAACTCAGTGATGGGGGAAAGAATTATGCTGGAGAATTGTCTTAGGAGTGCTGTGAAAGTGGCAGCAATTTGAGAGACACTGGGAAAAACGCCTCTGGTAAAACATGTACTTCTTCACCAGCATTTTAGGCGTAGGCGCAAAATGATGTTGAGTGTTTCTTGCTTCCCACAAAGTGCAAAGCTGTTCCTTTAGGTTCATCCCAAATCCTCAGAGTGACTAATTCCCTCTCAGAGTTAGCAGGGAGAGACACTGGTCTGTTACACAGACTTAGCAGGGATTATTGGGTTTATCACCATCAGTTTTCCTGCACTCCAGAGCCACTCGTATTCCCAGCCAGATGTTCAGAGGTGGGCCCAGCATCTGGGCGGTGCCTCACCAGACCCTCTGGGTCCTCACTGACAAATACCTGCAAAAATGCTTTTAATCTGCTTGGTTTGGCTTGTCACAAGGCAACAGGAAATAGCCTCACAGGCTGGACTCAGTTACCTGTGATCCCACCTGGACATCCCTGCTGGGCAGTCAGGGACTTTTTTGAGATTTGAATCTCTGTCTCCTTGAAGGACTCACGTAATCACCCATTTTGCTGACAATCAAGATTGGTCAACAAATTCTGCTGCCTCTTGGGAACCAATGTTTAGATATTCTTCAATAACATTCAGGGTTTTACCTCTGATTAGGAACAGATGAATATTAAAATGATGTTAATATATTAATATTACTAGATGTTGTATTTTATTATCTCAAGATATGCATATTAATGATTAATGGTAATTTCTAGCTAATTAACATCAAGTTTCTTTGGTTATGTTCTTTGCTCAGTTGACCACTGTGCAGTTTCTGGCAATTAGGTGTGATAAAGGACTTGCAAGATCAAAACTTCTTAAATTTTTAAAATTGTAATTACTGTTGTTTTCAACATCCCAATCTGAAGAGTATTGGACTGATCTCTCCTGGCAGGATTGGAAGGTGTCTTGTGTCACTTGAAGGAAGGTTACTGGGTGAGTACAAACACGCCACATTTATTTAAATCTGTCATTTCCTTTCCCCATGGTTACTCCTAATTCAACACCATAAAGGCTTTGCCTCCTTGATGATGTCAAGAAAAAGTCTTTGTTTGAGCCTGCTCTGCCAACCCAATGACATAACCCAAACTGTCAGATATCCCTTTCCTCATACACAGGTGTCATTCCTCAGGATCTTTCCAGTTCTGCTGCTGAGGTGTATCCCATTTATTCTGGCTATCTAGAAATCCTCCCTTCCCCTCCAGCCCAGTCCACCTTTCATCCCAACCATCTGGAAGACTGCTGTTAGCCGATGCTATCTTGGTGTAATTTCCAAGAAATAATTGATTTATTACTGCTACATACCTTCCCTGATTTTCCTGGACATGGCAGAAATAACAGGCTGTCCTGGTCTTAAAGAACTTCATATAAATTGCATTCACACACAACATATCTCAACGATAAGGGGACCTGAGCTCAAAGGAAGCCGCACCATATCTCAACCCTCTGGAGTTTTGAGAGGTTTATTTTAATAATATCCTGACTTTAGCATACACAATCCACAGTATTTGCCAGGCTTAAAACAACAGCCACAGGAGGATCCTGTCGTAGGTTTTGCAAGCGGTTCTCACATCAGCAGAGCGCTGATCCTGCATGGAATTCATTCCACGTTTTATTCATTATCTGAATGAGTTATCAAGACAGCTCTCTGCCTGGCTGGAGGTACCAACACAGTGCAGACAGATTTTTTTCCCACAGAACTCTCCTCAGTGATACTGTCAGCATGGCTATATTTAATGGGCTCTGCCCATGCAGTCAATCTCTCAGTGCAGGAGAAATAGTTTACAGTCTCTGAAACCCTACACTCCTCTCTGCCACAGAGCAGGAAAAAGTAACATCTACCGTCATTCCTTTTGCATGTCGCTGGGTCCAGGGGGAAGGGAAGGCTAATAAGACAATGAGGACATTGAAAACAATATTTTGAGAGGCAGAGCAAGGCAAAAAAAAAAAAAAATCAGTAGTCAGCATCTGCAAGCACTCCTTAACCACAGCTAAAGGCTGCTTTTAAATTCACATATGCCATGCCCTTCTTACCTTTGCTTTAGGCTTACTTTAGAAATAACCTGTGATCTTCTTTATATCATTGCTGTTGCTGAGTGAAGAGTTAAGACAAAGACTGCTGCATGCAAAGAGATTTCCCCCAAGTTAAATGCCACTAGGCAGAAAATAACTGACATTTTGGGAAGATAACACAGGCCAGCATTGTGTGCTTCGGAGTTCTGTGCTGTAGCCCTGCAGAATTCCTGACAGAGCTGCCACACACGTTCAGGTAAAGGCCATTTGTCCAGAAGTGATTTCTGTGAAATAAAATTGCCTGTTTGACAATTTAAAAAAGAGGTATGGTTCCTGAATATGGCAGAGAAATGTCACTACATGCTGATCAGGGGACTGAGGTAAGTGGCAGGGTAATGATGTGACCTTCCCTTCACACCTGAAATAAATCTCCTGGGGTGTGGAAGAGGGGGTGGTGAGTGCTGTCTGTGAAACCTGGGCTGGGGAATGGGAAGGCTCCACACTACACTTGGCATGAGCACCATGGAGGGAGAACAGTCACTTTAGTGAGCTTTGGCAGGATTTACCTTCAGAACAATGACCAAATGAGACAGCACAGCTGGATGGCAGTGACAAGAGGGATGGAGAGCACTTTACCAGGGAATGAGCAGTGGCATAGATGTGTTGGGCAGCTCATCATGACTGAAAATGGAACTCAGCCATGGCAGGAGGAAGGCCAGGAGCTTATATGAGACATCTATCTTGGTAGGTCCAAAATCTTATTTCCAGGGTCTTATTATTAGAAGTACTATGGGGTTGGGAAGTATAGAAGTTTTGAAATACAAACAGTTAAAGGCTACCTTATAGCTCAAAGCTTTAGGATTGATGTTCGTCACTCTTTACCCTGCTGTATGTGTGTAGGTCCCTTTTTAAAATTATAAACTACATCAATTATAATTGTCCAGGTCAACATTTGCCCCTCTGCAAGGCATAGGTGTAAAGTTGACTGCTCTTATGACACAGTTTAATTCTTAACTCGTCAGTCAGACAGGAAAAGATCCAGAGCCTTCTTGCCCACTATGTCCTCCTCCTCCCCCATTTATGAAAAAAATACTAAATGTGCAAGTTATAAATAACACAAGTTATCTAACATTTCACCATATAAGGAATGAGCAGAAGTGGAAATGCTGATTTCTTTTTTGCCTTTAGCATTCAAATGAAATGGACAATGTAGCAAACTGGATATTCCCAGTGAAAATGGTTTGTGGGTAGTTCTGGTGTTCTTGTCTTCTACTCTGAGCTTCGTCAGCCCTTTTGCTGGTGATTCAACGGCCAGGAATCAGAAGTTTGAGATTATATTCCTAAAGTATAATGGTGTCTGATCAGTTTGAAAGGGAGGGACGTGGGGCTCCCCTACTCTTGTGTTACACCCCGTGTACAAGTAGAGAGCACAGAGGAAAGGACTGTTTGTAAAAGCTTATGGGATGTGTATGTACTCGCCAGAGACTGTCAGGAGCTCAGTAACACCATCTTCACTCTGCCTTTAGCCAGAGAAGGGATATTTTGAGGGCAAGTACAGGCAGTTAGATCTGTTGTCATATAGATTAATCTTGGGGTAAGGTTTGAAGCTGATCTGGAGCTAAAATTGAAGTCTAAAGGAACTGGTTGGTTTAAACCACTTTTCCCCTTATTAAATAATAAGTGTCCTCCCAGACCCCTTTTTCCCCATGAACAGGAGCTGATTTGGTTCTGGGAAGAAGATTCCTTCCCTCTGTGCTTCTCCTCTGGAGCCTTGACTGGCCTCCAGCTAATTCATACGGAATTGAAAAAGGGATGAAGATATGAAGCTGTTCTGAGCCTCTCTCTTTCTCATACAGGGAGATATCAGCTACTGAAAAGCAGTTTTGTATCCCCTGGTAACACCAGGCTCAAAGAACATTACACAAATAAGGAATCTGGCTACCTTGTTATTAACAGCCCAGTGCTGACTTACAGTTATCTTCCTACTCTATTTGCTCACAACCAGGTATGAAAACATTCCTGCTAAAAAAGCAAAAATAATAGGAAAATTCACTGATTTGGGAAACAAAGTGAGTTAAAGCAATGAACCACAGTACGTGTTTTTTTATACGTGTACAGCAGCATAAGGAAACTGTGGGAAGCTAATTTGCAAGCCTGTTTACTGAATACCTGGAACAACTCCCATTTCCCATTTAAATTAGCTACAGGAAGCCAAGTGTCTAATTTGCTTCTCCAGTACCTGCTTGTTCCACTCATTTATGTCCTTACCCTCATGCATTTAGTAGACCATCTCTCCTGGCATTTCAGATGTTTATTGCTGCATCTATAGTCTGTGGAAGCCTTTCCAGGGAGAAATAAATGCAGCCTGCTAACAGACAGGGCTGGCTCTGTACCTGCCTTGCACTTCACAGGCACAAACAGCTATTTGGAGTGAGGAGAACAGCAGGTCAGGGTTATAACATCCAAAAATCCCTGGGCCAGAAACAGTATGCAGCTCTTCCAAAGGCAGGGACTGAGGAGCAGCCTCCTGTCTGTGGTCAGTGCTAAACCTGTTCTGTATCCGGAGAGCTCTGGCTGCCCAACGCTAAAGCCAAAGGCACCCAGGCAGGGTAATAATGGGATTTAAAATGTTCTCTTCTACTCACAACAGAACCTCAGAGCTGCTTTCCTGCCTCACCTGCTCAGGGCTAAGCCAGCCTGTGAAGAAAGCCTCTTGTGCCATCAAATTCATTGTCTCCTTGGGGAAGGAGGGGACATGTGAGGGTTGATGATGGAAAATGGTCCTGGGTTTAGTCCCTGTGCTCTGCTCTCCAGAGCCTGTGAGCTCCAAGGCTCAGCTGTGCGTCTCTAACCAATTATGGGCTGTGTTAGCATTGCAGCTTGCTTTTCCAGAGGCAGGCTTCTCAGTGGAAAAATGTGAGAAGTGTCAATAATTAGTGACAGTTTCCCGAGCACTGGGCCAAGGTTTTGTCTTGCCTATAGACACAGTTATATAATGGTCCTTCACCATCTGTGGGCTTTTCTTAACCAAAAGTTGACCTGGCATATGCAGGTAATACAGACAGTGGAAAGGAAATGCCTCTGGTTTAGCAGTTGGAAACTGGTTTACTTTCAGTAAGATCAAACTAGATGATCTTTCAGGTCCCTTCCAACCCAAACCATTTAATGATTCTGTGATTTGCTATAGCATAAAGCACGTGGAGCAGCATTTGAAATGCCTTCTTCAACTGCTGGTCAGTTCTGTCACCAGCCAGCCTGCCCCACTGATTAGAGGGTGACTTTTCAATAGAACAGCAAATGTGTTCACCCTCATGTATTTTATGCATTTGTTTGTTTGCTATTGACAAAGGAAGAAAATTCCTTTATTCTTTTCCCCTCTTTTCTCTCCAGAGAGGTCAGAATTTATCCCTGAATGATTACATGATCTGTTTCATGCTAATTAAATAGAAAGCAAGTAAGAACTATCGTTTATGGAGTCCTTAAGCCCAGAGGTCTTATTTTACATTTCAGAAGGAAATTGAAAACATTATTCCTTGGAGAACCGAGATATAAAAACACTGGGAAATATTCATGTGAGCGAAGCACACAGAAATATCCTTCATTTATGTTCCCGTTTGTTAAAACAAAATGGTACTTTTTTAAGCAAATGATGAAAATTGAATACTTTCTTCACAGTAGGAATAACGCTGGTATCTTACAGCCAGAATGGCCACCTACCCTCTGGCTCTAGAAAACATCCTTTACAACACAGTGGAGTCAGACTTTGTCCCAGTAGGTGACTTGCCTTGCAATTTGCACAGTGCTCTTCTTTAAAATAGTCAGTTAAAGTAGAGGTGGAAAAAAGAACTGTCATCCTTCCAGTATCAATGTTTGATTCACTGTTTTGATTCCTTTGAGCACATATCATTATATCCTTCTCAGATGCCATACACAGTGAATGAAATACCTAACCTGTACTTAAGAACAGCATATTTTTAAATCAATGCTGAACAGCAAGTAGTTCAGTGGAGTTCTAACAAAAAACCAAACCCCGAAACAAAACCCCCAACATCTAGCAACCTGGAACCTGCAGCTGCTTCTTTTGCTTCCTCAGTGATTTAAGTTTAATTTTACAGGCTTTATTACATTACATGATCTCACCCTGTTCCTTTTCCAGGTGGATGAAAACATGGTAATTGAAATGATATTCCTGTGAAGCTGCAGAACTCAGTTTGGTGGAGGAAGAATGGGGCATAGGTGTAAATGTTTATAGGACTGAATCACCGAAATTAAATTACAGCTCCTACAGAACCTGTCTGGAGAGAACCATTTTAAAGCAAGGCTTATATTAAGGCAGGTACTCAGCAGAAGGAAACGTGGTGATCAATCCAAGTAGTCCTGAAGAAGATGAATTATGGAGAGATTTTGTCTTTAATTGGCTTTGGCAGAGTTATAGGTAAAATCTCCCTCTTAACTAAGGCCTTAATGGACATTTATAAACAAGTGATTCTGGGGAGGGTGAGTGGGGAAGGCAGCAGCCACCCAGGAAAGCCACACAAAATAGCCAAAGCCATTTATCTTCCTGAAGGGCATTAAGGAAGGCTGGAAAGTTCCTTTTTCCCTGGATGCTCTCTGAGCTTTGGGATGTCAGTGACCCATATCAGCTGCTGCAGAGCAAGCTGAGGGTGTTCTCAGCAGTGAAACACAGGCAAATGAAGCCATTACTGCAATATTCCATAGAGTCTGGAGAACCTGACTGTGTGAATGTCCTTCCTGCAAATGTGGGAAACGCTCAGCCACATTATCCTCCATGGCACCTTCTTGAAGGATTGGGAATGTACCTATCAAAATCCCTCCAATTTCATGGTTTTTCACTGGCTACTGATACCAATGAAGTGCTTCAGGAATCCTTCCATGCCCAAAGCAGCTGTTTTGCACCTGGTTTTATGGGAAACTGTGAAATGAGATTTTCTCAAGATTTTTGAGGGGTTGAGTGTGAGACCTAAAGAATTTAAAACAACTATATGAAGCTTTATTACTTAGTGAAAATCATACATTCTGGAAGAATTCATTACTAGAAATCTGGTGAAGTATTAGGACCTCACATTCCATGTTGTGATTTTTTACTGATTTCTGAAAAATATTTTCAATCAGGAAGGCTGATAGTGGTGGCTAATCTTGAAAAAAAAATCTTTTGTACCAAGAGAAAGCCACGAAAGATTTTCTTTTTGTACAAAAATAATCCTCACAGAATAAGCATGACACATGATAAATTATAGAAAATACTGTGCTAAGGCTGCTGGAAATTCTTCCATCGAGATGGAAACTGTACTGTGAGTTGAACATTTTTATTGGTATTTGCTTTAGTTACATTTCCATTTTCAAGTAGAAAACTGATATTTTTTTGGCCGAAAGATCTTCCCTCCTCCGGCTCCCGGTGCAAAAATGTCCAACCATTTTCTACTAAACAGGTTTTTGGCTTTCAGGTTTCCAAGAAACAAGGCAAATATATCCACAGTATCCCCTGTCTAAGCCACTTGATTTTACTACAGCACTGGAGAGGTTCACAGCTCAGCAGAACAACAGTGTGCAGTGTGTGCCAGCAGATATGCAGGGAAATCATGTCTCTGCCCCCCCAGCACGCAGGGGAGAGAGGAAAGGGAAAGATGTGCCTAAGCAGAGATTTAGCTGTGTTTTATGAGCCCAGTCATTCTTTCCTGCAGAAGAGTTCCAGTGAGACAAAATGCCTTGGGGTGAAGTTTGGAAGGGGATGTTACTGGTGAGGTAGGAGGGAAGAATGGTGGAAAAATAACAGTGGGAAGGAGAGAAGGAAATGTGAGAAGGGGTAGGAAACTGATATAGAGAGAGAAGAGATCAGAAAAGGGGGAAGAAGACTCCCAGGCGAGGAGAGCGATGGTTGGTGGGGGTCTTGGACAGAGAGGAAGGAGCAGGACAGAGGGGAC
Organism: Brachypodius melanocephalos; assembly: GCA_013398615.1. Lineage (NCBI taxonomy): Eukaryota > Metazoa > Chordata > Aves > Passeriformes > Pycnonotidae > Brachypodius > Brachypodius melanocephalos. The sequence continues at coordinate 7,973,874 of VZSR01003816.1, forward strand.
CCGACACCCAGGGGCGCTGCAAGTGAGGAGAGCAAAGCCTGGAGTTTCAGAGCTGAGAGGAGCCAGGGGCCCAGAGCTGTGTGTCCCACCATGGCTGCTGCTTTTCTCTGGGGGGAGTCACGCTGTTCTCTGTTCTGGCCAGATTTCTGTGGGAAAGAAGGGAAGGTAGGAATCAGAAGGCTGTACAAGGAGTAATGGCTTTAAACTGAGAGAGGGCAGGTAAGATGTCAGGAAGAAATTCTCCCCTGTGAGGGTAGTGAGGCCCTGGCACAGGTTGTCCAAAGGGTGGTGAATGTCTGGAGGTGTTCAAGGCCAGGTTGGATGGGGCTTTGAGCAGCCTGGTCTAGTGCAAGGTGTCCCTGCCCATAGCAAGGGGTTGGAATGGGATGAGCTTTAAGGTCCCTCCAAACCCAAACCATTCTGTGATCCTATGGCTTTTCACCCTTCCCATCTGCTGCTGGGGCAGTGTGGATCCCAGGGCTTTTGCCCCAGTGACAGATCAGCAATGGGGTGGTTGGGAGCTCTCAGTGGGGAGCAGAGCCTGTGCATGGTGTGATTAAACTGGTAGCTGCAGCAAAAAGCCTTTACCCCAGTGGAAACAGATCCACAGACAGATGCATTTCATTCTTCTGCTATTAAATGGGTAACAGGCAGCGTGGCTGAGCGATCCTATTGCATTTCAAAAGGTAGCTCTAAAATTCATCTTCCCCACACCCTGTGGTCCCATATGTTGTGTGAAGGAGATGGCTTTACTGAAGCTACTATCTCCTATTGGCAAGATGGGTATATTCCAGGAAAGCTATTAAGTGAAACAGCAAAGTCTGGTGCTGATGGTATTTTTCCTCCCCCTGAGCAAACTTTCTTTCTCATCTCTGGCTGTCTCATGTATTAGCACACATGAAAATTTTACCGATATGAATTATATAAATGCACTGGAGAGGCTGCTCTGCAGTAGCACAGAACAGGGAGGCTCTATTGTAACACCACAAAAGCACCTCATGGATGAATGACTATAACAGAACAACAGAAAGTCATTAACAGTTCACAGGCCAGCTGAGAGTGCTGACCATAATTTATTCCCATTTGCTTAGATTTCTCTTCTGATTCTGACGAGACATAAATTAGAAAACCTGGTCAGCCATACCATGATCTCAGGGAGAAATGCAGCTCAAAAGTTGATGGCAGAAGTGCGTTCTTTTCATCAATCCTCTCTGTGTTCAAGAGGGTCACAGGCATTTTTTTGGTGGATCAAATCCAAGAGGTGTAGGATGGCCCCATCTCTGCGGCAGCAGAAGATAAAATCCAAGATCAGGTAGTCCCCAAACCTCCAGTGGCCTCCTCCATCAACTTGTTCATCCTGATATGGCTTGGACACAGTGGAACAGTGAAGTGAGGAAGAAAAGAGGAGAGGGGAAGACCCTCACATGGCATGTCCTGGACTGCTTGAAGCCTTGAGGTCAGGGCCCAGATCTTCATCATCCCCTGGCAGCACAGGGCAGCCTGGGAGGACTTTCAGAAGCAGTGGTGGAGTGAGGCCTCGTCCCAGGCAGGTGTTTGGGCAGGGTACAGCAGATGCTCCCTGCATACCCAGCCTGCAGGAGGAAGCAGAAATGCCAGGAATGTTCCTTGGAGCAGTGATGAGCTGGTTTCTATCTGCCTGAAACAGTTTATGGAGAAAGAAGCAGGCCTGGGTCTCACCAACACTACCTGGAAATTTGTTGAATCTGTCCCCAGCTGTCCCTAAATCAGGTGCATTCAAACACCACATAGAGACACCATTAAGTTCTGTTCCTCAATAAACATTTCCCTCTTTGGGAGGAGACAGAGCCCACCCAAATCTGGCCAGAGAGTAAAATTTGCTGTGTTTGGCCATCTGAGTCAGAGACAAAGAAAAAAAATCATAGTGTGCATGAAAGTCCTTTTTGTCTTGTCTGTGCATGTGTGGGAGCCTTCCTGACATTTCAATGATCTTTTCTGTTTTCCTGCTGAAGTTCTCATTCCTGTGCCACACCCTATTGATAAGCTGGGACACTTCTGAGAAGCCTCACGTGGAGACAGTCACATTCATTGTCTGCAGCGTGGCCAGGCACAAGGAAAATCCTTGCAGAAGATCTCTTGCTAACAAGGGATTTGCTTCCCTGTCTGGCTACAACCACCAACCCCTCTTCCAAAAAAAAAAAAACCAAAAGAAACCGAACCAAAAAAATCCCAAAACAAAACAAAAACCCAAAACAACAACAACAACAACAAAAGAGAGAGAAAAGATGGCACTGGCTCACTGAAAACAGGTCTTGAGATCCAAGATTAACATTTCCCTAGATACCTGAATGGTTTAGGGGCTTATTTTCTGATATTAATGTATTTTAGCAACAACAATTGTAGATTGGGTGATAGATTATTGTTAATGAATAAGAAATTACCCAGTTAAATCTTCCAAAAGGCTGTTTGGAACTACTTCTGTATTTCCAAGGGGTTTTGGTTCCTTACCGTCTGTGGGATCTGTGGTTCTCCATCCCTAGGGAACAGGCAGGGAACAGCAACCACTCATCTTTTCTTGATGGTTATGTAGATAAGGTCCCAAATTTTTCTCCCTTGAAGTATGGGATCGTGGTACAGAAGAGGCTGAGAACCACTGGTCTATATTTAAAATTTCCTATTTTGTGCTAATCCTGTGATCGTTCTCTTAATATACCGCAGTTTGGACTTCCCAGGGGTCGACTTCTTTTAAAATATTTTCTTATTTCTTTCTTGTTTACATTTTTGTACTGAGACCATCTGATTGGACAAAACCTTTTTATTTTGTTTTATATAAAACTGACATTTTAAAGCAAGATATTGCTACATTTCCTAGGACTTTATTGTATTTAGGTCTATTTGTTCTTTACTTAAAATCCATAGCTAAATTCCTGTTGACTCAATAAAAATAAGTTGTATCAAGAAAAATATATAGTTATAGGATTATGAAAAGAATGGATTATTACATAAGCTTTTTATGTAATGGAAAGACATAATTAACCAATTGAACTGGGTTTGTGTGGCCTATTTGTCTATCAGGTATTGTGAATGTTTCAATACATTTTCTCTATTCATTTCCAATTCCCTGCTGAGCCAATAATATTTCCAAAAATACTTAGGCAGAGGGTGAATTCGTAGGTGTCCTACTAAGTGAGAGCTTGCCTGTACTTTTATGATCCACTCACAGTAGGAAAGTTTGCAACATTTGAAAAAAAAAAATTAAGAAAAAAGATGCTGAAACGTATGCAATTGTCCTCCTGCAATATCTGGGGCAGAGAGAGAGCAAATCACACCCAGAAACCTCCTGAGAGAGGCAGGTGGAGGAGCAGGAAATCAAAGAGCAGCAGTGCTGTGCTGTGCAGATAGTGACAGTCACTGTGAGCACCTCTGACATCACCAGCCAGTCCCAAGCATGCAGTTAATAAAGATCTGTGATGAAATAATTGCTGAGTCACTGCTCAAGTTCATCCCCTTTGGCCTCCTCAGGGCAAGCAGGAGCTGATCTTGGCCACGCAGATGTTGGTCTGAACCAGTTTGCCATGGAGCAGATTGCCATAACTGAATTCCTTGTGGGAGGGTACTCAGAGAGAAACTTTGGCTTCAGTGGCTGCATCAGGCATTTACTGCATGGCTGTAGGTGCAGCCAAGCTGATAACCAGAGTGGGACTGGAGGGAGCTGGGAAAAAAGTGTTTGGAAAATTCCTGGTTGAGGAACAAGTATCGATTTTTCATTGCAGGGTAATTCATTAGGACATTGATGAATTCTCTCTCTCCCAGTTGTCATTCCAGCTGGTTATTGGGGTGAGGAGCTGCCACACCCAAGGCTCAGTGGGTCCCTGCCTTTTGTGCCTGTGAGCTGCCCTGACACGAGCAGTTACTGGTGAGAGCACTGAGTGGGTAACAGTGAGAGCAGTGAGTGGATAATGGTGAAAGCAATAAGCAGACTTCAAATGGTTGCAGCCCAAAATAGAGCCCTTGCCCCAGAGATGCTGTGTTGCAAAGGAGGCACCACGTTGCTCAATGTCCTTAGTGACTGTAGGCTGTCAGAAAGTTGTAGCAATAATCAGTGTTTGGAGGCAGCTGGGCTGAGAGCTGATTTACCCTTCCCATGTGTGGGGATAGGTCTGCCTGTGTCTTTTGTTCTAATTTTTCATTTCTCTCTGGTAATGTCAGCCACATTTGGATGGCCAGGACACAACATGACCATGTAGCCCTAAGGACAGAGCTGCTTTTGACTCAGGGCCAGACATTTCTGATTTGATTTTATTTTTCCAGGACTGGCACTGTAAGAAGTTAGCATGAAGAACAGTCATGTCACTGGTTCACTGCATTCCCAGTAAGTTCTTCAAGCAGGCTTTGCTCCTCGTGGAGGTGCTCACACGCACAAGAACAGGAAGTTTCGAGGTGCCAACACTGAAACTTTTCCAAAGCATCTGTCAATCCTTTTGACCTCCTTCCTTCTCCCACCCCTCACCATTCCTTAAGCCTCCAGAGAAATGATGCAGTGAAAGTTTGCACAGAAAACAGAGAAGGAGCTGCAGACAATGCTTTCGCCTGCTGTGATGTGCACAATAGCCAGAGGCTGAAAAGACTCTCCTCGTTCTTCTAGGAGGAGAGTCTCATGTGAGCTCTGAAAATAGGGTTTAGCAAGCCAGAGCTGAATTTCATCCAGCCCCTCTCTCTGCTGGAGAAGGAAAATCTTGATATTATTAACGTAAGAGGTGAGGTTAGCTCAGGAATCTGTGCCAGAAGGGGCTGAAATCCCTGCTGTACGTTCTGGAGAGCTGGAGCCTGATGGTTACAGGCCGGGGTAGGTGCCCAGTGCTGTGGAGTTTCAGCTGGAACCAAATGGCTGATGTGCCCTTGAAAATCCCAGCCTGCAATTCCTCCCCTCTGCAGTTACAACAGCACAAAGACAATGTGGTAATGTCTGCTGCGTTACAGAATCCCTTTATCTGAGAAAAAAAAAGTCCTGTCAGACTAATCAGGGAATTAGCAGTATTACAAAAGTGCTCCTCACAAATGCTAAAATGCAGACATGACTCAGATTAATTTTCAGATCAGGAAACTTATCTTTCTAGTGTGCAGCACTAGTCTGTATGAGAGGATTCTGGCTTTAATACGGATTTGTTTGGTGGCGCTTGGCAGAGAAACAGAGGGCTTTTTTCAAAAAAAATTATTATTATTTCAAAATCTACTGGAAAGGATTTAGCAGCCTTTTGGAAACATTATATTTTCTCCATTTTGGGGGAGCTTTTTGACCTTTCTTAAAGAATTTAATTACCCAGAATTGTCACATCTGATTTCTTTAAATACCCATAAGAGGAAAAAACTCACAGAGCGAACGAAAGGTTGGGTGAACTTTGCTTTATTTTGCTCACAATGCGAACTTTCAGACGGTTGGAAAATTATTTCCTTCTATTTTGAAGGACAGAAGTTAAAGATAGGAATGACCTATTAGATCACTTGCGAGCATTTCCTTGACAATCGCGGTTCTGTTCCGTTAATGGGGAGAAAGGAGCACGGATTTCACTGGGCGAGCTGCTCCAAGGGTGTGTGGAGACCCTCGTGGTGGGGAAGACCTGAGCCAAGGCAGGGGGGGCTGGATGCCTTGTTTGGTGGCCTCAGGAGATGAATGAGCTGCGTCTGCCTGACGTGGAGGGCCCGGGGATGAATGGCACAACAGGGCACAGCCATGACTGCTCCATTGATTGGCCGTTCTTGGCAGCATGGCTGAATAGCAAATGGATGTGGAAAACTGCTTGGAAACTCCCAAACAGCTATGTGGGGGAACCTGCACTTCCTTTGCCCTTTGGCATTTTATTATTAACTTCTAATTTTGCAATCCATAGCCCAGTCAGGGAGGACAAAGAGAACCAGCTTAGCACAACAATCATCTTCTTGGTTAAAAGCACCCATCTATGCTCTAGGGCTCACATGACAAAATTTGTTTTCCACAATGTTTCCTGGGCATGGCTTAACTGCAGTAATTTTAAAATAGGTTTCTTTTTTCCCTTTCTTCCCTCAAACCAGTATTACACTAGCAGGATGTATTTCAGATGGCAGGAAAAGACTTGTTCTTGTCCGGCTTGGAAGTAATCATGGAAAAGTCTCTTAGTCTATCTCAAATGGAACAAATTGTTTGGAGCTCCTGCCCACTGGCTCTGCAGTAGCTTCTTGGGACAACCTCATCCAACTCGAGGATTTTCCATGGCCAGTCTGCCCTGGAGCTTACAGGTCCTTGAGCAGTGTCAGAGAGTTTCTTTCTCTACGTCTCCAGAGCGTGACAGGCACAATTACTGCTGTTCCAGCTGAAATTTATCCTGAATCTTTGTGGCACTTTATTGACTTTGGCCGAGGCTGGCTCAGAGCTCCCGTGCAGCAGGGTGATGGATGAGGCACACACTGCAGTTTGTCACTCCTGTGCTCTCCCAGAGCTGTGATGGCACCTCCCAGTGAGCTGAGAGCTGGGTATTCAAACACTGTTAATGTTCATCTTCAGAAAGCTGGGCTGCATCCCAGCAGCTGAGATCTACCTCCTCTTCACGTGGATGCAGAATAAAATCCTCTTTCAGGAGATGGGAAAGCAGTCAAACCCTGTCCCAAGTGTGCCAGGGGTAGTGAGAATTTAGTGAGACTCAAACTGTCGTAATGTCCTGGTTCCAGCCAAAGGCAGGAGTTACAGAAGCTGCTGGTTCCTTATCAGAGATGTGTGTGTGGTATGCAGAGTTTGGATATGTAACACAGCTGTAGAGGATCACATCTGGAATGTGATCAGATCTGAAGAGGCTGAGGTTGTTTGGGCATCATTTTGCCACTGGGAATGTCCTGTCAAGTTAAATCCAGGTGTGTGCTCCCACACTGCACCTGCAAACACCGTGGAAAGAAGTGGTAAAGGGGGGGAAGCCTGCTGAGGGCTGGACATGGAGGAGGATGGTGTCCAACTGCTGTGTCCTGCTCCTGTGACCCCCTAACCAGGACATGACCACCCTGGCTCCACACATCCCTCACATGTCCTCCTCTGTAGGGTTTTTCTTTCTGAAAGTGGTCTTTCCTTGGTGGCTGCCTCTTTGGTGTCACTGCTGGCTCTAAGTGGGGCAGTTCCCTGTGCTGTACGAGATGTAGAACTTCTGCACTTCCCAGGTTCTCCCCCATGACAGCCAAATCCAGGTCCTGGTTGAAAGATGAAGCAGATTCCCATGTGCTAAACCCCGTGGGAGCTGCAGAGCTACAGGAATTGAGTCACACAGTGCTGGGAAGTCCAGCCTCCTGCTGTCTCAGGTATCAGACCCCTTAGTCCCCCACTGATTTTAGATATCAATTTCTGTCTGTCCCCTCTTGAGTGTGGCACTGGAGAAATCCAAGCAGATGCTGTTACAAGGCAGGAAGATGAGCTCCTCTGAAGCTCTGGGTCTTGTGGGGTGTCAGTCCACGTTTGTCCTGAGGCTGGGAGGACAAGTCCACATATTACTGGAGCACCTGACTGTCTTGTTGTGGGGCAAATGGAGGGGATTTATCTCCATGTCTGTGATGGCTCCTTTAAAGGACTCAGATGGGAGAAACAAACCTACTGAGAGACCAAACCCTGTGAGCCAGTGTGTGCCTATTTCTATGCTGAATAGAAGTGCTCAGTGACTTTTGAGATGCCTTTGAAACTTTGGCCAAACTATTTCTTAAAAGGCCTTGTAAAGAGTTCAGTTTGATTTGGTTTTCTCAGCATGGTGTTAGCTGCAGTGTATTTAATTCTCTTGAAACAGGTAGAGTTTGTTTAAATCCTTCTGTATATGTGGAATTTTCCTGGAGAAGCCCCTCTATTTCCTAGATTTTGAGAATGCTGTTCTCTAATAAACTGCAGCTATATTTATCTCAGCATTTGTATTTTCTCCTTGCTATTCTTTGCTCTGACACGAGGCACAGTTTGAGTTCTCTTGCTTTCCCTCTGTTTCCCAGTGTTTCTTTTGAAATTATATGCAAGAGCACACATTCCACCTTGGCATCTGGCAGCCCCTTCCACTCTTATCTTGTATTCATGAGTTTCTAGAAACGTCCTGCAGTAGCCCTGCCTGACTGCTGGGCATCTAAAGCTTTTAATAGTTCTGCTAAGTTTAATTGTACTTGATTTTGCTGCTTCATTTTTATATGCATGCCGGACAGCTCATCCCCTCAAGAATGTCCTGAAGGCTTCCTCTGCCATAATAAATAACAGAAGTGATAGTTAAAGTACACATGTATAAATAAAGTTTTCTCTGGTGTGTGAGCTCGCCTAGCAAATACGAAAATGTGACCGAGGGCCTGCACCTCGGCATTCAAATCCTTGCTGCACGGTGAAATGAGCTGGAATGTGCTACAGTGATTTTCTTTGATAATGTCTGGCTTATAATTTACTTTTGGCTGAAGCAATCAGTGAGGGAAATCCATTTGAATAGCTTTGTAAGAACGCTTTATTTTTCTGGTGCTGCAGGCTGCAACTTTCACACTCTGAGACTAAATCCCTTTCGCATCGTCCAGGTCCTGGGGAGAGACATTTATTTAAAAGTAGCTGAAATGAAGCACAGAAACAAACTGTAAGTGATTTTTGGCATTACAAGTGCAGTGACTGTAAAGCAGTGGCTCGGCTCCATACTTTAATAGGCTTTAACGTATCAATTATAGTGCTGAGTAGTAATTAGGGCTATAGAGCAAAATGCAGAGTGACCTCTAAACTGTTCCAAAGCTGTGGGAACTGGTGGGAAGGGGGATTTGGGAGCAGACTGAATTCTGGTAATCATACCACAGGGTGCAAAAGAGCAAATGTGACTATTAAAAGTTGAATTTTGTGTCAGCAATGCAGGCAAGCCTTGCCTTCCCTCTGAAGGTGAATCTTCCCACAGCATGGAGCTAAGTGGGCTGGGCAGTGGATAACTCCTCTGGGACCATGGGCAGCAGCATGCTGGCCCTGCCAGCCTGCCCAGACCATTAAATAAATTGTCTAAAATCCCTGCACTGCTCTGCTGTGCTCAGCTGCTCGGGAGCCTCTCAGGAGGAGGGTGAAAGCTGAGAGCTGGGGAATGCTGCTTCTCCTTTCAGCATGGCCTAAAGACACCCGCAAAAATTCCATGGTACAAAGGGGATGCCTGGCTTCCAGCTACACTCCTTCCACCCTGCACTCAGCTGGTGACAATATGCTTGTCCTGCCTTAGAAAGAGCACTCCAAAATTTTAGAGGACAGAGGCACCAGAACCCCTTCATAGTAATAATAATAATAATAATAATATTAAAAATAATGGTAAGAGCAATGCAAACCATGAAATTACAAGTTTTCTTCCCTTACTGGTTGTTTGCTGCTCAAATTGCCCTGGAGACAGAGTGAAATGTCCAGTGGTTCTGTGGATGTTTGGTTGTAGGGATGACAACCTGCATCCATACGTGCCTGGATAGTCCCATAAACCTGAATGAGCCAAGCCCCAAACCTTCTCTTGTTTTCAGGGTGGAGCCAAAGCCACAAAATACTTCTGCAATGTTTGTAGCCAGTGATCAATTGTAAGCTAAAGAAATATTTATTTTAAGGCGTAAACTGAGCAGCGTGAATTTGTTTGCCCAGGATATTCCTCTCGATGTTACTATTTTGATATGCCTAAGTTCATTGGTATAAATAGGGTGCAGTTGTCATCACATTTAACTATAAAAAGCCCTCCTCAGCTGACAGCATAGGTATCATAAAGTCACATCACCCCCTACTAAGCAATTTTCACTTGAGCCATATGCAAGCCTCTGAATGACAATTCTGCCTTTCTAGCCTTGGCTGGCATATAATTTAAGAGCAAAGAAAGGCTCTCAGAAGCAAAGATTTGTAGGCTTGACACAGAGCACTGATGAATCATATACTTGAAAACTTTATCCACCACAGCTGAAAACAAAAATCACATACAAGCCAAAAATGCAAAGTGGGCCCCATGGATGTGACATGGCTTGGCTCACCTCCAGGAGGCTTCAGTAATCTTCTAGCATGGTTGGAAACATGCCAGCAAGTGTCCTTCACCAGGGTGGAGGGAGTGAAACGTTCACAAGAACTAATTTCTTCATGTGAGATCCCGCAGAGAGAAGTGGCTGCTCTACCCTCGTGAAGAGGGAGATGAAAGTTTATCCCGTTTTAGGGCTTGGTTTTGGCTATTCAGTGAAGCACTCACATGGGCTCCATCCTGCCCTGCCTGGGCGAGCCGTGGTCTTTAACACGTTGATTTCTGCGGGCAGAGGAAGGGCTGATCTTTGTGCCTCAGCTGGGGAAGGCATGAATGGCAGTGCAGAGTTCCACCCCACACTGAGAGAATGGAAATTAGCACTGCTCGTCTCAGCAGCAGAGAGAGTCAGGAGGAGCTTTACTTGAGCATAAAAAGCTAGAGAGAGGAGAGTCAGCCTGTGCGAGGCAGGGAGAACTGCCAAGACTCAACTGGATAAGCAACACGAAGTAAATGCTTAGAGTCACCTTGCCAGACAAATATTTGCCTTTCACTTTGAATGAAGACCAAATCATGTTCTAACTAGCAGGACCAAGGAATTCCACGCATTTCAGTGAGTTGAGTGTCCTACAGAAACTCCCTTGGTAAGTGTGTGAGGGCAGACTTTGGGATATTGCTGGACAGACAGGAGGAAAAAAAATAACTCGAGAAGATATTTCAGTGTAGGAAAAAGATCAGAGGGAATGCTGGAAACTGGGAACAGGGTGGAAAAAAGCTTTGTAAATGAGTGTGGCTAAATACACCACCACAGTCAGTGGATAGTCTTCATATTTATGGTGGTCAGAGGGGTGGAATCCCGGAGCTGGAGAGGTCAAAATCTCTAGGGAAACACTGGAGACAAAACTATGTCTCCTCCCTAAATCAGATTATCTCTGAAAAATATGTTATGGGAAGAATTAAAATCTAGAGTAAAGACCACAGTCCCCGGGCATTTCCAGTCATTCCTAACAACCATGTAAACTTGCCTCTCTTGTTCAGTGAACCAAATGCAGAAGACAATGGCAGACAAAAGACAGCAATAGAATTGTCCTTTTTGTGACAGATGTGGCCTTGGTATCATTATTTAAGGACTACACTTACAGGCAATACTCATTGTTCTCAGGCCATTTGCCTTGTCTGCTGTAATAGCCCTTTATGACCAATTTTTGGAAATAACTGATTTTATCAGCTGTTTCTAGGTTGTTACTAGGCTGGTAGCTCTGGTTGGACTTCAGTGCATCTATCAGTGTTGACAAAAATAGAAAAAAAAAAAGAAGGAAGGCTGAGATGGACCAGCTCCTTGATCCCTGGGCTATGCAAGAGCAGAATTCAGAATTCAGACACTGATTGTGACCCCTCTAAGTGCAGACTACTCCTCCACACTTGCTTTTTTTTCTTTTTTTTTTTTTTTTTTTTAAACTTTAAAGTGAGCCAGAAATGACACCTTCACCATTTCCCTTGGGAAACCTGGGATCCAGAGCTCTCTGCATCCAGTAGGAATCTTTCCATCGACTTTGATGTCCTTTGGACTGGAACTTATATTTCCATGGCATTTCTGGGACGTGTGTGCCTGAAATTCGCTTGCTTCCCTCTCTCTTTCTCATGCATCATTCTGGCCAGCACATCTCCTGCCATAAACACAGCCCAGAGCATGCTCAGGAGCCCTCCAGTTTTCAGCCAGTAGAAAACACTGTCTGATACCTGTCTAATTTTCCTCTCTAGCTCCATCCCATTCCAGCTCTCTGTATCCCCTTGGGCCCCCGTGGTTCCTCCCCATTCCAGCACCTGTGCAATTGTATTTTGTGGCCTTGTATCATGTATGTAAACATGGAAATCTTTAATTAAAATGAACAAATGTATCAAATTGTTTCACAGTATACAGTCTAAGTACTCATGTACTCTTCAAAGGCATATCAGAAGCACCTGAATAAAGCCCTGTTTAGCAATTATTAATTAAGTGATGTTTATGCAAAGCTTTGAACATGTAAAATGGTGAGAGTTTAAAAGTATATCATGAACGTCGTTATCACTGGCACACAAAAATCAGGAATGTACTGAACTTCTCTTAATCCCACCCAATTACCAAAGACTTTGTGAGTTGAAGAGAATTAGCCACGACAAACTAACAGATAGTCTTTCTTCCAGCTGGGCTGTCCTTTTGTCTCCAGAAAATGGTATAAAGTGTAACTTCTTTTACCCATCTTGTTTATTTAAGCACATTTGTCAAAGCCTACCGCAGAATGGTCATTCCAGTTTAAAGAAATCCTTCCGGGTCAGGAAGTCCTTTGGATGTCTCACATCCAACTGCTCTCCCTTCCCATTCCTCTCTTTTGAGTCCTTGAAAGTCTGTCAAAGTCTGGGCTGAATTCCTGGAACCAGCTGGAGTGTAGCTCTTCTTTTGTTCCCCACTGCCAACTGCAGAAATCTGCGTTCACTGGGTTTTGTAGTCACCAGCTTTAAAACCCCTAAGTCCCATTGCTTCCTTTGAATGGCCAGATGCAAAGCAAGGCTTTAAACCCAGGAATGACTTTACAGAGCTTTTCACTCTCCAGTGTTGGATGGGCTGCTGTGCTGTCTCCGATTTCAAGGGGGAATGCCTTAAGCAGCCTGTCTGTCTCTTAAGGCTATCAGAGGTAAGGCTAAAACTTGCAAAATAACATCTGAAAAGTCCAGATCATTCTCTAATATGGAAATTGTATTTTCATCCTTCTGAAGGCTATAAATACAGTGCTATCAATGTAATTAATTCAGCTTGAAGGGATGTCTTCCGTTTTTAAGGTATATACATTTAAACATGGTTTAAATGGAAAGCTGCTTCAAGTGCTGTAGGGCTGCTAAGTTTTACTGCACTTGAAGGTAC
>VZSR01003816.1:7986822-8002716 GCA_013398615.1 Brachypodius melanocephalos
TTTTTTTCTGCCTAAAATAGAGGTTTACTGAGAATTTGGATGAAAAGTGATTAAGTAGTTTTCTGTCAGAGACTTGGGGGGTATTTTTTGCATGAGAAAACCCTGCAGAAACCTACAGAATCCCTCAAAATCACTCAAAAAGTCAATGGGCTTATACAAAGAACCCCCACTTGTACAGAAACTAAGACAATCTTTTTGATTTAAAGCCCTCTGAGAGGGTGATCTTTATCTCATTAGTTCAACCACAGTTGTTTCCATTGCAGTTTATTCACAAGAACCAAATCTTGAGGTCCTTAACTCAGTTTGGTCAAGTCAAAGAAAGCTTTTTTCCTGAGAAATGGTCCCAGGATATGATCTATTTCTGATTCCTGACCTTCCCATTGAAGATAAATAAAATCATGCTTTCAGGACTGTTTTAGATTGAGGATTGTATAAAAGGAAAGGGTTGAAAATGAAGGAGGAAACTCTTTATCCACCAATCCATCAACAGTGTTATGAAAGTCTATATTTTTGCAAGCCCAGCCTTCCGAGATGGTCAGGCAATGTCCAGAGACACAGAACCTACCCTTTGGATTGTTTCTTACCCTTGGTTCTGCTTGGTTCAAGTGCTATGGAGTCAGCAGGGGAATGGGATGCAAGGGGGTGCAATTTTGAGATGTCAAGGAACCAAAAAAAAAAAAATTCCCTCAAACAACTATCCCTGTCAACATTTATGAACCTTGCTAATTGAAACCCCCACAGTGAGATCACTGCCTGCCACTGTAGCAGGTCCATGGGATGGGTTTGCTCTCCCTTCAGTGTCTCAGCATTTTCTGTCTGGCTGCAGGGGGTGTCTAGACTTCCATCACAACCTGTGGAGTTATCCCTGCTCCCAGGAGCCAGCTCACCGTGCCCAACCTGCAACTGTGTGATGAAACACCCTCCGGCTGTGCTTGCCTCTCTCTGCAGCTGACGGGGGAAGCCCAGATGGGTGACACCTCTGTGCTCAGAAGCTGAAATTCTGATGAGATGGATCCCACCCACAGTGCTCACACACCGCTAATTGCAGTGTCAAAAGATTCTCTGTGTGTTTAAAAGCAGACTTATTTACAATAGCCAGTTCTGGCACTGCAGGGTGGGCAGTGTGAAGTGGGGGATAGGTTTGGGCGCCTGGCCTGAATCCAGCTGCTGTTGTTGTGGGCCACAGGGAGAATGTCCAGATGACCTTCCTCAAAGTCAGCACAAGCAGCTGACCGGGGGCTGTGCAGCTTGTGGAGCTGCAGGAGCCTTGGAGGGACCATTCCTCACAGCCATGGAGGTGAGGGACAGCCAGGGGGGAGGACAGGAGCAAAGAGCTCATCTACATGGAGATGACAGCAGCAGCAGATCCAAACCCCTCAGCTGGAACCACCAGAAAAGGCTTTGCCTAATGGCAAGACAGTTTCAACCAAACCCAAGAGCTCTCAGGACAGAAACTCTCCTCTTGATCTTCCCAACATCTGTCTTAAAAGGGGCTTGGCTGCAAACAACTTCTACAGCTGATGCATAATTAAAAAGCCATTTTCATTCATTTCACAGGCAGTGCACAGATCTCTCAAATGTCCATTTGTTGCAGACTATCACCAGTAGACCATTAAACTTGGCCCTGGGCTGTGCTTCTGCATCTGCCTTTTTGTTAAGCACATGAGTTTCGTCTGTCAATAATTACAAGGAATTGAATCTTGGCTCTTTTATTCTGGGAACTGCCCTGCTGCTGGAAAAAAAAGCTAACAGAAACATAGTAGTGCAGAGTTTTCAACATTGTGACACTGCTTGGCATGAGAGATAGCTCCTCGTGACAAGTTAAATGCTAATTTTTATTGAAGGTAACAGTAAAATGGGAAATTGGTCTCTGCACTTCACTTAGGCAAGAAATTAGGAAGAAATCCGCCAGCAATCACTGTTTCAACACTATAAACGTCGCTTTACAACATGCTGCTGGACCAAAGAAAACCCTCTGATTATTAGAAATCCATGAGGATTGCTGGTCACTGGGGAAACAGAGACAAATACACATTTCTTCGTGGGGAGCTGCAGCAATCATCATCGCAGCCATTGCCGTGGGGCACTGGGGTGAGCCAAGATTTTAATCAATCAGTGGCAATACCTTCTCTGCAGCAGGGATAAGGTTTAAAGGCACAGTCAGCACCGAGGCGTTTTGTAGCTGTGGCTGACACAAAGTCCTTGGAAATCAGTGACCATGGGTGCTGCTCCCTGCAGCCCCAGCACCAGGATTTCTGTGCTCAACAAACGCCAGGAATACTCACCCAGATTCTGCCAGCCTAATGCCCAAACCCTTATTTTGCTTTGCATTTTGGTAATTTGCAATGAATATTCATATCTCATCCGGCAGGTGTCCAAATATGTGAGATGAGCTTAGAGAATGGAGACAGTAAACACAGGGTGCAAAGTATGGAGCTTCTTTTAATCAGCCTCTGGGTTGTTAGAAACGTTGTTCAGGTTTTTCTTCATAGGCACCAGGAGTCAAAAACTTACAATTTCTCCTATTTTAAGGAAAAGCCCTGAACCTCATGCAATCATTTGTCTCCAGAGAGACCATTTAAGAAAAACAAAATACTAAGAGATGAGGGACGAGTCAGAATAGTCAGAAGCAATGTATTTGCTGTAGAAATATTGATAGGTTTTTTTTGGAATTTAATTTTTTGCTCAGCACCCCAAAGGCCTTAGGTACTGAAAGGTGCTCTATTACTCATTTTATCTATAAAGCTCTCCCCCTCAACACATCCTGTAAAAGCACTCAGGGTGTTGTATGGTAATTAAAAGGTGATATTAATATTTCCTGACATGCACTATAAAACATCTTTAATCAGCTTCCTGTAACTATCACACACACAGGAAAAAAAAAAGGAATATGTAATAAGAAGAGGAAAAAAATTATTGGGAAGGTGGTTCCTCTGACTTTCTGCTTGGGTGTCCTTTTTTTTTTTTCTCCTCCAAAAAAAAAGTAAGTCATCTTTGTTTTCCTGTCTGCTTTCCCAGTTAGACCAAGACAGCTCAAATCCCCAGATGCTGATGTTTTTCAGGCTTGTTTCCCACTTGGAGCCTCATGGGCAAATTACTCTGTCATACAAAGATTTCCTGTAAGAAAACAGAGGAATTTATTCCTCAGAGTTCAGGTTTCTCCTGTGCTGTCCCAGCCACTGGCATCAGAAACACCTGATTCTAAGTGCAGCGGTAATTTTTTGTGCTTCTGTTGTGACATTTTGTAATGTGGGCTGTAGGCAGGGTCCCCTGGCAGATGTTTGCATCACTTGTCCTTTCTGGAAGGGAGAGAGAGATGGCTCCAAGGGCAGTGCTCTGTGCAAAGAACATGGTTATAAAACAAGGTCTCAAACTCAAACTGGTAAAACATCCATTCTTGCACAAAGGTTCTAGGGCTGTATAGTGCCATTGAAAGTGATTTTTTTTTTCCCTCTGGGATTTGAATTTCTGCATTTACTTTGGGTTTCCTCCTTGTCTTGTTGCCTCTTTGGTATTTTTCTCCCCACAAGGAGTTTGGTACCTGCAGCCTCCCCTGTCCTGGTCTCTTCCACGGGACCTGCATGACGTCTGTCAGCAATTTGCAGGCAGAACGATGCCAAGATTACAAAAAGAACTGAAAGATGTCTCATCTCAACAGATCCAGGAGAGGTTTGAGTATAGATAGAGATGTGTGAAAACCTGGACCACACATAAATACGCAGACCCACCCTGTGCTGATGTTCTTGCTCTGTAGTTCAGGACATAGTTAAGATCTCACTTTAATCAGCATGAATTAAAACAGGGTATTTAGAAAACATGAGATATAGTTCAGAGTGTATTATAGACATGGATGTTTCACTGGGCTTATTTTACCTTATCAAGCCAACCTTTCCTGATGCAGCATTGATGTGCCCAAACCAGCACTCATTAATTGCAGGAGAAGTGGGAGTTTGAAATTTAAATTCAGGGCATTTATTTAAGTGCTGAAACTGTTACAGGATTTTTTACATGCAAAGGTTCAAAAGAAGAGCCACAGGGATGGGGGCTCACATCAGTTCAGTGTGAATCTGATGGTGGTTGGTAGAAAAGCTTCAGAGTGATGTGAGGGATGCAAAGAGAGGCTGCTGTGAGGTTTTCTGAACTCCCTCATCCTTTCCTTGTATGTTGCACCTTGATTTCTAGCCATTAGAAACTGCCTCAAGCCCTAGAGAGGGACGCTGAGTAATCACACCATAATTTTCCCTCTCAGTATTATTTTTGTCGCTCTCTGGATATCCTCAGAAATATTCAGCCTCCTGTTTGATACTGTTCAGCCGTGTGTGACTTCCTGTCGTGGTGATGTGCATGAATTCATTGCACCTGCATTTAATCCATATTCCCTTTTATTGGTTTTGGATTTGTTGCATTTCCACTGCACTTAATGTCACCTTGTTCTCTGGCAGCAGCAGGGAGGGCAGAGCACCTGCCCTGACCACTGGGAATTTCACAGATACCAGATACACACCCAGGGTTGTTTTTAATCCTTCCAGCCTCTTTTCTTCACCTGGGATTTTCAGCTGCCCCTCAAACACTGGTTTTCCTTTGAACATTGTCTTCCCTCCCATCACCCTTCCCCAAATCCCTCTTTCTTCCAGGCTTAGTGCTGTGCTTTGGGTTTGTGCTCTGCCAGGATTCATGTGTCAAGCCCAACTCAGTTGCTCAGCAGTTCAGCAAAGCACTTAGGCTCATGGTAATCTTTAAACTCAGAACATGCTGAAGTGCTCCACTTAACAGAGATCAGATCATTCATGTGCTTAAAGATAAGCATTTGCTTAAGTACTTTGCTGAATTCAGGGCTAAACACACACATTAAATTCACCAGCTAGGACACTCGACGAATTTTGCCACAAAGGTGCCTATCTCTCACCATGGACCATAAAGGGAGACTAGATGACTAGTTTAAACTAGATAGCTAATCTGTAGACAGCTAAAATGAGGTGAGAGGAATCCCACCCTCTGTACCTACCTATAGTGTCAGGCACTGATCTCTGTTGGGGGCCCTCCATTCTACTGAGAGGCAATTAATGAGAACTAAAATTGGGGATGGGTCCAAAAGGTGATGGGGAGGGAATTTCTGGGTCCCTGCCTCCAGCAGAGCAGCAGGTTGGGAAGTTAATGGTTTATTTCGTTCTCAGACCTGAATTCTGCCCTGCAACAACAACTGGGCAGGTTTTAAATGATCCCTTGTCAGAGATGAGATTTGGAAGCCTGTGTGCTTTGAAGTGAGCTACGTGGCTGTCCTGCTGAAAAATTCCCCAGGAAACCTTCAGCCTTGACCTGGAGGTTCAAAGTTACAGAGATTGAGCTGAAACGTGACTTTAATGTTATCTGGGCTTTTTGTTTCAGTTTTGATCATTAAACTCGGGCTTGCCACAGAGCCAGGAGTGATATTGGGTTTCTGCCAGGCCTGCCAGTGGCACGAACACATGAGCCATTACATACACAGTAACCCAAGAGTGCTGTGAATGCTCCTGTGCCTGCTGAGTTGCCATGTCCATGATGTGAAGTGCAAGTGAGAGCTGTCAGCTGCATACTAAAATGTCCCTGTGTGGAACAGCATGGCTTCACAGTGACCAAAGTGTGCACCTTGAGGCCCAGGCTGAGGGTCTGGAGTAGCTGATGGAAATGTTATGTCCATATCTGCCCTCTCTGGATGTAGGATGATACATTACTGCTGAATTGGTGTCTGCTTATTTTAATTTTTTTTCCTCATGACATGAGATCAAAGGAAATTAAAAAAAAAAATTAAAAATCCAAACCCAAACCAAGACATGGCGTGTGTCTCCCTACTTGGCTTCCTTCATTTTGACACCATATGCCTTGGGAGATTTATTGTAGCCCAAGCTTTGATTACCAAATCCTAATTTTGCCTAGCGTGATCTGCTTGACCATGAGCACAAGAGGCCGATTCTGGTGTAAAGAAAAAGTCGTTTCTGAAGATATTGCCATTATTCTGCTGAGTTACTTTTTGAGCCATGACATATCTTATTATTAATAGCTTTGAATGCTATTAATTCACAGTGGACAGTTCCTTCATCTGGGCTCCTCACCAGCAGGACAGGGAACCCCTGGGCTGTCACCAGGCACAAGAACAAAGCCAAGGCTTTTCAGCCATGCTGAGTAGGGCCAAATTCAAATTCCCTGTCTGACACAGGGACAGAGGAGGAGCCCTTCCTACAAGGCAGCTTCTGAGCTAGGCATGCCCTGTGTGCAAAATCTCTGTCATTGAAGTTCACCAAAATTTTTAGTCCCTCTTCCCCTTTCCTTTACCCAGTCCCTCTCGTCTGTGCCTCTGCTCTTTCTGTTCTCTTCCCACATTTGTCCTCCAAACTAGGAGGCTCTAAAAAAAGCAGGCTCCAAACAGGAGCCTCATTTCTGTGAGCAACAGTAGCATCCCAAATCTAGAGAGGATGCTCTTCACCCTGCTCGTCCTGGGCAGAAGGACCTCCCCACATCTCTGGCTGGTGACCCCCCACAGGACACAACACCACCCTCAGCCTGGATCTGAGATGGCATTTTGACCTCCAGGAAATGCTGCTCTTATGTGATACTCAGTGTTCCCCATTAAATGTCACTAATATTAATGGCAATCCTTGGAGTGGAAAGACTTGGGGCTTCCACCATGCTCCGGTTCATTTAAAAATAAAAATGAATCAGAAGCTCACACTTCTGGAAGCCAAGAACATTACGCTGGCACTGGCGCCTCAGAAGGGAATTAGCAAAGTCTCTCCTGGGCTGGAGTGTTTCCTGGCTGATCTGCAGGATTCCTGTGTGTTCTCCACTGGGACCTGCCCCAGACACAAGCAGGGTAATTCCACAGTGGAGGATGGGATCACTCAGTCTGTGCCCTAGGAGAGAAAAGTTTGTGTCCTGACGATGCGTTTGAGCAGCAGGGTCTGGGCACTGCACCGAGGCGTTGAGCTGTGCAAGAGATGGAATGCCATAATCACTCAGATTTTAGGGGGGGAAAAATAAAATCAGCTAGGGAAAAGCTACCCCCTCTCCTCCCCCCGCCATAGAGCATGTAATTTCTTAACTGCGCCTCTGAAGTGTTAGTTTGCTTTTGGCACTTTCCCCCTTTATCTAAACCCCTCAAATAAGCCATAATGACAGCATGAGTTGCATGTTACTTCGTGTACTGCCTTGCAAAGCACTGGAATTCCTTAGGTGTCTTAAATTATGGGCTTCTTTAGGACAAATTACTTATATTCTGCCCCATATTTACCAATATGCTGTGAAAAGCACAAATATTGGCTAGAGTTCTTATTATTGCACAGACATTCGTTAGACTATGCACAGTTAAAGCCTCCTGTGTTGTATTGAAAATAGATTTAACTGTCTAATGAACTCTCATGTGGGACAAATACAATACTGTGAGAATACCTGTGGATCTCTATGTCACAAACAGAAAATCCAATTCTCTAAACCTCTACCAAATCTTCACCCCTAATTTAATGTCCCTCATTCATCTGAAATAATTTTTGATAGCAAATTCTTAAAATTTCCTTTAATTTTTCTAGCTGGATCCTTTTTCTTATCTCATGGACAAGTCTAACAAAACCTTTTTGTCAGCATATTTCCATTGTGTTATTGGCTAGAATTTATTAGAAATAATACAAGAAAATCTAATCTCAGTGATCTTTTCTTCCTGGGAAAAAAGCAAAAGATCTGAGGAGTTTCAGTTCAACAAGTACTGTTATGGGGCTGATTCTCCCCTGGCCTGTAATAGGTTTTGTCATTTAAACTTCTGGAAACTGGGAAAGCAGGAACATTTCTCTGCTGCAATAGAAATTTATATCTACTTTGCACACGTCTAAATGAGCACAGGAGGGATGCAGTGGTGGGAATCTGGACTGTGGATCTTGCACAGTCTGGACCACTAAGCTTTTTCACTGATTCCCAGAGTGAGGAATGATTGCTCTGACATTTTCCCCCTCCTTTCAGTACTGAAATTCTTATGAGAAATCCGAAGCTGCTATTTTTGGCAGGCATGAACAGCATGATTTTTGGTACCTTACTTAAAACTGTAATGTATTTTCTTTTAATTGCCACAACAGCTTTATGGTCCTCAGCACCATTAAAATGTTTCAGGCATTAAAAAATAAGTCTGTAAAATAATGAAGAGGGCCCTTCATGCAACATCTTGCTCTCCACAAAAGCATAAACACACAGAATATTGAACCCTAAGAGATCATACATTTAATACTTTCACTGAAATTAAGCCAGATTCTGCTCCCATTTGGAGCAAATTTAGGCCAGTGGACATGAAAAATACCCCAAACCTGAGTTTTTATGCAAATACAAATAAGTCATAATGTGTGAGTGATCTTTGCAATGTGGGTACTGCTTCTTGACCTCTTCTTTTTGACTTTATTCCTAATCCAGTAGCATTGAGCATGACTTTAACTGTATGAAGTTGCCAAATCTGAGAACTTAGGCCGTGAAAAGTGTTGTTGTTTTAGTCTGGATCTATGTCTTTATTTCAAATAAAACAAACCAATGGAACTTCAGCACATCATTTGAATGGAAGCAATTGCTTATGCACTGTGCTGTGCTGATTTGGGCTAAATGGGAATCTCAGGACCTTGCCATTCGTGGACATTGGCATTTTCCGAGGTATTTGTAGGTGAACTTTTATTAACAGCTCTGTCCTTCAATAGAGGTTAATAAATCACTGTTGAATTTGCAGGCACTCTCAGGATAGATAGGAAGCCAATTCCTCTGAAAGATTACTCCTCTATTTGTTTAGCCACTGGCTCTTTGCTTGTAACTGATAGGTTTGAGAGCTGGGAATGCTGCATTTCCCTGTATGCTTTAGTTGACTTGTTAGAGATGTTTGTGTTTGATAAACGAGAGGATGATGAGGGGCTGGCTAAATGCAGCAGGGTTTGGGGTTTTGGCTTTTTTTTTTTTTTTTTTTTTTTTTTAATCTGCAAAGGTTAGAGATGGGAATTCCTCAAGCAGGCAAAGCCACTGGCTTCTGGCAATGAGTAACTGTTTTGTCTTAGATGCAACCTGAGCTCGTTAGTGCTCTCTCTCCCTTTCACACATGCACACACACCCTCTTGGGTCAGCTCCAGCCCTGCGTGATGGCTCAGGGGGAGCCAAACTGCTGCTTCTCTTCACTTGGCTCGGAAGCCTCAAAATGTGTAAAATGCTCGTGCGTATCAGTGAACCCCCAGCTGCTTGAAAACACACTCGATTGAACTGGGAAAACTGCAAGTGGAAGTGTGCTAAATGTGCAGAAAGTGGGAAACGTGGGGAGAGTGGAGCAGCCTGTCTGAGGCTGCCACTGCAGTTTAAAAAGGGGTGTTCAGAAGCCAGATTTGTGTTCGTGTTGGGTAAACACATGGGAAATTGCATCTGGTTTGCTGCAGCAGTAAACAGAGAATAGATATTAGAACAGGGCATAAATATCTGTGTGCACTTGGCTCCTGTGTCCTGACTGACTGGGGCTCATCTGTGGGTACCCAAATGTATTGTATGGACAAATTATTACAAAGGTTACTGTGGGTTTTTTTTCTGGAAGTCTGTAGCTAAGTGCACATCACATTTCAGTTTTAACATTCCATTGCAAATGCTGAGATTCTAGGCAACACCTCTCTGCTTTGTCCTTGAAGGTGTATATTTATGGTATTCATTAGCCAAGGTGTCCACAGGCATTCAGATTGGACTGGCTGATACCCAGGGGTGCCATCCAACCTCAGATATTCCCTGATTTTATAGCCTCTCTCTTGGACACTGCTGTAGTGTGAGATGGTTTGAATTTGCAAGCTGACTTCAGCTTGGCTTTTCTGCCTTGCATAGAGGTTATTTTTCAAAAGTGTCTAATCCAAAGATAATGATTTGAATTGTAATGATTAGAAGCGGGTCAAAGAAGCTGGGATGTGAATGGTACCATGGGAGTGTTTGGAGCTGGCACATGAGCTGGTGGCTCCCCAAAGGCTCTCTGAGTAAACAGGCAAAAAGGTTGGTGATGATTTGGCAATTGATGTGGCCAACGATCAAAAGTTGCCCCCTCTCATTATTGGTGGAAAAGAGTCGTTTGAGTGATGCTGGGCTGCCTTAATTTTAATCTGTCTTAATGAAGAGTAAAAGCACAGTGTGAAAAATGAAACAAACCAGCTTCTTTTCCCTCAGGCTTATACAACAAAGATCGTTTCCCTGTGGAAAGCAGATGTTTAATTGCCCAAGACCAGAAGCAGGATAGCACATGGCTGCTGTACCTGCTACAGCTGCGTGTGCTGCATGCTCAAGCTGCTGTGTCACAGCTACAGCTGCAGGCTGGCTCTGTTCACGAGGTAACTGTGAGTGCTGCCACACTGCCTAAAAATCAGACTCACTGCTACAGTGGGGGAGCAGGGAAGGGAGTGCAGTTCTTGCCATTTATTATTAACACCTGCACAGAATGAGTGGAAGTCAGTCTGGTATGAAGCTGAAGGGTCCCTCTGTTCAGTACAATTCAGTGACCTCAGTGCATGGTGCAGAGGAATTTTTTTTAATTCTTTGAATGTCCAATCCCACTGTTGCTCCATGAGTCTTTGGTTGCTCTGCTTGGAAGATGGGGCTCTGCACCCAGCCTGGGGTGCATTCCAGCTCATTGAAACTCTTCCGGATTGCGGGACCATGGGACAGCGCTGCCAAACTCGGGAGGTGCCTTAGAGCAGAGGAAGGAGATGGCTCTTCTTTGAGATGAGTGACGTAGTCAGGTCTCAGAAAATCCTGCATTGGTCAGAACTGGTACTGGCAGTTTGTGGTTGAGTTAATCCGGCAGTTGAGCTGCAGCCCCTGCTGTTCTTGTTTGCAATAGGCAATGGCAGACAGAGCCAGCACCTCCCAAGGCAGGACTTCCATGCCAGAGATATTCCCCCTTTATTTCTCCTGTGTCTCCCAGGGCAGGGAAGGGAGGAGAAGTCACTTCACTCTCTGTGCAGCTGGCAATGACATTACAAGAAGCTCAGGGACATTTTGGCACCCTGTGTGACCCCTGCAGGGACCAAGCCAGTAAAGATTAACACCTGTTTCCAACAACCACGTTCTTAACTAGCAACTTCCTTCCACAAGGCTAACTTTATTTTCTTAGTCTTTCTTTTTGTTTTGTTTCTAACAACACACAGTTTTGTTGACAGCAGAGCTTTGTGTGTTGCAGGGAAGTTCGAGTGATGTCCCGTGTGCCCTGGTGAGTCTCTCAAATGAACAAGCAGACATGCTTCCCCTAAGAAACTCCTCCAAGGTGAGACACTCAGGACACTTGGGATGTCACTGGGACACAAGGTTCATGAAATGGGAAATCTGGGCTTCAGATCCAACATACAGAGAACTCCCCCAAACCTCCAATTTAACAGAAAAAAACCCCCAAATCACCAAAAACTTGTTTGAAACTATCTAAGAAATAAGCTGGCTATTTTTATTTGAAAATGGTGTCCAGCTTGCTTGGGTCCAAAGCCCTGGTACAGCCTCAGGAGAAAAGGTGCAGGAACAGGAAAAAAACCCCACCCAAAAACCCCGCAAGGTTGAGAGTCACAAATGAGGGAAAAATATCTAATATTCACTTATTTCTGGTTGCAGAGCTTATTTTTATTAATGCACAGTCCCATGAGCTGGTTGCCATGATACCGGGCAGTTGAGAGGAGGTGCAGAGCAAAGAGGTGAATAGAACTCAGAGTACTCCAGGGAAATGTAAGCTTTTCATGGTTTTTCAACATCTGACCTCCTAAAGTCTCTCTCTTTGTCTTGCCTTTGATGGATGCACATGAAACTCCCTGCACAAGCAAGATGTGATTGGCATTGCTTTGGCCTGATAGTTGCCCTCCCAAGTCCGCTGGGGTTAATAGTGACAATTAATACTGGGATTAATACAAATAGCACCAAGCCTGAGAGCTCAGTGGGTGTTATAAGGAGTGTCTGCTTCTGCAGGAACTTGGCAGGGTGGTGATGGGAAGGAAGTGGGGATGGGAAGGGAGGAATATCTCCAGGAGATAATGGGAGCACTGCCCTGCCATGCTTTAATGACATTTTTTTCTGGAACAATAGGATGCTTTGGCTGGCATCCTTCTAGACTCACTCCCAGGGTTTTCAATCCTCAGGTGGCATTAATGGCAAGGAAGGCAGCTCCTTCTGGCTTGCCATTAAAGCCTGCTGTTTCCCTGTAGGAGAGGATCTGGCCATGTGCTTGGAAAATTCATCAAAGCTCCCCTGTACACTGATAGCTGGATCTGGAAATGGAGGAAATAACAAAGAAAGAAGTTTCAGAAATAATGGAGGTTGACACCTCGCTTCCTCAGTGTCTTTCTGCTCTCTCCCAGGGTCACTGCTTGTGACAGCTCAACATCTTCACCATATCCTTTAAGCTCTTGAGTAAGCTCATCATCTCAGAGACCACTCACCTCTTTCCCACCCTTCCATGAGGGAGTTTTTCTGCAATTCAAAGAAATTCATTGGAGCCCTTCTCAGACACAAAGCCCTTGGTGCTTCACAAACACCCCAAATGTGGAATAGAAACAAAAAAGCATTGCAGAAGTCCTGTCTCACAGCAAATAAAGATGAGATTACAGAGAAAACAAGAACCTCACAGCAGAGCTGCCCATGTCAGCGAACCCATGTCTTGCTGTGAGCCAAGCTGAGAGAAATTAAGAGAGTTTGCTGTCACTTTGAGGGCCAGGCCACCCATGGCTTTCTTGAATCCTCTTTGTGTTCCCAGTTTTTTTCTTTCCCAGGATGAAAAGCTCAGTTCCACTTAGGCATTCCTCTCCTCAGATTTAGAAAATGTACTGATACAGTTCTATTCCATATTTACTTCTCCTCTTGTGAGTGTTTGGGAAGAGAATCTTAAAGGCTGCTCCTCAAATACAGTCTACCACCTGACAGTAATAAATAAAACCACGGATACAGCTTGATGGTCAAGGCCAGGGGATATCCCTTCACCAAGAGTGGGGTTTTCTGCTGCTGTTTTATCCCTGTCCCTCTGCAGCCCCATCTCCTCCTGCTCCAGCTGCAGCTGGAAGCCTCTCAGGACTTGCCTTTCCCCTACCAGTGCAATCCTGCTCTCAATGAAATCAGGACACAGAAATCCTCCTCTGAACGTGGCTTCTCCTTTCAGCCTTTCCCTGGCGTGCACACTTGCAAATGGCTCAATTTCCTGCTGGCTCAGTGTAAATTTTTCAGCGTGGGGATTTCTGTCTGGTGTTGCTTTGCAGCATGATGCTGACGGGGGTTTATGGCTCAGAAGGGGCAGAAACTCTGCCGGGTTAAGCTTCAGATGCATGATCCCACCACGTGTCAGTCAAAATTCTCTCTGCAGACTGATTTATTCTGCGTTTTCCTCCCATGATGACAATGGCTGCACCCCATCGAGTAAGCACTGAGACACCTCAAGTGCTCCAGTCCCCTATGTACAGCAAGAACACAAATATCTGTTATCAGTGGAGCAGGGAAAGGGTAGTGCAAGGAAATTTTGCGGACAAATGCAACTCATTGTGCAATTAATTGGCATAGCCTGACACCCTGTATTCATTTGCATATGTTTAAATGAATTAGGCAAGTCCTAATGCTGAAGTTGGCACCCAGACATTTGTGCTTATACAAACACACCCAGCTTTGCTAAAAAGGTCATAACTTTCAGGACAGACTTTTGTCTCTTTCATTTGATTACACCTATCTCTTCCTATATTGTTTTAAATTATTTATAGAATACACCTCAATCCTTATGATATTTCCAAACCAAGCATAAAATCAAACATTGTCTTACGTATTTTAAAACACACGAGCTCCATTACTATTTTATAATTGCTAATTAACAGATAAATGTTTCATACTCCCACATTTTTTATCCTCCAGATACAGCAAAACAAACAGATTAACAGAGGAAACCTGAGGACTGCAATATCTGTTTTATGATAAGAACATTTAGCAACTTAATCCCTACTATGCTCAGCTCTCAAAGACAATGTACTGGTGGTTATGTGATACACAATAATGAACCAGTACAGAGCAACATTTGTGTTGTTCTCTGGTTAGAGTGGGAGCTGACATTTAGACTGTTTGGGTTTTTTCCCCCCTCTGGGCTTGCTACTAATTTAAATGACTTGTTTCAGGGTGTGGAATGATTTCAACCATTTTATAAGTCTTATGCTGTGAAATGGAGAAAATGCACAAAGCCCTCTCAGTTGTGCACCCTTGTGTGTCATTATATGGGGACACCACGGTTAGACAGGCACAGCAACCTAATGCAAATGTCTGGTATAAAAAATAATGATAATTAGCAGTAGCACAGGACGGCAAATAATCATCTTCAGGTGACAAATGCAAGAAACCTGAGAAATACCAGAGGGTAGTGGGGCTTCTCCAGTTGCTCCTTAGGACTAATTACCTAATAAAACCAGGATGTGATTTCACGATACTGAGTCATGGATTCAATGTGAGACGCTGTGCTATATTAGAAGATGAAGTAAAAAGGTATTTTGAGTCTCTCTGGCTGGGAGTAAATGCCTTATCTAAAAAACCACATACATTATGGTTTCAGATATCTGCATTTTTCCAGCCTAATTCTTGATTATTGCAGAGGAGGTATTTGTTAACATGGGACTCTTCCCAAAGCATCACCATTTAAATTCTCCAGCTTGCAGCAACACACTTTCTATTTTGGCAAGATGAATCTTCTGGTATCTGCATACCTCTCCTGTTCCTTCCTTCCTGTAATTAGGGGTAAATCTGCTCCAGGACCTGTTCTTTTGTAGAAGACACCATTTTTAGAGCAATATATCATTGGCAAGTCATGACACTAACAGTTCCTTGGAGAGGGCTGCCTCTCCAAAGAGATATAGTATCACCTTGATCCTCACTAGACACTGCTCAGTAAAGAGCTCCATCAGTTGGTGAAAAAGCAGGAATAAACTCGTTTTAGCTACAAGGATGCAGGTGGCACATCCTTTTCAATTAAATAGCCTCAACAAAGTATCTCTTTCTTACCTTTTCCTGTTTCCTCTCAACATTCTCATAACCTTATTTTGATTTTAGGGATTCAAGCTGAGCTGAATGGATAAATAATGTTGGGAGTTTTTTTTTCCCCCAGAAATATTTATTTGCATCTGAAAATGAATCACTTCTATTTTTGCCCTTCTCTGGCCTTTGCTTTCCATGGACATTGGTCTCATAATTTTGTTTTGACAAACAGAACAGAAACATTAGGAGTTATGTTTGTACCTCCTTTCATGGGACTGGGGAATTGTTAAGCTGTGGATGAGAAGCCAGTGGTGTCAGAACCTGCTGGTCCCCAGAGCAGTCTCCCCAGAGCTTGTGTTTCTTTATTCAAGATGAAGATCAGCTAGTTGAGGTGCTGAAAAAGAACCACAAGAAAAAATGGACCCATTCATCAGCACA
The DNA here is from genome assembly GCA_013398615.1 of Brachypodius melanocephalos. NCBI lineage: Eukaryota > Metazoa > Chordata > Aves > Passeriformes > Pycnonotidae > Brachypodius > Brachypodius melanocephalos. The sequence continues at coordinate 8,002,240 of VZSR01003816.1, forward strand.
ACAGAGAGTATTGCCCAGGAGCCAGAAGGCATTAAAAATGCTCAAAAGAGGGCTGAAGAAACTAGTATAAATAAATGTGAATAGAGCCACAGGTCTGCTCATCAGGTAATAGCATTTTAGGGGGACAATTCAGAATAGCTAAATGGACAACCTAAGAGGGGATTGCTTAAGGAGCTCAGTCTGAGAGACAAAATTAGATGTCCAAAGCTAGAGACTCTGAATGCTGCCAACTTGTTGGCAAACTTGGCCTTATCTTTAGTTACCCAGCACCCTCCTGAGGAAGTGGATGCTGGAAAGTGAAACGATGATATGATGTTATGATGATATTTCCCCTTCTTATTGGTGCCCGGAAGGAAACCTAGTGGATTTACACTTTGCTTGTAGTGTCAGATGGTTCACAAGGTGATACCTCCTCTGGTCCTGCCATGTGCCCTGGTGCTCCATCAGCTGCACTGTCCTGCTGTCTGTCCATCCATC
>VZSR01003816.1:8002816-8100915 GCA_013398615.1 Brachypodius melanocephalos
CCATCCATCCATCCATCCATCCATCCATCCATCCATCCCCACACACCCCTGGATTGTTGCATTGTTCCCAGCTGAACTCAGAGCAGCTCTCAGCAGCCCTCAAAGCTGGGATTTCCTCATGGGGGGGCTCTCCTCTGACTCACTGGACTGCTCCCAAAAATAGCAGCTTCAGAATAAAAACCTTTGTGCCTTTTCTGTCCCAGAGAACAATGTCTTGCACATTTTTTCCTCCCTAAGTATGAAATAAATCCCCTTTGTGCTTCTAGCTTGGCAGGGTTAAGCTGGAAGGGCTTGGTCCAGTGCTCAGAGCACCTGATTGTGCTCTCAAGGAGAGGAGTTAATCACTGGGACTGTTATTTACTTAATTCTCAGCAGGGACATTATTTATTTCATTTTCATCATGGGCTTTCTGGTTTTTGTCTGGGAAGATAGAGACTTAAAATGGAAAGAGATTCAAGCAAACACCTCTGTTCACAGCCTGGGTTTTTTATCTTTTTGCAGGGCAGAAACCAGACAGAACCATCAGTGAATCCATTGGGAAGGACAAGGAATGTTAATGAAGTGTAGCATCCTTCAAACAACTGAAGTGCCCAAGGGTTTTGGGAGTGTTTGCTTATTTTCTGTTATTATTTAGAAATGCCTAAACATCTGCCAAGCCCATCTGAGAAAGAGCAAGACCCTTCCATGTGTAACTGTGTGTCAGTGCTTCACAAAGCCAGTAGCCAAATCTCTGTGGGTTGGCAGCTGCTGGTGGTCTCTGCACAGTTCAGCTCCTGTTGGGCTGCAAGGGAATCCTCAGGGAATAACACTGGGAGAGGGACCCCAACTTGTCAGCCCTCTGCTCCTGGCACCCATCACCCCTGCAGCCTGACTCCTCTGCAAGCTGGCAGCACCCTGATTTTGGGCACTGATCTGCTGGATTTTGGTCACTTACTGTCTGCAAGAGCCTTATCCAAACTGCATCTCTGCAGCTGAACACAGGCTGGGCTGCTGGGCTAAGCTACACACCCTCCAAGGGCTGGGTAGGCAGCCTGATAATTTCAGAGATGATTTTCACAGCTTCAGATAGTTTTCAGAGCTTCGTGTCCTCAGTTATTCTGAAAACTCAGGTCTAGCAATCCCACGTGGGAATATTTTCAGGGAGCCAGGCTGCTTCCTCAGCAGAGGTTGTGACTACCAAGAAATAGTGGAAACCTTGCTCCAACAAGAAGTAATCACAAACACTGGGAAAAGGCATTTAAATATATGACTTCCTGAAAAGTAGGAGAGGTGAGATTCAACTGGTCTGCTTTTTAGAGAGAAAACCCCAAATCATCTTCTCTAAAGTATGTGTTGAGCTTTTGAAAATCTTCTTCCCCCTCCTCCCTGCCTGTGTCTACAATAAGTACAATTGTTAGACAAGGCAGGTCTTTGTGCTCCAAATTTAATACATAGTTTTTGACCCATGGAGTGATAAGCTGGAAAATAAATGGCTGGATTTTCCCCAGTGTTGAAGAACTCCTTTCAGATTGACTTGGGAACTTGCCTATTCTCGTCTGCCCACCTGGCTTTCACTTTGATATCCCTAACATTATCATAACTTTTATTGTGTTTTCATGTCAGTCAAGCCTTCTTCACTAAATTACTTTCATTTATACATCCTCTCCTGCTATTTGGTCTCATCATCATCTAAGATTTAAGGTGAAAAAGTTTCTTCTTTTTGACAGGGTGGGAGGTGGAAATTACTATGTGAACAGTAAACTACAGGTTACATAAATAATATGTCATTTTATATCACCCAGTGGAGCCTTAAATCAATTCATTAGTTTGTATAAAGCCTTTGTCTGCTTTTTAAGTGCATCATATCCAAGTTGATTGCACATTTGCTCTGAGTTTGGGGATTTTTTCTTTCTTTATGTCGTCAGCTTTCAGGATTCTTATGTAGTTACACTGAGTGTGTTTCCAAAGATTGTTTTTCTTTCTTGAGAGGCTCGGTTTATATTTTTTTTCTTCGCTTCTCAACACATCCCTAGCCTGAGGCAAAAGTGTGCATTTTCTTCATGAAAGGTAGACACAGGGATATTCTTCCCTGTGCATGGAGTGAAAGGCAAACTGAGATATTCTGAATTACTGAGGGAGGTACTGAAAGGCAGCTGGTAGGTCCAGAGTGAGCCATTCAGTTGCTTTCATGCTGCTTTATAGCAAAAACCCCCCCAAAACAACAACAACAACAAAAACCCAAAAAACCCCACACCCTGTAGTCTGGACTGTACTATACAGATAATTTATCCTAACACCAAGAGTCTCCTATCCTTTTCATGTGCTAAATTTTCTTTTATAGGCATGCCAGAAGAGATTGTTTTTTGGTTGAAATTGAGATTATGGTAACCCAGGAGAACCTTGCTTTGGAAGAGGACAGAGTTAGTTGAATAATATTTTTTTTTTACAATCTTTACTGAAAATCTTAAGAAGATACTAGTTTGGGGAAACAAGGAAGAGAGAAAAAAAAAATTATTACATTGTCAGTAACTGCCCATGCTGAAAACTGGTCTAGCCTGACTGTAAAGCAAAAACAGACATTGCTTTGATACAATGATCGACTTTATTATTCCAGCTGAGATTTTCCTCTTTCATTTTTCTGCAGATCTTCCCTGCTCAATAAATAAGGAACTGTACAAAAGTCCTTTACAATGCAGACTTGATGTACAACAATATTAAGCAAGAAAATATTCCAACACTCATGAAACAGCCATCAAAAGTACTGCTCCTTTTTTCAATCCCTGCAAGAAATCAAAACCTTTCAAGCAGAGCCAGATTTTAACGAAGGGTGGCTGTTTAAAGCAGACTTGCCAAAAGCCTTGGCTGTGCCTGGACTTTTATTTTAAGTATTTGGACCATTAAATATTAATATAGGTCAAATAACTGATCCCCCTGAGCAGATGAAATCTGCACAATGAAAACAAACACACTGTAAAACATGAGCCAATGTTACCCTTAATGTTACTGCATAAATATGCAAATACAGACCCCGATTTCCCTGAACAAGTTTTCTTATTGACGTTCTGGGAGAACGGGAAGGAAAATATAAAAATTAAATAATAGTCACAGCCCTGAAACTTTTAAGAGCTGATCCAAAGCTCAGTGGCTCAAGGGAGCTTTGCCTCTACTACTTTAAAGAGCTGCAGAGCTGCAGAACCTGAAGCACACACAGGGAAATCATAACGTGGTGCCACACAGACAAGGCAGTGTCACATTTGACAGCAGATATGTCCTTAAGGACATATTGCTATAGGAATGGAAAAGAAACATTTGGAGCAGTTCTGCTCTTTTTTATTTATTTATTTATTTATTTATTTTTACTGGCATTCTCCTGCATAGTTTTATTCCCAATTTCTGCAGCAATCCTGGCTGCAGCTCGGCCCAGCCAGGCAGGCTCTGAGCCAGGAACTGGGGGTTTGCACCTTGGACAGCTGGTGGTGAGGACAAATATGGGGGATCCTACAAGAATGTGAGAGATGTCCTTGTTCTGGGACATTGGTGGGGTCCAGGCATGATGAAATCTTTGTCCAGCTCACAGTCAGCATTTTGGGGAATACTGATGAGGAGCGTGCAGTGAAACTGAAAAGGAGGAGAAGGATGGAAACTGAGAGTACACTGAACATCAGTTTGTGCAGAGCCTCAAACAATATTCTGGAGAGGCAGCCATGGGGAGCCTTTGCTCTTGATCCTTTTTCTCCTTTGTCCCAATCTCCCCAGCTGGCAAAGCTGAAGCTGGGTTGGTGCATTCAGGATCAACCTGTGTGCTGGAGGCCTGGCTGCTCTGGGATGTGTCAGCACTTGGAAGTGCTTTGAGTTTGAATTGGGCATGGAAAAAAACTTAAAGAAGCTGTGAAAAATACCACTGATCCTTGTTATTCCTCAGGAGTAACTTTATTACAATGATGGCGCTGGCATTGAAAATTTGCAGCTTGAAAATGATGAGTCAAGGTACAAGAGCACTTAAATAATAGTTTAAATTGTGCTTAGTTCAAGAAAGATTCAAGGTTTTCTTAAAAAAAAAAAGTGAATCTTATCTAATCCCATGCTTCCAGCAGCTGAAGAGTTAAGGATAATCCTGATACTGTTAAATTTGGAAACTTTCACACAGGGAAATATGGATTCCTACAGCCAGAACACTCTGGTAACACACACACCAGTGAATGCAAAAGTCCAATTTCAAATCTTAAAAGTGAACAGTCCCATGGCCTAAGCTGCATTTCACCTTTTTTTTTTTTCTTTTTCTTTTTTTTTTTTTTTTTTTCTGCTAACATGTTTGGGAGCAAATAACGCAGAATGACAGATATGTACTCCAAAGGGGTAGAATCTACATTTTCAGGAGTTGTGAAATGCTCTCACTTTGTAAATAAAATCAAACCCATAGAAATACTTCTTTCAGAAGAAAAGTTCTGGTTTCTTAAAATATGAAGAGAGATATTCCAAATATTAAGTAAAAACATTCACACAAAAACATTGGATTAGAAAGTAAGCTCTGAAAAAAAATCTAAATATTCAAGAAAATCTCATCTGATAGACATTTTCCATGTAATTTGATTTTTTTTTTTAATATAATCTTTTCACCTCGTTGAAATCTGTATTTAAGGAAACGCTTCTCATTTCTTGTGTTTTGATTAAAATTTCTAATCATGGTTTTTCTACTGATGTGCACCATTCTGGAGGCTGCTTCTCAAAATCCAGCCCCAAATGCTCGCATTAGAGTGCTGATGTGAATGAGACAAAGCAAGGCTGGCTTCAGCCCAAGTGCTCAGCCCTTCCAAAGCGCACTGATTGGAGTCATAACCATCCAGCTAAATGGAAGCTGGTAATTAAAAATATGCAAAAGGCTTTGGAAATGATGTGAATCTCTCTGAATGTGGATTTTGAATATGGGTGTCTCTCACATGGGTAAAGTGGATAATTGCCTGCCTATCCTGCCTCTATTCATTGCGAATAATTGAGTTGTTGTCAAACACTTCCAACACTGCCTATCACAATAAATATGAGAAGACAGAGGGGCTCTTTGAATAATCTCATTTTTTGTGGCTGAGGAAGCTGTTCCTTTTGTACTTGCCTGGGGAATGGCATAGCAACAGGAAATGAGAACGACGGAGAGAATGGAGAAAGCACTGCAGACTTGGCTTTAGCTTTTTATTTCGTATCTCCACGTTGCATCTCAGACTCCAGTCCCACACCTGTGCTTCTCCAGGGACTTCCTTTGTGCAAACCCCCATGGCTTGCTCTCCACAGGAGCAGTGGGGTGGGCTGGGTGGGTGGGGACCAGGGGTGTCAGACATCCAAGGGGGGCTCAGCACAGCTCCCCAGCTAAGGCAGCTGTGGGTGCTTGGGTAAGGAGTGGAGCATGTTTGGGTAAGGACTGAATGGACACCCTACAGCTCTCTCACCGTGTCACCAGTGTCACTAGGGCACAGGAGACTCGCCTGTGTGTGACAGACCAGCCTGACTGATGGAGGGGGTGTCACTGCCTCCAGGCAAGCTCAGGCGCTGCTCTGGGCTTTGCTCTGGTCCTTGGCTCCTGCAGAAGGCCTCAGGGGACACTTTTCATCCCTGTGGCTCCATCCATGGCTCCCCTCTTACAGCCCCCTGCAGCTCTGCCTCAGCAGCCTGTCCCAAACACCTCCCTCTGCACACCCTTCCACCCCCCTGCTCCTCTGCACACCCTTCCACCCCCCTGCTCCTCTGCACACCCTTCCAGCTCCCTGCTCCTCTGCACACCCTTCCACCCCCCTGCTCCTTCAGCAGCCTCTCCTAAGCCCCGTTTCCCACACTGTCACAGCTCTCCATATGCCACTGCAGTTCCCTTTTCCCTATATTTTCATCCTTCCCTTCCTACAGCAGACATTCCCTGCTAGTTTCAGCAAGCCCATTGCAGTTTCCACTGTGCTGCTGCTTTGGGGGGTTATTGGGCTTTGTACCCTTGGATTTCTGCACAGACACATGCAGAGGATGTGAGCTGGGTGGCTGCAGCACTGAAAAGGTGAGAGTGGTGCTCCAAGAGATTTGACAGATGGATTTTTTTGCCTCCATTTGAGGCTCACTGGCACACAGTGTGGGACAGACAAGCCCTTGTCTCAAAAACAGCTGCAGCAGGTAATGCCTGCTCCTTTCTGCCTGCTCCTCAAAGAAACACTGACCTGCATCCCCCCTCTCTTTCTTACCTCGCTTTTGAATTTCAGTTTTGCCCTGGGTGTGTGCTCTCCAGTCTCTTTCATGTGGTTCCTAAAATGATAATGCAGGCTGAACTGGGGGAACAGCCCCAGAAAGAATCGGTCTCACATCTCCATCCTCAGATTTTCCTGAGCATCAGGATCCTGCCTGGAGTATTTCTGAACACACAGTGATGAGTTTCTCCAAAATTCCCTTTCACCATTAGGGCCCTGACATTTCTGCTGCCACCTTCAATGTAAGGCAGAGGTTAACCCAGAGATGCTGCAGCAGAAAGCTTTGCAGGTGGCAGCAGCCACAATAAACCTTTGATATCTGAGGGCTGATCCAGCTGCTGCCTTCAAAGGTCTCCTGCCATCACACAGGCTTTTGCCACAGCAATGATGCAGCAGTCTGAGAGCCCAGGGATGGTTTTGCCCGTGCAGCACTGCTCTAGGAGCAAATAAGATGCACTCGGGACCTATTACAGTCCCTGGCAATTAGACAGAGTGCAGCATCTCCAAAATACCATTGTCCAGGCAAATTAATTAATCCTGGGCCCCTGGAACAAGGATTGTTGCTGACCTAGCTGAGTGTGCTGGCAGTTCTGGGCTGCTGGGGAGAGGAGAGGGGGCTGAGGCCACCTTTCACCTGGGCAGCTCCCTTCCTGGAAGCCAAATGACACATCAGGTGTGTGGCACTGCCATCCCTGGAGTTCAACCAAAGCCTGGCTGAAGGCAACAGCCCACAACATCTCTTTCCATACTGTAATTGGTGTGTTTTAATAAATTCTTGCAGGGCCACGTGCCATATAAAACGTGTAAGTCACACAAACCGGAAAGCAGATCAGCTTTGCACTGTCATTTATGCTGGAAGAGCAGGCATGTTAAATCCCTTTTTCCACAAATCCCTTTAGTAGTAGTAAATCAGTTTTGGAGCAGTGCAGCTGGTTGTCAGGCGCTTTGCTGGTGCTGTGCTCTCAATGACTCTCTGTGCTAAGGGATGTTCTTGAAAGTTGTGCTAAAATAGAGCAGGCAGTTTTGGAAAAGAGAGATGTGTGTCCAAACAGCTGAAGTGAATGGGTTCATTCTATGTACCAGGGAAATGCACAGCGGGCAAAGAGTGGCCAAAATTATGGGCCAGGTACTTTCAAAATGTTCTTGGCTGGCTTCACGAGCAGGTGTAAATCTGCTGGATGCATTCAAAGCCAGGGCAATTCAGATGCAAAGTGAGAGCCTTTGAGGAGCCCTGGAGGAGACAGCCTGGACTGGAGGAGAGCCTGACTCTTGCTCATTAAAATAGCTGTGCCTGGGAGCTTGTTGGCTCTGGAGGAGAACTGGCAGTGCTTCCTGCAGGGAAAGGTGGGCACCACCTTGTGAAAGCAGGTGTAAAGCTCAGAGCACACCCCAAACGTGCACAGGGCATCCTGGACACTGTGGTCAGCATCATGGGGTGAAAGAACTATGAGGAAAGCATGAAATGGAGGTCATGAGAAATTCTAAGTGCATTTGGGCAGCTCAGTGTTGTCAAAATGTCTCTCACTGGCTCTGTTCTAAGGAATAACCCATTGTGGCTGCTGAGCTGGAGGGCCCCATCCCTTTCCACAGCCCTCACTCCAGTTTCTCAGGATTTCTTACTTGAGAAAGCAGGGTCCCAGGATTCTATCCTGGCTACAAATGATGTGGGAGCATTATCAGTCCCTGCTAATACTCCTGAGGGTAAAATACCTCGGTTTCCAATTTGCTTCCACTGCCCTCCAGCTTGGCTTAAAGGTGTTTGAGTGAGGGGAAGTAGGAGACAAAGCTCTCCATCTAAATCTTGCAGATTTTGGTAAAATTTAGTTTTCTTTACTCATTTTTTGAACCGTAAAGATTTACATTGCATTCAGTCGTGTAACTACACAAATTAAAAACTCAGCTTGGCAGAAATCACCCCAGAGTGCTTTGTTGGCATCTTTCCTGGAATGCCAGCTGTTCCAGAGAAGCAGAGAGGCCAGACTCTGCTGATTTCCCTAGCCTTGCAGATACCTGCTCCAGATTTGTTTTTTGAAGAAATAATTTAACGTACAGGTGGTTTTTGGGTTGGTTTGGGGTTTTTTTTGTAGGTTGCCAAGACTGATGCGATGCCAGGTCCAGATCCAGTGAGCACAAGAGAACTGAACTTCTCTTTCAGCAAAAAGGTGTGAAGTTCATCTCTGAATTCAGTGGCAGGTATTTTAGGACAGGAATTAAACCAAGGACTGTTTTCCTCTGAGCTGCAGTTCAAATGAAGAAAGTTCTGTATGGAGAGGAGTGATTAGCAGAACTGATTTTATTATGGCAAAAAATCCCCCAAAATACAGCAATGCAAAGTGCCAACATCAAAGCCTGTGAACATTTTCTACTTTTACACGTTGGGAGTTATATATATTTTTAAATGTTAGACATTTAAAGGGTTTGTAGATACTTGATATAGAGCAGAACACAGAGAATTGCTTTGGATTCATGAGACCATACTCCCCCATAATGCCACTATAAATTAATTGGCTTCATAACCAATACTTCTGCCTGAAAGCTGTACTTTTGCTTCCCTGAAATGCACTTAGAATTACTGAGGCATGTTGAGTGGCTCCCTTTATTGAAAGCTTCTATCACATAACATATATGCAAGAAAATCAGCCCTAAGTGAGAGAGAGGTTAACAGGAGAGCACGAGAGATAACGGTAATAAATTGAAAGAGGGAAGGTTCCAACTAACAAAAGAGCTTAAAGAAAAGATAATGATTCACCAAAAGACCTGTCCGTACCAGAAGTTTCAGAGAGGCTGCATTTGGATTGTTGGGCTGGACAAAGCCTTGGGCAACCTGAGCTGAATTCAGTGTTTTTCCTGCTCTGAGCAGGAGGATGGACCAGAAATCTCCTGATGTCCCTTCAATCTGAACTGCTCTGTCCTTCTCTGAGAAATTGCCATGAGCGGGCTTTTGCCATTTTAAAACCAATGGCCAGTTTTCCAGGTTTCTATTAGCAGGAGCTCAGCATTTCCAAACAAATCACCATTTTTGGCAGAAGAGGTGGGAGCCAATCTTCACCAGGTGACCCTCAGGGTACTCCTACACACCTCTCCACAGCTCTGTCACCCCTTTTGAACTCAGAATTTCTGGTGCACACAGCAGATAAACCTGGAGCAAGTCAGCCGTGCGTGTTCATCCCATGCCCAGGTTTATCCCAGGAGTCTTGCAACCATCTCCTTGACTCCATGGGCAGTAGGTGGGCCAGGGTGAGCCTCAGCAAGCTGCTTGGGTGGAGAGGTCAGGAGGCTGATTGAACGGGCAGCTTGTTCTCCACCACCCATGTGCAGCTTCCACTCCCCTGAGGTGAAGGGGGAACCAATGCAGGTGCTGCTCTGTCTCCTTTCAATATACACAAGCCCTTTGCAGCAGCTGGTGCTGAGCCGTGGAGTAACCACTCAAATCCTCTCCCTATTTTTTTTTCCTGTTCTCTGCTTGATTTTTCACTCTGAATTAAACATGCTGATGGGCTGCATTTGGCAGAATAACAGGCAAGCAACAGGTTGCGATCTAAATATTTGATTCTGATCACCACTGCCATCACTTTATTGTTGCTGTTGAATGAAGATGTGGGTGAATTCCAGCAGGGAATTTACAATCCACCTCTGTGTTAGTAATTACTGATTTGATTTCCAGGTGTCCTGCAGCTGAGTACTCTCATTTCACATTGATGTAAGATTTCCATCTTTCCTTGGGAGTTAATTGTGTAACATGCAAACAAGAACTCAGCCATGAAAAAATGGAAATTCCCAGGTCTTCATTTCCTCTCTTTTGTTCAGAGTTCTGTTGGAAAGGTGGGATTGGTTGGACACAGCAGGGACAGTGTGTCCAATGTGGATTCATGCAAGCTGAAGCCAACATACAAAGAAAAAAACAGGTTAATTGCAAGACCTTGATTCTGAGTGCCACAGGACAAAGTCTTGGGGGAAGAAGGACACTCAGTTTTCACTCTCTCTGTTCTCCATGCTTATGCAAAATCTCTGTTCCACACACCAGCAGAACTGATCAGGATGAAGCCATTTTATGCCAGGAAGGTTTGACATAAAAGCTTTTAAAAGAAGGAAAATTTCTGTCCATCCACACCAAGTAAATATTTTGCAATGCTTGCTCTCTCTTCCTCACAGATAAGAACCCTACTTTCAGTATGCAGCACTGTCAGCACAACCAAAAATGTCAAGAAGATATCGTGAGAAGTGCACAGAAAAATGGCATGAAATTAATTTTTCATTCCTCAGGATACTTCTTCCCACCGAAGCTATCTATCACCTTTAAAGTGACACTATGACTTTAATGAATGGTTTCTTGCCTTTGGGGCTGCTTTGGGTAGAGAGGCAGGTTAGGATTAAACAGGAGGAGGTCCTTGATGTTGATAAAAATGATGGCTTTACTCTGAAATCCACTTGAGCAGCCTGGTGCAGCCAAAGGGATGCACCGGGTCCCTCTCCTAACGCTGCGTGAAGGCAACAAGAAAGCCCAGAAAACTGACCCATCCCAGAGGCACTTCAGGCAGGCCACTGCAAATAGACACTGCCTTGGACACACAGCAGTGACACACAGCCAAAAAGTAGCTGCTTCCTGCTGAGCCCCAGTGCTGCCCCAGATAAAAACCTGGGCCACGTTTCTCCCCGAGCGCCCGCTCTGCTCCGCTGCCGCCCCCCACGGCTCCAGCAGAAGTGCTCTCTCTGAGGCCAGCTTTGTGTTGTGCTTGGCACGCAGTGAGGCCCTGAAAATAATCTCTTGTATTAGCTGAAACCCTCCCATGCCAACTTCGTGATCCCTCTGACATGTTTGCTGCCAGCTCACGGTGTCAGCGCGTTGGCCCGCGGCTCAAAGCAGTTACATTTGTAACGCTGCACAATGCGTACCTTCTCCGCCTGCATCCCTCTCCAGCGGATGAGCAGGACCTGGGGAATTTGGCTGGAGCATCGTTTTCTCCAGTTAAGACTGGGGACTGATGGGGAAAATGATCTGTGGTCCCCCACAGTGTGTACCAAAATGGCATGTGGTAAGCCTCATTCTGATTTCTAAAATGCTGGATAACAGCCAGCGTCTCTGCTCCTCCAGCCCCATACAAACTCTTTGGGACTGTCAGTTCTCCAAGGCCTTATTTGAACAATTCTCTGAAGAACTGGAAGGGATAAGGTGATCTAAAAACACAGTGAAATTCTCCAAAAACCCCAGGAAGGTTATTGTGGTTTTTTACCATATTAAGCAATAACCCCAGTCCGTAGAAAAAACAGTGTCGAAGCATTACAGAGAATTGAACAGCCATCTGTATAAAAAATAACATTATAATCATAATCAGCTGAACACACCTTGAATTAAACCTGAGTAGGTGTAGGAAAACAAATGTTTTAATGTCCTCCTGTAACCTCCTCCTCCCAGGTGCCAATTTTCACTCCATCTTTAGAGCAGCCAGGCGTTTTGCCTAGTTGGGTTTTGCTGGGCATTAACAGAGGTCCAGGCAGGAATCCAGTGTGGACCAGCAAAAAAGGCCCTTTAGTTGTTGGGAGGTAGAAACTGGTTCCAGTGCTGTGATGGAGAGCGATTGCAAGGCAGCGAAACCAGGCTTTGCTTTGTCCTGCAGAGCTTTAGTGCCCACCAGGCTGTGCCACAGGGTGCCAGCCATCATCCTGCCAGCCAGCCTGGAACCTGAGGGGCAGAGACAATTGCTGAAAGAGCAAGTTCTGTAATAACAGCAGCAAAACTCGAAGCAGTAGAAGGGAGGGAAGAGTCCCAACAGTGAAAAGGCGAAGGTGGCTGCAGCTCTGGCACAAAGCTGTGAGGAGCCTTGGTGACCACACTGCAACCTGCAGAGCAACCCCAGCAATCCATCAGCTGCAAAATGGAACAACATCTGTGGTTGTCTTCAGCTCAGAATGTCTCCTTGTATTCCAGCCCATCACTGAGTATTTTGCTGCAGTGGATTGAATATCTCAGGTGGCACTTCACTGATGCAACAGAAACAGTGAGAGGTGTCCAGTGCTGGAAAAATTCTTCCGACTTAGCATCCCAGCTGTACTTCATGGTGTTGGTATTTTTCTATCAATTACCACTTGGTCTCCTAAATTAAGAGATCAATCTCAACTCTGTCCCCAGATGGGGAAATTTTGCTATTTCCATTTTGTCTACAAAATAAAAGCGAACTGTAATTTATTTTTTTTGTGGACAAAATGAGTTTGAGCTCTTTCACTTTCCTTTTGGCATTCCTTCCTGTTGACAGCATGATTTGCACAAAATTACATTCTGTTGATAAAAATGTGCTGAAATGTCTTTCGGTTTCATTGACTGAATGATTTGCAGTAAGGGGTTTGACAAAATGCATGTTGTCGACAGAGTGAAATGGGGAGGGAGGAGGAAAGAATATACTTCAGACATATGGAGCAAGCAGTTACACACTCACTTGGTTCATTAAAAACCCTGCTCAGAGTCTATCAGGAAAGAATTTTGTGGGATTCAGATAAGACAATAGTTACTTTGGAAAATCTCGTTTGCACAGATACATCTGGCAGAGGGGAAAGGCATAAAGAAAGTTAACGGGTGCAGAGTTTGGCCAGAGATCATTGCAAGTGCTGTTCTGCTTCCTTAGATGTCTTTCTATCCAAATAAATTTCCACCATTAAGTTTACAGATTTCCTCACGCAGCTTTTAAGGGAATAGTTGTACTGGAAATGAATGAGACAGGGAAAAGAAGTATGTTGAAATTTATGAAAACATCTGTTGGAAGTTCTGAGAAAGATGCTTTTGTTTTAATCATCTAAGCAAGACTGATGGATTTTATCAGAGCTAAGTACTGAACAGTCCCAAATGGGCTCTTTATCCCAAAGGCAAAGCACTTGAGCATATGCCCAATTTTAAGCATGTGAATAATGGCCTCGTTTACTCTAGTGGAAAACTCAAGTGCTACCAGCCAGTGTGTTGGACTCTAAAATACTTTGGATTAGTGTTAAAATCTTGACCAAATTGTACCAAAAATTTATCTCAAAGGTAGCCACACAAAATCACTATAGTTAGGACCAAGTGTTTTTGGTAAAATAGATCACATTAAGTAGCTGCATCTTGTTTTGATACTAAGTGGCATAGAGAGAGATAATTAACCTGGTAGGTAAGGAAAAATCTTGTTTGCAGTGATATTTCTTCATTTTATCCAAACTTGTTCGTTACTCAATATATTTACTGCTTTAAGTCAGTTCTGAAAAGAACTTTAGCACCTTTTTTTTTTTTTTTTTCCCTTAGCTGTTTTCTCACAGCAGCATCCTTTTGTTGAGCACCAAGTCTGGCTGTCAGTGAGAGAGGAGGAGGAGGAAGAACAAGAGTCAGATCTGTGCTCTCTTTCAGGAGTGGTTCTGTAGGTGTGGTAATGAGCTGTGGCTTCTTCTGGGAAATTTGGGTTGTGAATTAAGTTGTAGATGTTGTTATGTTTCCATTACAATGTCCAGTTCAATTTTCTTTGAAGGTTGCTATGGGTATCAGAACATGGTGCCAAAACACCCTAAAACGCTATTCCAGACAATTATTCTCATTTCAGGATGTAAATGCCTTGATTCCACCCCCACAGTAAAAAATCCCACTGGCAGGAGCTGGATCAGGGGAATAAACAATCTCTCCTCATGTGCACACACTCAGTTCATTTCACTCTGCTGTCAGAACCGATTGCATTTGCCTGTTCAGACAACAAACGTATCAAACCAGAGGAAGAGCCTGTGAAAAATGCTGCTTGTACAGGGACAGGCTCCTGGTGGCTGGATGTGCTGGGGCACTACAGGGGCTGGAGAGCAAAGGGGCTGTGTGGGGGGAGAGTCCAGAATGCACCTCACATTAGAGGAGAATTTCAATTTCTCTGGGGTTTGTCGTGCTAAAAGAGCTGATTTTTGGGAGTTGCAGTCTGACAGAGTGCTTAACCTGAAAGCTGGGGGAATGAGCTTGGGAGGAACCAGCTGTGTGAGCTAAGAGCATCCTCAGGGCACTATCAGCTCTCCTGTTCTGACAAGGAGGTCAATGCTCACGGTCTTTTTAGACAGGCATTATTCAGGAACCCAAATGCTCTCATGCTTGACTCATTCCACACTCACACCTGGTGGCTACTGTTTCCTCATTTTGGAAAGCCTTAATGTACATTGCACATGCCTCTTCTGAATGGAAATGCTATTCAATGGTGTTTAACAGTGAAAGAGCCACAGCTGGAAAACAAAATCTTCTACAAAAAGTTTGGAAATTGCTTCTTTTTTTGGCCATGAAAAAGCCTTTTCTATTTATCTTGAATGATGTAATTATTCTTTTAGCTTTTAAGCAGCAATTGTCATCCAACTAACCAAGAGTTGGAAGTGCAGACATGTCTTCAAACCTAGCAGGGAATGGTATTTTGTATTCTGAGATGTGCACATCCTTCCACTGAAAATTTGCATGTGTTATGGGCTGGCTGTACATGCTGGGCAAGGTGTGGGTCCCAGGAAAACCACAGTCCAGGTAGATTTCTGTCCATGAAAACAAGAGGAAATCAGATGTAGAGAGGATATAATGCAAGTACTATTGTCAAATACACCTTCTAGAAGGAAATTTGCATGGGAAAACAAAGATACAGAAAAAAAGCCTGGATTTTTCAAAGCCACGAAAAGAAATGGGAGTAGTAAAACTGAAATGAAATGGAGAACTTAGGTCAAATTACTTCAGAGCATATAAGCTATAAGCTGCCAAAAGAAGTCCATCAAAGGAAAATTTACACTTGAATTTAAAACACAGCCAGGCAGATTTTTCTGGAAGAGGGAGAATTGTGAATGCAGTAACCAAGCACAGAGCTGGTGCTTATCTAACCATAGAAAACAGTAGAGTCCGTCAGAGCATTTCCTAATTCTGTTTCTATTATTTAGGAGTAGAGAAGATGACAAATCTGTTAGTTCAGAGTGTTGACACAATACACTTTTATCACTTTTTGTCAACAGAACATAATTGTGTTCAGATTACTCCGTCACAGGGGAATAGCCATAAGATCCTGCTGTCCGTAAAAATAAATGTCACTTTCTATTTCTGGGAAAACAAGAGGGAAATAGGAAAAGCAATGCAAGAGAAGAAAAACCTTGGACAAACTCTATTCTTTGGACAGTTTTGGTTACACAGGCACCGTGATGATGAAGCAGTGATTCACCCAACCCCTACAGCCTCCTGTGCCTCTAATTTGTTTTCCTCCTTGCCACCCCATCCCGTTGAACCCAAACACTTCCGTGCTGTCTTCCAAAAGTCTTCTGTAAGTGGTGCCAACTATGGGTCATGAGCAGTGTGCCAACAGCAGGGATGACAGAAACCCTGAGGAGAGAGGGCAACACTCTGCAGAGCTCAGGGACAGTCAGGGAGTGGAGCAGTGAGGCTGAGGTGAGGGAGGCCCCCAGTTTGATCAGCCTGACTGCCTTTGCTGTTGGATTTCAGGGGTCATGTTCCCAAAAACCTGAAGTACAACCCCTTGGGGAGATGGCAGCTGTGGGTTATCAGCTTCTGTCTCCAAGCTGGACCCTCTCTACCTGTGGAAGGGAAGACACTAAACTGCTCCATGCTCAGCTCCTCCAGAAAATCATTCCACCTCAGGCATTCATTTCCCAGACAAAATGCAAACTCAGCTGCAGGAACATGTCACATTTTTCAAGATTAAGCACAGCAAGAACTAGTATTTTTTAATAAAGCTGTTGGAAATATTCAGTTGGCTCCATTCTAATGGAAATAAAAGCCTGCCCATCCATCATCTTTCCTTGCGACACTCTGGAGACAGCTGTGAGTGGAAATCTGAGGGCTGTGAAGGGGTTTCAGGCAGGTACTGGAGTTTGTGCACAGCAGACAAAGGGGATTAGTCAGTGTGGGGAGGAACCAGGGACACTTTGGGCTCCCTCATGGCCCAACACAGGTGCAGTCCCTCCCGATTTCCTGTAGTAATTACAGAATGAATCACAGCAATGAATTCAGTTATAAAAATAGGAACATATTCTTAAGGGGAAGAAACAAACAGAAAAGCAAAGTCCATTGTCAAAATCCAAATTCCATCTCCCTTGTCCCTAATTTTTTTATTTTCTCATAAAGTCATGTCATGTCTCACACCTTCCCATTAGTTTTTGACATGCTGCTCTACCAACTGAGAGACCCAGAGGGGATGGGGGATGTAGGAGTCTTAAAAAAGAAATAATTAATCTCCACTGAGAGTAACATGCTGCCACATATCACTCAGCATTGCATCAATAGCCTGGTGGCGTCAGGAGAGGTGACTGAGAAGGAAACAGGAACCAGCTCTTGATGTTTGATGATGAAAACTGAGATATTTAAAGTCTCCAGTGCCCATTTGCAATGCAGTCTGCTCAGAGGCATCCACTGTGATTACAGCACCCAGACAGAAGAGTGTCATCTTCAGTGCTGGTGGTGCCACTTTTATGGCAATTTAGCAAATGATCACATAGAGATGGAAACACTGATTAGTTCACACACAACAGCCTTCCTGTACTCTGCTCATGCAAAGCTTTGAACTTCTGGAAGGTGCTGCACTGAGGAAATATCTATCCTGCAGGTAGCTGTGGTTGGATTGCTGTCATTATTTAGGGTGACACTGTGTGTAAGCTTTGTCCATGAGCCTGAGTGTCACCAGTCCAGAGCTGCACCTTGGCAGAGAAGATGCTCATTAAAGCAAGAGGTTGTTGGGAGAAAGAATCAGCCCTGGTCCTCTAATTGCTGTCATTTCTGGAAAAGAGGGCCTGATACCATATCTGAGTGTGAAACCCAAGAGGACTGCAGTGTTGGTTTGGGTTTTCACTTCTGCAATCCAAAAAGGCTGAGATCCAGAGTGAGGACTGACCCTGGAAACTTCCCACAGATTAACTATGAGCAGGAACACAAATAGACTGTCCTTCCTCTGTCATCCAGCCTGACTCTGCTTCCTGACCCTGCTCACTTCTCTCTCACAGTACCCTCACACAGTGGTGGAGCCTTCCATATCATTTTTCGACTCTCCCAGGTACACTGAAGCTGTTTAGAAAGGGAATAATTTTCTGCTTGCAGAACTGAAGCAAGATAGGAAGAGCACAAAACCCACCCCAAAGCCCAAAACTGGAATAATGAGAAAATGCTAGAGATACAAAACAGCGTTCATGGCTCTAAAGGGTTTGCAGGAGGCACACAGCCACAACAGGGGGAAGAGGATGCTGCAAACCACTGCTTCCAGCATGTCACTCTAACTGACCAGGACCCTTCCCCAGTCTCAGTATCTCAGCACACTCCTGCCCAGTGGAACACCCAACCTTGGAGCTTGTCTCTGTGATCTACAGTCAGATTAATTTGTTTGTTTTTTTGTTTCTTCACCATTTCCATAAGCTGCAGAGCAAATAGTGTTATTTCCCCTTGGTTCTGTGATATTTATATGAAAGCACATATATATATATATATGCACAGCTAGAAATCCAGAGGAATGCCACTGGTGGTGGGGATTCCGAAAGTGAGGAGCTGGGAATTAAACTGATGTTTCAGAGAGAGAAGGGCATAAGGTGCCACTTGGTCACAGCTGCTCAGCAGCCCAGAGGAAATGCAGAAGGATTCTCAGGTGGAGCAGGCAGGAGGGAGGCACCAAAACATGTTTTGATCTTTGCTTCTGGAGAGTCTGAATGAGACCACAGTGGAGTAGCAGCAACAGATGTTCACTCAAAGCACTTTGTCAACATCCAAAAAATCAGTATGACAGGGAGGTGTCAGCCCCTGAAGGATCATATTTGACAGAGTGGCCCTGGAGCAGGTGGGCAGCTTCAGATGATTGTTTTTGCTCCATGAGGGGTGAGCAGTGTCCAGTCTCAGGAGGTGCATTTGGGACTGGCTGCCATCTGATCCTGATGAATTGTGGCTGAGCCTTAGCTGGAGCTGGAGCCCTCAAACTGACGCTGGGCTGAGGTGTCATTTGGTGGATTGTGGCAGCTCAGCCAAGAGGAATTAAAAGCGTATGAAGTTTTGAGAGTACAGCAGCATCGCTGGTATATATTGAGGAAAAATAAGCAATGTTCCCCATCTCTGGCTTTTTTGCTTAAAAGGGGAAACTTTCCTTTTAACACATGAAATAAATGTCCCCGACTTTCCATTAAGTTTAACTTACTGGAAATTTTAAACAAAAATTCTGACTCAAATCTGCTGAGCCCAATGTCTTATTTTTTGCATAATCACTGGTGCCAAGTGCTAAAATACGACACTTCAAAAAAAAATTAGGGGCTTTGAAAACAGCATATCGACATATCTATCCAAATTCACACTCACCATTGTCCTTCTCACCATTGTCCTTCTCACCATTGTCCTTCTCACCATTGTCCTTCTCACCTAATCTCTCTCTTTATTAAAATACACTGATTAGTTGTGCCTGCTCAGTATGAAGCACAGCTTCTCTCTGTGAAGGCACCAGTGCAAAAGGAAAGGTAAATGGGGAGAGAGAAGGAACTAATAAATGATTCTGCATGACACCTGGGCTAGTAATACAAATGTCAACACAGCCACAATTCAGTGAGACGCTTACGTGTGTGCTTGTACTTCAGCAAGTGTTTGAGTCTGTTCAGATTCAGCTTCCTGCCAAGGACACACTTCACTTGTGGGACATATGTGACTTAAGAACATGCTAAGTGTTTCAGTGATTTGGTGCCAGCCCAATAAATGCCCTTCACAAGCATCTGGCTGAGTATGTGCAGTTATTTCTCAGATAAAGGGTGTTCACAACTGCATGGTTTGGTTGCTGTGCTATCAGCCCTGCTGGTCTTCAAGGGTAGCACTGATTGAAGGACACTGAGGGACAGAAGAAGTCTCTGATAGTGTGTCTCTTCATTTATCTACCTAGATTTCTTTCTGTGAGCCCTGGCAAACTTGCTTTGACATCTGAAAAGAAAATCAGTTGCCCTGCCGATTTGTGGTTATGGATGGGAACGGAGCGTTCTGCCCTGGTGGACTCCAGTGCTGGCCAAGAATGCTGTGGGGAGGCAGAGAAAAACATGAGCTGGTGTGTCAAACAAAGGTGTGAACATCTTCAGACGAGGTCTGGCATTTCAGGAAGCACCTTTCCAATGAAGATAACAAGGATCACCATGAGTTTTCCAGGTGTTTATGACTTTGATGGTCTGGAAGAGAACACAAAGCCTGCCTTTCATGCTGCAAAGTGAATTGATGTTCTGGAGCCATTCCTGAGAATCCAAACACAACTTTGGGAAATTATGGTACTGCCTGGAATCATACAGTATTGCAAATGACTTTTTTTTTTTTTTTTTTTTTTTTGTGTAAGTCACCCCCAGCTGTGCTTTTTTCATCTCTTTTGCTCTCCAGTGGCTACGTGTATGGCCTCAGTGCTGAGTGTGCAGAGGGCCCTGTTGGGCTGTCAGTGGTACTGCTGCTTCTTAAACACCACAGAGGAGTGTAGAGTGCAGAGTAAATGAGTCCAGCTCATCACAGCCTTTAGGAAATTAATTGGCTACAAAGCTTTTGAAGGGTCAAATGCATTAGCATCTAGCCCTGCTCTGCTCTTTGAACAGCCAGTGGTCAGGAGCAAGTCTGATTAGCAGGGCTCTTCACTGCCTTGCAGCTCTGATGTTAACTCATGACTGACCTTTTGCTGCTGTGTGTCTGTGGAGTGCACAGCCAAAGACACAGTCCCCAGAAATAGCTCACAGGCAGAGTTAAAGGCTGCGCTCAATACAAAGTGCATGTTGTTTTTAAAGTAAATAATTAGGGCTAGCTTTGTGGGTCTGCATTTTACTTAGAAGTTTCAAGCAGATGAAAGGCATGAGTTTTGATTTTCAACCCTTCTTTCAGCCGTAGAGAAACTTCAATACAGGTGCATTTATCACCAGGCTTCTTCAGTCTGTCGATGGCTGAAAATCCATCAGGATTATTTTTGCAGGATTTATTTTTCACGGTTGCAGGCTTTCTTGCTGAATGATGCATTACAGATCAATGCTGTAGCTTCAGAAATGTCCTCTAATTTAACAGGACGGACCCCATTAACAACAATAGGTGAAATTATCTACCTGAGTGTTTTCTGAAGAGATGTCAGAACATCTGAATTGACTCCAGGAAGGCTGCTTATTATTTTGGTTTTGAAAACTGTTTCTTGTGGCCTGCCTGCAACTGCATGAACTGCTGTCTTGAACATTCCCCAGAACTCAGACAGTTATTTATTATTGAAATACAAGCTAAGAGCGGGAAACTCTTAAAATTCCCCAACGCTCTCCTCTAAAAATAAAGATCCATTAGTTCATCCACGATAAATAATTCTTAATTGTTCCCTCAGGTGAAATTGGGCTCCTAACTTCTATCTTCTTGACTTTCCTTCTTGGCTTTCTTTGTGGGTGCAGCATTTTTTGTGTTTTTCTGCCACTGCCATTCAAGTGTTAAAGCCAAACTTTGTGAAGCCATGTGGAGGGCAACACTGGCTCTGATGTAATTCACATTGTAGCCTGGAATGACCCCCATCCAGTCATGGTGACTCCTGTTTGTTTTGGACAGTGCCTAGAGCTCCGTTTTTCCCCCCTCTAACTAGAAGATATCTTGCATATCCTCCCTGTTTATGATCATATTCGCCTCTGATGTTTCCTTTTTAGCACTGTTATCCATCTTCTGGCTCAGACACAAACCCTTAATGCTCCCAGCCACTGGAGATCTGATGGCACTTTTGACAGAAGGAGATGATTCACCTCCCTGCCCTGGCCACGGGCCAGCCTGGCTGGTTACACTCTGCCTACCAGAAATTCCTCCTGCCCTTTCAATGGTAGCATTATTTTTCACTTTTTGTCCCAAACAGCCATCGAATAGATGCTGTTCTTCACTCTGTCCTACTGTTCAGCAGACAACGGCACTGGTAGGAATTTTTCCTGCTGGTAAAATGCTCTGGGTCCTGGGGGCATGTGGAGGTGCTAGAGTTTGATTTCCAGGAATGGTCTCCAGTTGTTCCAAGCCTTGCTGTGGAAGGATCCTGTGCCAACCCCCCATTTCTCCGTTATTATCTCTAGCTATTCTTATCTTAATGACATTTTATGGAACTATTCCAGTATTTATTCTGTTTCCCATCTTTCTTTTCTCTCTGCCTTTTGAAGGAGGTGCTGGGGAAGGTGCTCAGCTGCTGTGGAACAGCCCATGGACAGAGAGCTCAGAGCTCTGTGCACTGCCAGCTGAGAAAACCCAGCCAAGGGCTTTTCTCATACACAGGAGAGCTTCTAATTTAAGTCAGTGCTATTAACTCTGGTTGTCTTCTCGCTGGTTTTTAGTTTTTAGACTGAGTTTTTCTCAGAGTGGGTTCCAGAAGGATCCAGGGGGCAGGAGGCTGTGGTGAGACTAGGCAGGTAGGAGGGCTGCCCCTGTGAAGCCTGCTTGCTCCAGCTAGAGTGTTCTCTCTCACTTCAATACTCACCCTGTTGCCATCTTAAAGACATTTCACTCAACCAAGGGAGATGCGGTGCAAAACAAAAGGTACCAGGCCATGCCAAGATGTATGTGGGAAGGGTAAGAGAGAATGTGGGAAGCACCAAGAATTATATGCCCAGGGACAATCGGATTTGTGCCATCTTTTTCTGATCTTTTCTATTCTATTTGATTGTAGTTTGCCAAAATCAACACCACTGATTTTAATACAGGTGCCTTTGTTCCCAGAAATGGCCTGAATGAAACCTGGCATTATGAATTCTTTCCCACATCATGCTGAATCTTGGGAAGCTTTCCATGCAGCAGGTAATCCTTTTATTATTTATTTTTTCTTTTCTTGTTCGCTCTCATTAACTTCCTCTACCCAGGTTTGACACTGTTGTAGGATTTTGCTGTCCCACACCAAGGTTGGGGCTGTACCCATTACAGACGAAGCTTGTAAAAGTGACTTTGGGTGCTAATATGTCTTGGAAGGTCCAATCCAAATAAAATCCAAGATGTGAATGTTGCAAATTCTGTATGGAGAGGCTGCCAGACTTAGATGAGTCAAAATTTGGGATCAGGGCTGAAATGGAAAAAGGCTTTGGAAATCTGCAAGTTGTCCTTCACATAAGCCCTTCAGGCACATTCAAGTGTAGAATATGGGAACTAAGTATGAAAATAAAAGTAATGAAAAAAATTGCCTCAGTTTCACTGTTCCTTTAAAACTTGAATCTCAGCCCAAGGTCACAAATTGGTCCTCCCTGGTTTACAGACCTATAAAGAGACCCTGAGCAGTGTTTTGAGTAAACCTGGACTTACCGATGGCTTAGCGTTAAAAAAAAATGTGAAATCCGTGGTTCTGCAGAGTTCCAATGTGAAAGCTGATGAAACTTGTTAAAAGGGAAAGGTGGTTGGTGGTTAATCACATACCTGAGACACAAGCAATGAGGGTCCCTCTTGGAGAGGCTTTTTGGGACAAGTCATGTCACATCCTTCTGTATCAGCTTTATCATCAGTAATGACATGATGGGAAGATTTATCTGCCCTACCTGCCTGCCTTATTTGCAAAATAGTTTGAAAACCCCTGGAGATGGTGCAATAAGTGTTAAAATTACTTCACTCAGAGCCATTTAAAATTTCTGTGTTTGGAGGGGTAGGAAATCTCACCTTTTACACAGTGAAGAGGCAGCAGCTGACCTATTAGTTTGCATCTTACATATAGTGATCCATCAACACCAGGATCAATTTCCTGAAGGTCACCAGCTCTTTTAAATCCTGCCATCCTCTTTGAATTCATACAGCAGGGATTTGGCTTCTCTCTCCCTCACCTGCATTTTCCCTTCTTTCTCTTTTGATAAACATAGGCGTTGCAGCTTTAAGATTTTAAGACCTTTCCCAGATGGAAAAGGTCATTTGTCTTTCACTACTCAACACTTCCTTCATGAGTTCATTTAAACATTGCCAGGCATCAGAAGAACAGAACTCAGCTGTAGGGTTATCTGTGTCTTATTCCCCTTTTGTGTAGGTGGCAAAACTGATCTAGAACAAAACTGTTTGGTTCCCATAGCAATTTACAACATGCAGAGACCATAATACTGTACTCTTCCCACTCCTTATCTACACCTGTTATGTCTTCCTTTGCCACACTGCTAAGAGCTATAACACTGGTACTATTTTGAATGGCACCAAGCAGGCCATTTCCCCAAGTTTCATGCAATTTCTCCCTGTTTTTTGGGAAGGACAGGATGTATTTTAAATCTAAGGAGCAAAAAGCAAACATTTTATTAGCCGCTTTCAATTGGATTCTCAGTAAAAAGTTAATTAAAGGAGTGGAAT
This sequence comes from Brachypodius melanocephalos, assembly GCA_013398615.1. Classification (NCBI taxonomy): domain Eukaryota; kingdom Metazoa; phylum Chordata; class Aves; order Passeriformes; family Pycnonotidae; genus Brachypodius; species Brachypodius melanocephalos. The sequence goes on from VZSR01003816.1 coordinate 8,026,259, forward strand.
TAAATATATTACCGTGCATCTACTAATCTTGGTACATTATTTATATGAAATCAGTCATCAAAATTAGTCATGTGCACTATCTTTCTGTGTGTGGTCTGGTTTGAGATGGTGTGTTTGTTTCCATTCAGCTCCACTGGATACAGTTAAGATACACATATGATGTGTTACGCAGTTAGATCATATTTTGAAAGTTTATTGTGCTCTCTATCTCTCTGTATCTGCAGGCTGGGAGTCAGGGGAGCATTAAAAGCTTTCAGCTCAGCCTTGCAGCGTGCCTGGGATGAGACAAGTGACAAAAGTCTCCCTTTCCCGTAAGTTCCCAGGCGCAGCTGGCGCGGTGCTGTCCTGGGCACATCCCATCCTCTCCCAGCCCTTTGCTGAGTTTCCCTGCTGGGTTCTGGTGTTGGCCTTGGCTGCTGGGGCCAGGGGAGCAGTGTCACACCGAGCCCTGTGTGACAGCAATGGCTCTGTGACAGCAAGGGCCCTGCTGTCCCCTTGGCCATGGCAGTGCAGGAGCATCCCTTGCACCCAGCCCGGTCTGCAGAGTGATGCCTGCTCCAGCAAGAGTGAAATAAATCCCTCTGGCTCCGCTGTTAGACTCTGGGAAATCCTTACCCCCTGCAGGTACCACAGTGCCTGCTTGTTTGGCTTCTCTCACTTTTCTCCTTAGGATGTGCACCAAGAAAAATCGGGGCCGACCGATTTTTGCAGGAAGCAAATTTCTGGGTGGCCAGTGATCTGCTCCTTCCCTCCTTGGCTCGTCTCATGCGCTCCTGCAGGGAGAGCAGATAGAGTTACGGATCTCAGGAGAGGAGAATAGTTTAATGATCCCTCCTTAAGGTCACTGTCAATGCTGTGGCATAAATTGACCTACTAGGGGCTTCTGTGAGAGCAGCGCTGTTGAGTGGACAGGGAGGGGTGTAGCGTTACAGAGCGGTGCATGGAAGTCGCCCACTTAAATCACTGGAGCATTTTAATTGACATTCAGTGACTCTCCTTTGCTAACAGCTGCCTTTAATAGAGTGAGCAGGGCTAATGCCAGTCACGGGGCTGCTCTGTACCACAGCTCCTGCTCGAGCTGCAGGGGCAGCCTGAGAAATGAACCTGAAAAGATAATTTTTTCACTGCAGAGGGCGAATCTCAGTGCACAGCCACTCACTTGCTCAGCACAACACAGGCTGTGAGCAAGTGCAGCTTGGATGGGAACAGCTAGGTTGAGAAATAAGTGTCCACGTTGGCTGTGGGCTGCTCAGCTCAGGGTGAGTTGAGGCTCTCTGTGAGTTTTCCCTGGAAGATTGGGAAAGGAGCAGGTTTGCCTGCTCATTCTGGGGAGCAATGCAGGGAGGTGGGGAGGTATTCCAGCTGATCTCCTTTCCCCTGAGTGCTTCCTCACCTTTCCTCATTGGTGTCTTTCAAACCTATTGCATTTTTAAACTTGTGAAAGGCTTTTCAAATTTCACATCCTCATCTCCTCGTTTGAAGACAATATGCTTTTGCAGATGCTTGATAATGTGGCAATAATTTCATGTACTCCAGCTTTACTCTGCAACAGCAAATCACCAAATACTCTTTCACCATCACACTGCCTTACTTACTTGTGGGCAGCTTAAGAATTGATATAAGGACGTGATAGGAAATCCATCTTTCAGGCTCAGACCAGACATATTGATGCTACAGGATGAGGATTTGTGCTCTTGAGCATCTCTCCACTAACTATAGCAACAGGAAATGTGTCTGTAGCTGCAAAAGGGCAGAATAAAGAGGACAGCAAACCCCGTGACAGGCATGGTGAAAGTCCAAAATACATTTTAGACCAAGATACATTTCTGCTCTCTGAATATATCTTGGAATTTTTTTGTCTTGAAACCAATGCATGTCTCTAGTTGAGATGCACTATGCTTGTGAGAGATTGCAAGGTAGCTTAAGAAACCTAACAAATCTGGTGAGCTAGAGACAGCCCCTCTTGGTCCTGTTGGATAGGCTCTCACTCTGGGAGCAGATTAATTTTTTTTCCGTTTGTCCCAGTGGGCGAAATCTGATTTTTTCTCTGATTGCTTGAATGGGGCAGGTGTGGTAAAGCTTTCAGCTACAGTGTAAATGAATGAGGGGATGCCAGATATGAAAAGCCTCTTGAAATTTCAGCACAGCTTCTGGCAAACTAGGAAGCAAGCCACACTCTAGACAATTTTCCATATTTTATTACCTTTTCTCATTATTTTTCTGGTTAAAATGGTTGAACCCGGGGTCGATGCCTTCAGTTTCTCACAGAAGCATCATTCACTCTGTGTTCTAGGATGAACTAAAGCAGTAAGCATAAAATGGGTATCACTTGATCAAGGATGCATCCCCTCTGACTTTTCTCATAAGATATTAATAAGAGAGGCATTATCAGATTCCATTTAACAGGTGTGTAGAAGAGGGGGAAATCTCATGATCATTTAATACCTTCTGCAGGAACATCCTTCATCAGCTTTTGCTAATTATGAAGATGAAGCCATTTTCTATTTTGTTTCCTACTTAAAAACACGGACAAAATTCAGGAGACAGCAACAGCAATTTATTTTCTAGGTTTTGCTTTCTCTGTGCAAAGGAATGCCAAGGTAACCTCACAGGGTTTCATTTAAAAAGAAGAATTCAGAGGAAAAATACCATGGCCTTAGCCCACTGTCTCTATTAGTTTATTGAAATATTAGTCTTGTAGGTGTGTTAGATTGATTTGCCTTCCATGGTGTTTAAAAATAGCTGTGAGAATAATGGGCTTCATCAAAAATCATTAACTGGGACGTTACTTTCATTTTTTAACCACAGAACAAAGTGTCACAGCCAGATTAAACAAGCCAGAAAGCATTCAGAGCGCACACAAACAGCCAGAAATTTTTATATATATACCTTAATCATGGAAAATCCTGGAAGATATTAGCTGTCTTCCACTGCAGTTTGGTCAGAATCCCCAAGAAAGGTCAGATTGTTAGAAGTGGCTGGTATTTGTACCAGCTGACACGCAAAGGCTCAGTTATTTATAGTGGTGTGCCTGCAATCCACAATGCTGAGGGACTGAATGAGATTGCAGAGATGAAAGGACAGCTCAGTCTAACAACTGCAAATAGCTGTAGCTAGGTGAACTTCTAAATTATGACATTACCAAGCCAAGGAACTGCCGAGCTTAAGCACAGGTTTTAATCCTTGTGGGGTAATGGGATCCCACAGGAGCCTTTCCTTTGGAGGGGTACATTTATTTTGATAAAGTTTAGTTGCCTGTGTAGTGCAATCAAACTTCAGGGCTTCCCTTCCAAGTTTCCCTTATGAGCTGTGTCGTCTTTATCTGGTTGTGGCGGCCAGCCCCTCTGATGGAGTGGTTTTTTTTTAGCTGTAGGATTTGGACAGGGAAAGAAGAAGCTGGGGTCATACGAGGAGAATGTTGGGACTCGGAAGAAATGTGGATTCAAGTTCGTCAGGGGGAACGCTCACCCCTTTTTGCTGAATATTTGGTAGGCGAGTGACCCATCATAGATCAAGAGGGAGAGAAAGAAGACATTTCTGGTGAAAAGGAAAACACTGATAAAACTTATGGGAAAAGATAAGGCAGTGATCAGGGCCAATACGAGTGAAAACTCCTGTAAACTGGCATGAAACTCCAGGAGATCTCTCTTGAAGAAATCACCCACAACTTCCAGTTTTACTGGGCTTGTCGGGTCTCTGTGGAAAAGGTGTAGAAATCAGAAATCTACCCAAATCACCAGGAAATGAAAGACATGGAAGGTTGGCCCAAACAGCCAAATGGAAGAAAAAGACCCTTACAGTGAGTTCAGCCTCATGGGAAAACTCCCATTTTGCCCCAAAAGCAGCAGGCAGGGAACAGCTGAGTTGTTGTTTCTCTCAATCAGTTTGGTTTGGTGTGGGATGCCCTTTGGAGCACTGCTGCTCAGGCCAAGCATGAGCGGGGTGTTATCTCTGAACAGCTCATGAGCCTTCCTGAGCAGATAGCCTGCAGAGAGCCCCAATGGCTGGCCCTAATCCTAAAGCCTTCCCTGGCACAGATAAACCCCCTACAGCCAGGGGGACAGAGGAAATTACTGATATTCACTCATCTATTTATATTTAGACAAAAGATTAAACAACTTGGAACTGCCATGCTGTGTCCGTGGCGAGGCTCCTGCAAACGTGTGAGAGCTTGCAAGGCTTCTCTGCAGAGGCTTCACTGGAAATGGACTTGGGATTGTGGGCATTTTCCAGCAGAGTGTGCTTCCTCAATGAAGCAAAACTATGCTTAGAAAGGAAACAGACTGGTTTTTTGGGGTGAAGTTACCAAGAATCATAATCTTGGTGAAAACAAAAGGTTCCTGTTGAATTTGTGTTTTTATAGGACTCTAAACAATTCCAAAGACACGAAGCGTTGTCACTTTGTGAGGACTGCAGGCACGTTGAAACAAATCTTTGCAAAGAGGATGTTCTGATGCTATCAGGGCAAAATCACTCAGGATTTCAATTTCATAGGAAATTTCAACTTTTCTTGTTCTTTTTCTGGTAGGGTACAAAAAAAAAAATAATCAGAAGATTGTAATACCCCTGGCTTCAAAGGGAGATTCCAGGTTTCAACCAGCTTTACTGAACTTCTCTCTACTTTTGACAAGCACTAGGCCAGTACCAAGCTGAGAAATTTTATGGAATTGCCATGTTTTTTTCATCACCCTCTCTCCCACATTTCCTCACGCCCATTTTGTCAGGTGATAGAAAGGCACGTGAGAAGCAGGACCTCTTCTCTGTGTCCTGCCCCATGACACAGCATGGCTCCAGCAACCTTTGACCAGTCACCTGGAAATGCTTTTCTCATCATCCTCGTTATTGCTGTCCAGAGAGTCGGACAGAGCAACCTCTGGCTTGACTGTGTCTGCATGGTTTTGAGAGACAGCTCCAAGAAGTATCTTCTGACCATTCTGTCTGCTCTAAAGAGTCTTTTTAAAGGGTTTTGGTTTTAGAGAAGACATTAGCAATTGTTTTTCAGGGAGTGTTTCAGCTGTTTTACTGGAGGCTTGCAGAGACTGGATGTTAATCCAGTGAGTAACTGGATAGGAGAAGGGAACTAGTGACTCTTGCCTTTAATAGTTTGTCTTGGTCAGATTATTGCTGTGCTCTCAGTGCAGTTCCCAGCCTCGTTTTTCCCTCTCCTTCCTCCCCAAGTCCAAGACCTAGACCAATAGCCTGTGCTTGGGATACTCAACATGTGAAAATCAGGAGTGACACCACGGGACGCCTGCTCTGCCAGAGCAGGGCAAGAGTTTTCCTCAGGATGGTCTGAAAGGATGGATTGGACCTCTGCAGGAATGCAGCCTCACCACAGAGTGGGCCAGGATGGAAGGACCACTGGGGGACACCTAGGCCAGCCTCCCTGCTCAGGGAGGATTCCCCAGAGCACACAGCTCAGATTCTTTTGGGATATCCCAGGGAAGGGGATTCCACACCCTCTCTGAGCACTGTCCCTGTGCTCAGCCACCTGTACAGTAAAGAAGTTACAGATATCTGCAGTTTTTTTCTCCAAATGCATGGGCCTTTAATGTGTAAATACACAGCAAAACCACTCCAATCCAGCAGCTCAGAAATCCAGCCTAATGATTCCAGTTTGCCCCATGCCCCAGCAAACACAAGGCCACAGCGGAGTTTTCTTCCCCAAGAAGAGATGAGCGAAGAGACACGTGACAGATGTTAATTAGAGTGTAAAAATCACCTCTGGAAAGAGCTCAGACACATCATGGGGCCTCCCAGTATACATTTATTTCCTTGGAACTTGCTTGTTGGTCCTGCAATTAGCATGGAGCCTGGCCCTGCAGTGCACAGAGTGCTGGAGGTGGCATTGAGGAGGCCCTGTTTTCCTAGACTTGTTATTTTCCTCCTTGCTATCTGCAGTGTGTATTTATGTTAATTGGAGCAATACATCTGTCCTCAGAATTTATCAGATTCAAGGAGATAAGATATTGCCATCAAAGCCTATTCTGAGCTGCGAGCTCCCCAGTAAATCAATGTTACATGAGTTAAGATTGCCTTGAGATTGTCTCTAGAACATTTCATCTGCCCATATCTGGAAAGATTTTCTAATCAGAGCTCTGTAAAAAATGGCTTTAGGAATTTTCTCGTGTAGCTTACAAACTCTGTGGTCTCAAACAGACTTTAATTACCAGGGCTTCAATGGCAGCAATTTTATGATGTTTCTAAGTGAAATGGTTTATACTGTGGTGATAAGGATTTCATAGGAGCCAGTAAAATATAAAGCAGAATTCCACAGCAGGAGATAGATTTTTTAAATGGATTTTACAGATAATTCTTAGCCTTTTCCACCAACAGTGAAGATACATAATGTGTTAATGGGCACTTACACTTCTTTATTTTCAGTAGTTTTACCTGGTGCTCCTACCTTTCACTTTGCCATGTTTAGACACAAATTTAACCCCATATCTGCCCATTTGAATACAAAAAATGCCAAGCATAATTCCACCTACCACAAAAAAAAAAAAATCCACCTTTTAGGAGAGCTGTCACCACAACACAAGCCCTGCCACAAGCTCCACGTGGATGACAGTGGCTGGCATTCTGCACTCACATGCTGGCCACAATGGAAGGTAAATATGGAAGGGTGTTCTTGCATGTCAGAGCTGAAGTAAACATGTGGTAGCGTTGGGTTAGGTGAAGACTGCCAGTATATACAGGAATAACTTCAATTATGCAGTGCTGCTGAGTCTGGACTTCTAGAAGGATAAATATTTGCTGCTCTAAATGAAACACACAAGTCACACAAGTGTTTGTTGCAGTCTGTCTTGGATAGATTAAGGAAGAGTAAAAATTGTGTAATTGTCACATGGTCCTGGAACTAGAAACTTCCTCTGAGCAGACAGGTGCTATTTTAAAGTTCTACCACCTGCAGAAATCTTCAACTCAGTCTCATCAGAGAAGTTCCAGATTGTCTAACTGGGGACACTGTTCTCCCTGCAGGCACTGGGGTGCAGGGCATGCCCTAATAACTGATGAACCCTAAGATCTGTTCTTGCCTTTGCCACCAGCCTGTGGGGTGAAAACAGGGGAACTGTTTGTCCTCTGTGGTAGTGCCAGCATTACATCTGAAGTGCCAGCCAAGCCTTTGCCTAAGACCGAACTTATCCATGAAATTTGGATGCAGGTGCAGATGAGTCCAAAGCACAGGAAAGAAGGCAAGTTTGACTCTTCCGCACTCAACTTCCTCCACTTTCGCGGCGAAACGACTCCGGGTGCTACTACAAAGCAAATAACAACACCACAGCTTTCTACAGTTCAGTTTTACTTTACTGGAAGGATTTGGCCTGACCTAGTCCCAGCCTGGACAAGCCTCTGTCATGTAAAGGTTGTTTTGATTTATGCCTGCACTTAACAGGATCCAGGTGGCCCAAGGAGAGCGTGGAGTCGTCGTCGCTCCCGATCAGCGTGGTGTGTTTCTCGCCAGGTCACTCAAACAGCAATGTAATGTTGGCCAAAATTGTAAATCAGGCTGCAAAGCCCCATGTTTGGAACAATTAATGCCATTGCCCGGGGCAGCACCGCAGACACGGCTTTATTTGCTTTGAACAGAATTAAAATGAGAAATAAAAATGCTGCTTTTGACAGCAGTTTAATTTTAAATGGATGGCGTATTAAATGCCGTTTCTTAAGGCAGTGGGTTAATTACACAGCCTCTTTGCACTGCATCTTGTTTACAGGAATGGACTGAATCACCCCTCCTTGCTGTGCCTCACGTCTCTCAGGGCTGGCTTTCATTTTGGCCGCGCAGTCGCCCCTTTGCCATATTTTGGTACCCATCACAATGTTTTTGTCTGCAAAGCCACATTTTGGGACTGGCGTTCTCAGACAACCCACCTGAGCGAGTTTCTGGAGCTTGGCAGCACAGGAATCTTTCTGTTTGCCACCTTCCTAAAAATACAAGTTGTTGTAGCGAGGATAATTGATCTTACTTGAGAAACACACTGGTTTTACCACAACTTCCTTAACCCTTTTTGCTGGTTTGGGTGCTTCTGTAACCCACAAATTGTTATGCTTCTATAAAGTGAGTATTTTACGGGCAAGCTGCATATGTTGCTTTTTTTTTTTTTGTGGCAAATGGAGCCTTGCTAACTAATATCAAAATTTAGTTGGTATATCTGGCCATAGATTGTAAAGTTATTTCTCGTAAGATAATAAAAAAAGAAGCTGCTTTAAAAATTAAAGAAGTGGAAGACAATAAAAATACCTGAAAATCATATGGTTATGGGGCTTCACTCTGAAGATACGTATTTTTAAAATATCTAGAAAGCTGTTCTTGAGTGCCAAGAGCAGCAGCAGAGTGTCTGTGTTTGTAGACATACATACACACTAATATTTCTGACCCTTTTACTGGGTACCTTCTCTTTTAGGAGCACAAAGTACATTGAAAGGGCCTCATTTTCACTGGCTGGAGCTCAGTGTATATTTGCTCAAACCAGCTTGTATCAGAATTTGGCCCTGAAAAGCTTTTTTTCCCCCAATGATACATAATAAATCTTCCATCTGAGGGATTTTCAGACACGCTCCTACTTGACTCAGGAGTAGTGTTTATTGGAAAAAAACTTTGATGGAAAGGGTTTTTTCCCCCCATCAGTAAAACGTGGTAGCGTTAAAATAATAATAAAAAGAGAAGTTTGTGAGCTCATGTTGCTTTTGGGGAAATTTCATTTCAAAAAAAGTGATGAAAAAGTTCCAATAACGTTGAAACATCCTAAATTAGCTCCATACCTGAAAAAAGTAATATATATTGTTTTCATTTAAACTTGTGTCATTTGTTCTTAAAAAATTATACTGTATTACATATTAAAGTATAAAGCATCCATGTGGGAAATGCAACTTTTAGTTTCTGCCAAATCAAAAATTTGCCATGTGAAAGAAATCAAATTTTGCTCTGAAAGAGAATGATACAACTTTTGGAATCCCTGAATCTCTGTGAAATGAAATTCACTCTTTCCTTTTGTTCTTGAGCAAAATTATATGTGAAAAAGACCCTCCCCGAAAAACCCAATGTATTGATTCATCAAGCAACCCATTTATTTTCTTCTGAAATCCTGCTGTCTTTTGGGTTCTAACTTCACATGCTGTGTTTTATTTCAAATGCCTCAGTTAGTATTTCATGGAAAGCTTTCCTCTTCCAGGTTCAAGGTCTGGTGGCTGAAATTTCAGAGAATGCACCAGTCCATTTCCTTCTCTTGACCTCAACATGTTTTCTATTTAGGTTAGCTGTATGAAAATTGCGTGTGTAGTTAATCAGCAAGAAACTGCCCTGCTGATAGATAAATCCACAAGACTTTCTAAATTTTACAAAAGTAAAAATACTCATTGCAGGTGCGACATTTCCTCCTGTGGTCACAACCTGCGGTTCTCAACCACAATTATGAATGTTTTTCTTCATGTTACTCTGCAGGAATTTGCTCTGTGCTATGCAGTAAGGAATGGTGGGTCACAAGCAAAATATCTCCAAGTAAATCCTGTCAAAAGCAAAGGAGAAAACCTGGAGGACAGCAAGCCAGGTGTCACCCGGTTGATCACCATCTTCATTAACGTTCCAGTTTCCTGAGGAGAATCTTATGCAAGTATTGGGTGGATATGGGGAATAAATAACTGATGAGTTCTTGCTCCAAGCCAGCAGCTTTCTTCCATCTACAGAAAACTGCTGTGACCACACAAGTGTGGATCCCCAACGGTCCCTCCACTAGCAAGAAGAAATAAACATCAGCCAGGGCATGAGGTAACAACTTTTTGTCATCTCTGGGGGAGGGAACAAAACTGGGACATGTTCATCCAAGAATGACAAGTGACTTTTGGGAGAAAGATGCGGTGCTTTTTTTCAGAGCTGAGTTTGCACAAACTACAGGGTGACAGGAAGGGTTTATAAACAGAAGATACAGGTCAGTGTCTAATTGACGTGACAAGATTTTCACCCTGTCATAAAGAAAAATAAAAGAAGGCAACAAATGAAAAACCAAACCCAAATAAGAAAGGCTCAGAAAGCCTTGAGGTGTTTGTCTTGTGTGCCTTGACCGGTCCTTCAAGCTCCATGTGCTGTGACTGTGGATGTCCCTGTTTTAGAATGCTGCTCTTACTGAATGATATCAGTCTTCCTCAAATGTAAAGAAATAGGCAGCCTCCTTCTGGAGTGGAAAAAGGAGCTTGTTTAAAAGTATCTCCCTTGTAGGTAGGTGTGGTATAATTCTCTCCAAACCTTCAGTTTTTCCCTCATTTCTTGCAGAGAACAACACTGCAGGGAAAGACAGCTCACAAATGATGGCTCTGTGGTGAAAGACATGTCCAGATATCATGGCCAGCTTGCATCAAATAAAACTTCTGCTAGTGCCATCTAGGTGACTTAATGTTAGTGTGCCTTTCTCAGTCCTTGGAGCTGGGTATCAACAGCTTCCAACAGGTTCCTTCCATGCATGTCCCCTTCTTCTACCCCCAGTACTCACCTAAATAAGTTCAGAGAGGATAGAACTTCACAGCTTGTCAGCTGAGAGTGAGCCAATTTCCTCTGCCCATGTTTTGAGATGAACAGAGAGAGAATTTAAAAAAAAAAAAAAAGGAGAAGCCTACACATTTAAACTAGGAAAAATATTACAGCCAGGGAAGTGTCAGTGCTGTGTGAGAGAGCCAAGAGCAAAGATGCTGGGGATGGGGCTGCCAGTCTGCACTGCTGCCCTCTCTGCTCCTCTTAACTGTGGAAACCTTCACAGGAGGACACTGCACCTTCTTTAGGTTGTGCCAACAAACCCAGATTCTGAAGCGTGACTTGTTTTTCTGTTTACTGTTTGTTCTCAGTCCTCCCCATCTTCCCCAAACTATTTAACAGGCAGAATTTCAAGGGCAAAGCGTTTGATTTTTCCAAGTACTGGAGTTTTCTGTGATCCTGCTCCAGTTTGAAGTGGTGTCAGTGGACGCATTAAAACATTCCCTTTTTTGTGTGCTTTCCCATTCTGCTTTGGCAGCAGACCGGCTTAAAAATCGAGAACTGATCCTTCCAGTTGTTGTTTTTGGGCAGACAATACAAGCATTGTGCACTGCTTAAATGGAGCAGATTCCCGTTGTTTACACTTCTTCTTGTGGCATTGTCAGGCTTAAGCAATTCGCCCGCTGATAGCCCCATATTAGGAGTTCTCATCTGCAGAATCACTGGGAGACATGATCAGAACCAGATCTGTGGTGGCGGTCCACAAGTCACTGCCAACTCTGCGGGGTGATAGACAGCCTGGTAAAAAGGCCACGGGGCGAGCTGAGCCAGAGGTGTTTGCTGGTTGGAGTGGCACTGTTGCGTATGAATGATTCACATCTGCCGTGAGAGCAAGCACTAAACGTGAAGAGAAGGTAGATAAGGAGAGAGATGTGACAGGACTTCCAGCTGGATTTTCTTACTTGGACTTTGGAGTATCTAAGCTGAAACGCGTTTGACTGCTGTATGACACAGTAATAACAATAATAATAATAATCATCATCGTCATCCCTTAAGCCGTTTCAGGTGTGTTGGCATTTGTCACCTGCTTTGAACTCTTAATTTTGCTCTTTTCTCTAGAGAAGGGCATGCTGTGAACAAGGGCAACTTGATATGGCTTTCACTTTGGAAAGGCTTTCTTGGAGATTTCCACTTTCAGGGAGCTTCCCATGAAGCCATGCATACGGTCTAATTAAAAGCTTATGTGGCTGAGGCAGATAAATAAGGGGAGGTTTTATTTGAAAAGAACACATGCTGCATTTTGTGAGGCTTTTACCTGAAAGACATTTTGATTTGCCACATCCCACAGATGTTTGCACCTCTGTGCTGGCCTGCATACAGGCTGCACTGATTCCTGTTCCCAGCCTTTTCTGACACGGGGTCTGTCCTGCTGCACTCCTGTTAATGTTTTATAAACTTAAATTCTGCTTCTCAGCAGCGTGCCTTGCCTGTGATCAGTCCCTGCTTTGTAGCCCACGATGAAGACAGCTCACTTTGAGCTTTCAGGCACTATTTGTTGACCTTGGTCTGCAGGAAGCAAGGGTTGCTGGAGCATGGCAATCCTTTCTGGGAAATAACCCTCTGTGACTTTGTCACACAGCTTTCCTTGCTTAGCCCCTCTCTTCTCAGCTCATTACAAGTGCAAAATCACTTATTTAAATCACAACTGTGGTTTGTTTCGTTGCCATTTACTGAGAAAAAAAAAAATCTTTTTTCTGAGCACTAGAAGTTACAATGGAGTGTGGCACCACTCCACAACATCAACTCCTGGTGTCATTCCAGTGGAGCTGACACCACCAGCCATCACTACAGCAGTCTGGGTCTTCCTCTTTGTGTTTGGCAAAATTACAAGGAATTGGTAACTAGGCCTTGTAATGGTCTCTTCTGGAATTTTCTACGCTGGGTGTATTCTTTTACCTGGCTATTTTGAGGAATGTTCTAGCAAAAATGTCTCCTTTACTTTGAAGGCCTAAAATATGATGAAAAAGTAATATGAACAACTTTAAGACAGTTTTTTGCGGCTGTGTCATCCATAAGCTTGCAGTGCTGTTTTTCTTTGGAGCAGGAGCTTGAAAACGAGCTGGCTGTGTCACCTGAGGGCCAGGTTGTGGCTTTTCTAAAGAGACCTGTTGAAATCCCTGAGCACTGCTGCCTGCACGTTCTCAAGCTGTTAAACTCTTTCGAAGACAGTGGCTTCAGCCATCGTTTGGAAGTGTTCATTGAGGCTGATCAAGACCATTCCGTACAGGGTGAGGAACAAGGAGCCTTTTTCTCAGTCCACAGACCCTACTGAAGGCAAAATGAAGGTGCTGGAGAAGAAAAAAGCAGATTGGGGTACAGCACCAGCAGAGGACAGAGACTGGTTGGGTTAATGGGCTTTTGAAATGCCACTGTATCTCTTTCTGAATTTTTTCCACTGGTGTCTGCCACCTCGTAGGCTGCCAACAGGTCATTTTTCTCATCCTCCATCAACACTTGCCAAGAGAGGAAAATGCTGCTTATATTCTGATATCAGCTCCTTTCTTAGCTCACAAAGTAGAGGTATACCTCGTTTCTTTCAAAGTCCAATCTTACTGATTGGGCAGGTGGAACTCAGTAGGTTTCCACCAGTGGGAAGCCCCGTTTTTAAAATTTTTCTTCTTAAAAAAACCAAACCAAAACCAAACCAAGGGTGTTTTGTTAGCAGACATTAGAAGAACTGAATTGTAATGTCTGGCATTTTGGCCTCTAGCACTATCTGTGAATGATATTGAGGAAATGAATCATGGTTTGTGCTGAAGGAGGATGCTGTTAGCCAGACCATTGCCTCACATGTCCTGGGAGATGGAATACAGACAGCAAAAGAGGCAGGGACCTTGGTGAAGAACACAGAGGATGGTGAGGCTGAGGGACCTTAATCCCTGACTGTCCAGAATCATGGACTTTGTCCTGGAGTGTAGCAGGGACCTCTAATGTGATGTTAGAAAAATGATTTAGAGGAACCTTTCCACAGTGCTTAACTCATGGTAAATCTCTCCTTTACTAAACAACCCTGACACACAGAAGGATCCAGCCTATCAAAAAACCAACCAACCAACCAAACAAACAAAAAACCACCCAGAAAACACCCCACAACAAAACCAACCAAAGAAAACCCCACTGTGATCTCACCTAGACTTGGAACTACCAAGGTTTGCATTTGTACTTTTCTACTTTTGTCCTAACAAAGTACAAGGTATTTATCCAGTGCCTGTGTGATTCACATTAGAAAATATGACAAGTTTGGGCTTAATCCTTCTAGGCCTTATCTCCCAGGGCTGTTGTAAATATTACCTGATGGTTGTGGAATATGGTCAAACTACAGTAGCAGTATGATAGGAAACTCAAAGAATATAAGAACACACCTTGGTTCGGTACAATGCTTGGATATGGAAAGCAGTAGGTAAAACTTGAAGACACCGCTGAAATTACAAGTTTACAAGAGAATACAAACCCCAGATGGATTCAGTGAGCCCCAGCGACTCTGAGATAAATAAAGTGAGAAAAATAGCACATATTGAAGTTCTATAATGGTCACAGAGAAGGGCAAACAATTGGACATGAGACTGCAGTGAACATTTCCTACTGTGCAAGTAGGAGACCTGCCAGCCTTGGGTTTTGGTGGTATGAAGCTGTGGGGGGTGGTTATTGCAGCAGATGCAGGGATTTTGCTCTGAGCACCGTGGAGCACCTCGAGGTGACCTGGATCTGTTGGCACACAGAGGATCCCATGTGATGCAGTTCCACAGCTCCAGCATCCTCAGCCCTCAGGCACTGCAGGCCTGTGCCTGTGCTTTATTCCACCCCCAGAAGAGCCTGTCAGCTGTGGTCCTGTGAGCCATTGAGGCATGATATGTTTTAAAGAAAGTTTCCTGCCTTCGTGGGAGAAACACCCCTGCAGAGCTGAGGGACTCCACTGTCCACAGCAGTGCAGAACAAATTCAGGAAAGGACAAGGAAGGGTTTTTAGAAGATGGGACTAAAGATGGGTTGGTATGACCTGAACAGGGTTTAGGAAGACCTTTTCATAAAATAAGCTTATTTTATCTTGCTAGCCTTCCTTGTCCCACACTTTTCATTCACCATGAGCCAAAAGAGACCAGAACACTAACCCTCAAATTATTGGCAATTTGTTCAGCTCTCTAGAAAAATGCCTCCAATAAACACAAACCCTGCAAGTCAGTGTAGCATTAAATCAAACCTTAAAAGATGAAAAATGCTTCTTTCACTGTTTTATCTGAAGCCAAAAAGGATATTGCTTTACATTTTTTCGAAATAGAAGTGCATAGCTTTACTGCTGCCTTCCAGCATTGAGGGATGTTCCCCCTGGAAAGAGCTCATTAATTTGAGAGTAGGCTTGATTAGACTAGAACTGAACAAGACCGAAACATTTCATTTCATTCTTTCACACTAATCTCTTGGCAGAAAAAAAAACCCCTTTTTCGCCCATCGCCCCCACTCAAAACACAAACAAAAATAAGAGTTCCCCCTCCTTCAAAACCTGTATGGACCACAAAATAGCCTGAAGGGCTCTTTTGTCATTACCATAAAATGCATTACACAAGTGAATAAAATAGCTGTTGGTAGCTCAGGTCTATGGGATACTAGTAATCCTATATAATTGCCAACTTGTGGGGTGATTGGTGAAAGAAACCTTAAAGCCTTTTTATTTTATCTTAGTAATGATGAGGGAGTTACCCAAAACATATGAATGCATCTCTCCTCCTTTAGACCATCAAAGGTTCAACAATGAATTCCTTTCTTTGAGAAAGCTGGGCTTTAGTCTGCCATGAAACTCAATCCATGGCCCTCTCATTAATTTTGCTAAATAGATTAGCCAATTGGAGATGCTGCTTCAGAGGGAAGCAACCTCCAAAACAAGTTTTTCCCCATTCTCAAGGTGAGATGTTTTGCTCACAGGACATCCTTTCAAGTGCACTGGACTACTTTTAGACTGGATTAGCTGAGGCAAATGGATTAGTCTTTGTAGGTATTAGAACCAAGGGCCTTTAAGAAAGGAAAACAAGGTGCCTAGTTTCACCAGTATGCCACTAAAAGCTACTTAGTGCAAACATCCGTAAAGCTGTCAAGAATGAGGACTTGTAAAAGCAACTGTAAGCACATCCTCAAGCTAATTGTAAGACACACATTTACACAGAAATATGCAAACTGCAAACACGGGCTGAATGGACACCGTCACACAGGTATCTCTTAGGGAGCATGGGGAATTTTCACTGGTGTTTCAGAGGTGAAACGCTGCAGCATCTGCTAATTTTTCTTCCAAGCAAGTCATTTGATTAAGGCATTAATCCTCTCACAAAAGTGAGCCCGAATGACACTCCTCTTTACTCTCTTTACATCCCAGGGAAGTGCTGAGCTTTACAGAATGGGGGAATCCACACATCAGTGGCAATGTGCAGCCATTGAGGGCTGGCCCTGAGACTGATTCCTTGGGTCACCTCTTGCCCAAGTGTGAAACAGTAAACCAGCAGGAGCAGAGTGCCTGTGTGAAGCTCAGAAAGTGACCAAAGAAGGCAGGAATTTAAAGTACTTCTTTCTCCTAAAAGGCTTCCTCCCTTATCCCGACGAGCGTTGACTTGACTGGGCATTAACGAAGGATGGGTTCCTCTTCCTATAGAAAAATTTAAAAATACTCCCAAACCCCGTAATTTAGATGGATAGGCAATACACACCACAAAACAAAACAAAACACCAAAACAAACAAAAAACAACAAACAAACCAACAAACAAACAAACAAAACCACATAGAAAAAGAGTTAAAATACAGCAGTTCCTTGACCTGCTGGTCAAACACCCCAAAGGTTATTAACCTGTGTAGAGGGTTCAGACAGGGAAGGAGGAACTTTGGCATGCCAGCTGGCATTAAAACTGCTGCTTATATTGTGCACATGTCCGAATTACTGCTCCTCACATGTCTCGTGTCCTTGGCTGTAAAGGAGGCAGTTTGTCCCAGGAAACACTTCCAGGAGGAACACCTCACTATGTTGTGTCCTCAGGGGTGTTTTGCAATTATTCCACCCCTCAGTAGAAATGTCAGGAATTACTGTTCTGAAAGAACCCAAAGTGCAATGCTTTCCCCTTTTCTTTCAGCTGCACACATCATGGAGGGCCTTGATTTAATTAATGCCTGTCCTCATGCAGAGGGAAGGACTTACTGAACCTTTTCAGTTTTCCAGGAACTTTCCACTTTTCTGCTTTGTCAGTTGAAATATTCCTTTTCCAATGATGCTGGTAATCCTACTGATGTTACAAAGCAAAGAATGTGGTGAAACTCTGTCTTATTACTCATCACTGTGGGTAGTAGCCTATTTTCTGAATGGGTATAGTAATATCACACTTAAATGACAGTATCAAAGTTGATAATGGAAGAAAAGGAACCCTTTTGGAGAATGATTAATCCTTGAGTTTATTGACCAAAAGCATTAAAAGGATGAGAATAAATGGTAAATAATAGAAAATAACTTCTTAAATATAAAAATGCTTGAGAATTATTGTGGGTCAGTAAATATTCTACTTAAAAATTCCATGAACAAGTATTTATGTTATGATGAGATAGTAACACCTTGGTGAATATCCTTTAAAAATCTGTCTCTTTTACCAGGTGGGTGAAAGCACACAGAAATGACACACACATTTGAGAATGTGTTCAAAATATAATTTTCCTCATCTTTTCCATGAGCACTATAGAAATGTCTATAAAATCCACCCAGACACAAAGACCTACTGTTCAGTAGCATCTTCCATTCAAGGTCTCACAATTCATTACCATAATTTGCAGAATCTTAACAACTCCCTGAAGAAGAAAGAACAGTTTTCTGATACAGATATGTCCTTCTGGCAACTACACTGGGAACAGTGCACTTATCCTAAGGTTGTCATTGGACTTTTATCTGCTTGAAGAGCTGAGCCTGCCACACTCAGTGGGCACAAGGGAAGCTGTAAGTGTCTGGACCCCTTCCAGAAACACTGAGATAATCTTCGGGGATTTTATTCATGCAGATATAAAATGTTGATATAAATTGTAAATGCTGTTTTTGGAAACACAGAGCACCTACACATCCCACTGTGAGCAGCTGGAGCCTCGGATGCTCAGTAACATCTGAAAATGCAGCATTCCCTTGGGATGCAGCATTCCCTGGTGTGACCTGCAGACAGCACTACCTTGCAGAGCACACCACCTGAAACAGGGAAATTGCAAAAGGCCTTTGTTATCATAGAATCATCCAATGGTTTAAGTTGGCAGTGGCCCTGGAGATCATCTCATTCTAAAACCTCTGCCATGGCAGTGACAACTTCTTCTATCCCAGGCTGCTCCAAGCCCTGTCCAACCTGGCCTTGGACATTTCCAGGGATCCAGGGGCAGCCATAGCTTCCCTGGGCATCCTGTGCCAGGGCCTCCCCACCCTCACAGGGAAGAATTTCTTCCTAAAATCCAATATAACTCTGCCCTCTATCAATTTTAAGCCATTTCCCCTTGTCCTGTCACTCCAGGCCCTTGTCCCAAGTCCCCGTCCAGTTCTCTTGTAGCCCCTTTAGGCACTGGAAGATGCTAGAAGTTTTTCCTTTTCTCCAGGCTGTCCCATCACTTTGTACATGACCACAGTTGCCCTCCACAGCACGTTCACATCAGTGCCTTCTTTGGGTGCAGCTCAGTTAGTTGGAGAGGGAGAATATTGGGAAAAAACACCCTGTTTTCATGCAGCCAAGCCATCAGGGCTGCTGGAAATCCAACAGAACACCTTGTTTCCATGCCTTGTCTAACACCCATGCTGCTTGTTTGTGGGGTGTAAGGAGCAGCCTCCCACTGTGACATATCAGGGTTTATTTATTATTTATTATTTATTCTGGTTGCTGACCCCAGCGAAAGGAAGAGGCTCTTGTTGGTACCCTGAAGAGCTGCCATGGAGCTGTTGCCCACTGTCAGGAATTCTCACCCACAGTTCAGCAGCCACATTGCAGGTTGAGGAAAGCAAGAATTGCCACATGCAGGCTGATGAGGAGCACAAACACCCTGCACCAGCTCTGCTAATAGATCTGATCACAGATCAGGCCAGCAAGCAGGGACAAGTGATAGCAGAGTAACGTGAATGAAGGTAATGAAAACAGACTGGAAGCAGATTTAGGATGAACATAATTAGAGTTAATGTTAGCACTGAAAGCAGAGATTTGGGGGTTGGTGGTGCCTGGGGCTAGTTGACGTTTATCAGCATAGCTTGACTGTCTCTCTAAGTGGGGTTTTGTACCTGGGAAGGGATTCTGACATTTTGTTCACAATTGGACCACCTGCTCACGTCTCGTCAGCTAAAAAAGAGCTTAAAGGCTTCTTAGCACACGGGAGGTATGGATCAGGCATGCAAAAAAATTTTAGTCTTGGATGCAGCATCTCTTAGCCATAGCCACAGAAATAGGTGCCTCTTCTTTATGTCTTTATTCAGCATAATTAAGGCATAAATATCTAAATGAAGCCCATTTCTAGATAGAAATACGTGAATAGTTCCTTTTTGTGTCTGCAGCTAAAGACATGCTGAGCTCTCTGGGCTCTCATCTCTCCATGCTTCCCCCCCACCCCTAACCCCTGTGATATTGTGGTGATCAGCACAGACCAAGGGCCCCACCATGTGTCTGCTCTGATGTGTCCAGTGCCAGCCTGGGGACAGTGTCACAGCCTCTCTTTGGAGTGTAGCCTTGGCCTCTAACAGGTCAATATATCGAATATACTGGGTCTCATGCAGGTTTGCTTTGCTGTTTGTTCTAAGTGTCCAACTCACTGCCTGAATGCCCCTGATCTGCTGTAGTGGGCAAATCCTTCTGGGATGATGGTGGCCTGTGTCCCATTGCAAACACAGGCTCTCCTCTGTGACACCCACAGGACGATCTGGGACAGAATGGTGACTATCTGCTTTTGGGACCACACCAGCTCAGTTCACTTTGTCTCCCTTCATGATACTTCTTACACTTGAGGCTGCTGTGATAGTCTCATTTAACAAGAAACCAATTTTTATTTTTCAATCCAGTCATTGGAAAGCTGGTGTGGAATAACAATTCTCACCTTGGCACATTTAACAAATGCACTAGACCCAAACCGGACAGATTTGGTTATCTATTTCTGTCAAGGATTGAACAAAAAGCTTCCACTTGAACTCCTTGAGTCCCTCCCCTCCTCCTTTCCTCTCCTTTCTCCCCCCCACACTCTTCACCAAAGTTCAGCTCAAGTTGATGAAGAATGTGTATTTTTTGAATGGTAAATGCCTGGCAGGCCTAGGAACTCTCTACAAGACAGGTGTGTGGCTCAGGCAGCTTCCAACTCCCTGCTTGGGACTGATAGTGCCTTTGTAAGAAAGCAGCTTCAATCCTGTGCTGGAAGAAACATTCCTGCCCCTGGGGGACAAGTGATTCATTCAGTCAGTGAGGTCAGTCCTGCTGCAGACCTGCCTGAAAGAAGCTGCCAGCTGTATTGAACTTAACTCATAGTCACAAGCCATTATGGAATTTGTGCTTCCTACCATTTTGCAAAATGGCAGAAATTGTGACCTTGGACTAAACTCGTGTCTGAAATTCACTGTCACCAGGGTGAGCCATTGTCACAGCTGGAGTGGGAGAGTAGGGTGTGACAGCAAACCAGCCTGCAAGGGAATGAAACTCCCCAGGACTGAAAGACAAAGGGAGAGAGGAGGAGGAGGAGGAGGTGAGGAACACCTTGAATCAATCAGCAAAGTCTGTGTTTGCTGATTCCCTGTTGGGATCTGTACTGGGAAGGGATTCTGAGCTGAAGGGGATGCTCAGGTGCAGAGGGGAGTGAGTGAGGAGGAAGGAGACTCCAAAACAAGAGCAACGACTGGAAATCTGTACAGGGTGTGTGATGAATGCACAGCTGAGGGGAGGGTGTCCCCAAGCATCATCACAGAGATGCAACAGCAAGGAAGAACATGTACAAAGGAAGGATAGAAAACTCTGGGTCACAGACCCCAGGGCGTTGCTGGGGGGTGTCTGGGGCTGTCAGGAATTTGCTCATCCTTCCTCCAAAGACTTCCCTGGAAATATTTTTGCCTCATCTCTCACCACTTGCCAGCTCCTTTGCAGGAGGGCTGTCCCCACAGCAGCCCTCCTTGGCTTGCCTTTGCTCTTGCAGTGGAAAATCTGAACTACCTGTGGGATGCAGATTTTTCTTCTGGACTGAAACTGTTGCATAAGGCTCAAAAAACCCCCAGCAAAAACAAATGAATAAAACAAAACCAAAACCAAACCCCCAAAAAGCAGTATTGAAGAGGGCAGTAATGTCCTTTAACAGTGATCCATGGGATTGAAACATCCAATTCTTTCCTGATTTTATCAATTTCCCCCACCCCTCTGAATTATCTTTAACTCAATGGAATTGCAGGAGAGGTGACCATTTCTGTTGATTTTTGTCAGTTGAAAAATATACCTTTTTTTAACAGAGCTTAGAATATTTTGAGGATATCTTGCTAGATAGATTTGTTGCTGGGCTGCCCAAAAGCTGTGTGGGACTAACAAGATGCCTGGGAGAAAACTGTATGCAGGTCTGACCTTAAGAGTCTTGGTGCTGAGAGAGCTACACTAATGCCAAAGCCATATAAACGTGGTTCTGCTTTCTAGCTAGGGTAAAAAAAAAAATCAACTTAACAAAGAGACTGAGACAATATCAACCGATAAAATTTCTTAAAGAATTACAAATATACAGGAAAAAAATATCTACTTTGACAAGGAGAAATTTAAGGAGCTGTTTGACCTTCCAGCTCTATTCAGTCAAGGAAACTTTCCCCATCGCTGTCTGATTTTTCCTTCTGGATCGACCATAACTACCTGGCAATTTTCTCACAGCAGAGATTTTATTGAAGATTTTGGCTGTAATGTCTCATGAGTTTAGACACTCTTGCTTAGACAGCACACAGTGAGCAAACCAAAACTTGTGATCAGCCTGTAAAGAGACAATGTGTGCTGTCGTTTATATGTGAGGTACTTTTTCCTTTTCAGCGTTTTAGGAAGATCTCACAAATGCTTCACACCCCAATGCCCACCCAACACCCATTACTGGCTGCCCTCTTCCCTTTGAGGTTTCTCTCACACACCCAAATGTGTCAATGGGAAACAACTGGGCAAAAAAAGGAGTACAAAATTTCCAGATTTACGTCAAAACTGTGGCATGCAACAACGTATGGCGACTTCCTGGCTGAGGAAACTGGTTCCTCCAGGCTGGTTTGGGTCAGAGGAACCTTCCTCTTCCCCTTCTTTGGAAAGCCCATGGCTCTTGTGTCAAAACCGTAAGGCTTCCTTGTCCTCTTGACCCCACTCTCAGAGCTGTGAGCTTTTTGTTGCTTTCTCTCTTTGAGTAATGAGGAGCATCAGTGTTTCTGTGTCTTGTGTTCCCTGGCCACGTGTAGGGTGGTGGTTGCACAGTGGCTGCTGGGTCATCCTGTGCCCCCTGTTGTCGCCTAGGGTCAGGGATTGATAACTATTGATATTTTGGAGTGTAACTGATAGGGTGAAACCCAAGCCAAGTGAGTGAACTTGACAGCACTCTGGGAAATGTGTGTCTGAATTTGCTGTTTCACCATGACATGAGTCAATGAAAGTCACAGGTTTTGCAGAACTCTAAGAAGAATGGAGAAGGAAAACAGGAACTGGTTTTTGGGAAGTTTCTTTTTCCCACATTTCCGGAGAAGACAACCACAAGACACTCAATGACATCAGTTGTGGGTGCAGGGCCTCTACAGGTGTCTAAAAACAAACTGTTGCCCACTAAAATGGAACCTTTCAGACAAGCTTCTCATGCATACCTTCAGAGTTCTTTAAATGTCTTTGAACCACTATTCCTTAATCCCTCTACACCCTTTGGGTCACATACACAGCATCAGAATAATGGTTTGTGATGACCATTGGGAACGATGTTTTGTGTTTCTAATACACATGTAAGGGTCAGAATTCACAGGTCACGAATTGACCTAAATCAAAAATCATGTGAATGGGTTTTACTCTGTTCTTCCTGCTGGCTGGTTGTTCATTGATGTGCAAGACAATTTCCAGATTGTTGTGCAGGCTACACTTCCTTCTAATCTCTGTGTGTCTTCCCCTAGATTCTTGCATGACCCCAAGGCTTCAGAGTGTGACCATAGCTGGTTCAGCCACAACAGGATGATTTTTTGGCAGATCTGGGTATTGATGATGTCAATGTGGCTGCTCAAGAGTGGGTAGAGCAGTGGCCAGTGTCCATTTCAAACTTCAGAAGACATTTTAGACCTTGTGGTTGCAGCTTCTCTGTAGTCATTTGGAGCAGTTGATGGCATTAAGCAATTTTCAAGGCAAAAGTTCCTACATGTTTACTCTCTTTATCTTCCATGACTCACACCAGTTGTACCAGGCCTGGCACAGCTGAACCATGATCAGTCCTGGCAGTGTTTTCTGAGCTGTTTTATCAGCACAGGGCAGCAGGGTTTAGTGAGGGCAGAGAGCAGCACACAACCACACTTCCCAGATCCCTCTGGTCCATGTCAGCATCAGCAGATCTGCAAGGGAGCTTGGCATTGAGCCACAGCACTACCCAGCATCTCCAGCCACTGCAGCTCTGGCTAAAAACCTGCTGCTGCTGACCCACAGGTGTGCTGGGGTTAAACAATGGCAAAAACTAGGCTCCAAATATGACCTGCTGTCCAGGAGCATCAGCTGAACACCAAAGCCTGTAGGGAGACAGGGGAGATGCAACACAGAATTCCCACTCTCCCGTAAATTTCTCATATGCTTTGTGACAAAAATGTCACATCTGAAGCTGTCACACTCCTATCTGTTCTCCCACCCCCTCTCTTGTCCTCAAAATTCCTGAGTTTTCCCTTCAGTAATTCTGCCAGCCCAGTTCCTGGGGATAATGTGCCTGTAAACATTGGAAATATTGCTGGGCATCTGAACTCAAAAGAAACAGTTCATCGATGAGTCTCTCAGTGTTTGTGTTCTATTTAAGCTGAAAATGCAAGAAATTAAACACACAGAGAAGTAAAATTACTTTGGAAGGAAAGGACATTTCTGATTCAGGTCAGTCAACACACAAATGGCCTTCAGTGTCTCAAGAGCCCAGCCAAAGATTTTTGGGCATAGATATTTGTCTGGAAGGTCTGGCAGGCTCTTGCACTCAGGTATAAACTAAAGTTCAATGGATTCCAGAGTGATTCTGGTTAAGCATGTCTATATGACTAATGCAGACATTTCAGTGAAGAGCTGAGAGTTACCTGAGCACTCATCAAAGCAGTGGTACACAAAGATGGGATAAAGAGTCTGCACTGGCACAGAGACAGGGCAGGGAGGCAGAGAAAGAGTTGTCTGCCTTTCTGCCACTTTTGTGTCTCAATAGCTTATTTTTCAAGGAAGAAATACTTGAACATGAACCTGTGGCCCAGCTAACACACACTGAATTTCCTGAAGATTTTCTGCTTCTTCTATTCCAGCACTCTCTGATAGATTCCTTCACCCCATAACATTGTCCAGAGATGGAGCTCAACCACTAAATCTGAAAAATAAATAAACACATCACCAAATGACTCTGAGGGGGGAGGGAGGTGAAGAGATAAATGGTGCACACATCTCGGGCAGCAAATGGATGTCTGAGAGACCAGTAAGTGGTTTGCTTTGATTTGTTCACCCACTTAAGAGAGAATGGATGTCCTGAGGCTTCACTGGAGAAGTAAAGGCAGCCTGCAAGCAAAAAAGGCTGGAGGGAGGCAAGAGAGTGGTGCCTCCTTTGCATTTCAGATAAAACAAAAATCGGTGTCTGCATTGCTGAGCAGGCAGCGGGGAAGATGCTATTCTCTGGCATCAACAGTTTGCTTTTCCAAAGCTGCTGGAGCAGGACAGGATCTTGGCACCAGTTCAGCCCTGTGGACAGCAGAAGGAGACTTGCATGTGATGACTGTCCCCATTTGTCATCCAATCCCAACCACGGAACAAAGTGCAGCAAAGTTCACAAGAAGAGCTTTCACCCTGTGCGGCCTTGGCCTCAGCCTTCAAAGACACGAAGAAACATCAGAATGAGCTGGTCATGAGGGATGATGAGAGTCATTGCCCTGTCCCAAATTAAAACCCGTGTCAGGGATCACAGAACAAACCCCAGCCTTGACTGATGCAGTCACCTGAAATGATGTCACTGGTTCTTACTGGGACGTGGTGACACCAGAGGAAATTCTGCATCATCAGTCCAGGAATCCAGGATGAGAAGTTCCCTGACCTGCCAGACTCCTTTGGATGTACAAGGACTTGTACTCTGTGCTCTACAAGAGTGAGAGACTTCATTAGATGTGAAAGGGAGGCTTCTCCTCGGCAATAAAATGCATTTGGTTCCTGGAAAAGTGGATATCTAATGCAAAGTCATCCTCAGAAGGAACCTACAGCCGGAGATGAGTATAATTTAGGAACTCTTTGGATGATGGCAGCTGTCCCAGCCATGATGTCTCAGTCACAGAGCAGAGAGGAATCAGTACCCAATAATTTCTCTACAATCGGGCCCAATCGTGATTTTAAAATAGACCCACTCCCACTGGTGCCTGCAATGTTCTGCTGCAGGAAAGCAGGATCTAACCTCCAGCTTTTCATCCTTCCAGGCTCCCTGTTTCACACCAGTGCCTGTGAGGACAGCCCTGTGGTCCTGTGGAAAACCTATCAACGCAGCACATTGCAAAGAGCAAAGTGAATTTTCCCCTTAAGCCCAGGAAGGTGATCAACCCCAAAACTCCTCTCCCTTCTGCCCCTGGCTGCTCCCTCCTGCCCTCTCCAGCCCATGTGTCTGTGCAGGGAAACTGGTGACTTGGGGGGGGGAAAAAAAAGGAGACTGAGTCATGAGGTCATAGCATTATCACATTTCTATTCCAGTGCTTTCCCTCGCTGCCCACAATTATCACTCCTTTACTCTTGTACTTGGCTTCTCAGACTTTGATCTAGTCCTTTGCTTCATACCCTTTGATGCATTTTAGCTTACATTGTCTGTAATCTGACCCCTTGCCATCTAATTCCACCAACTTCTCACAACCCATATCAACCACTCTCTCCCCCCTTTCATCTTTCTTTTGTATAAATGTATACAGAGCCGTAACAAAGAAACTACAGTGTAGCTGTAGCACTTCCAAGATCCTTAGAAGTGCTGGATAAAATCTCTATGCATATATTTTGCCCCTCACAGGTCATTTTAAAAACATATTTGTTTATTCCTTTTTTCCCTCAGACAAAATAAAAACGCTAAGGAAAGAAAAGCTAAATACAGTTCTTTTTTTCTTTTTTTTTTTTTTTTCCCATGAGTTTGTTATGAAAACCTTTAAAAATTATTTTTGTTGTAAACCTATCTTCAAGTTCATTTCAATGACATTAAGGCTGTAGAGACATGGTACATTTTCGTCATTAAATACTGGCAGACTTTGATCATGCTTACTTTCGCTGAGGAAAAGGAAGGAAAGGCCAATGCTTACATTGCAAATACCAATTAGTGCAGAACTACAGTGTGTGCATATGTATTTATAAATATATATTTAGAGGAAAGAAAATAACTTGGTTTTTGCAAAGTAGGACCTGTGGGCAGAAATATATGGTTGTGTTTTCCAATGTCTAAGTAATGCAGAAATAGACTTGAAATTCTCCAAGGTGATTGAGGAGCCTGAAGCCTTTTTAAATCAGTGCGTTATAAGACTTGATAATGTCTGAATATTTGTGAATTTTCTTAACTGCAAATTCAGGTATTTAATTTCCATTATCAGTTGGGTCCCAAAATCCTTTAGAAATTGGATTTAGAATTCAATCAGTGAGGCAGTTTTATGCACTTTTGTCCTATACTTCTGGTGTATATTTAGCAGCGTGTTGGAACTGAAGGAACAGAAAGCGAGAGGAGATTTTTTTTAGATGCATAATCAGAAAGATATTTACAATAATATTTCTCTTTCTGCTTGATAATAACAGACTTGTAAGGGCAGAAAGAAGTACCTCCCAGGCAGGTCAGACAGGTCCCATATATTTAGGCAAGAAATTCTGCTTTGTGCTTGCAGGTTCTCTGGCCACCCAGAGAGATGTGATCTTGTTTTGAGCTTTGTCTCTTCAGTCTCTGTTGAAGAATTATTCTACTCTCCCCCTATGCCCAGTCCAGCATGTAAAAATAGTAGAAAACATGCTCTGAGCAGGTGCAATCTGATCTATGGTTTTCAAGAAGGAAATAGGAAAGGAGTAAGACCGTGTGCTTGTTTTCTCCTGCCCACCTTCCCCAGTAATACTGGGCTGGGGCTGCCTTGGCCCCAGAATGTTCTGTGTTGTGCTATAGACAATGTTCTGTGCTGTGTTATGGTGTCTCCACACAGAATGGACACCCAGAACCCGATTTTTAGGGCCTTTCTCTCCTGTAAGTTCTTTTCTGTCTGAAATGTTGCAACTCTGAATAACTGTTAGAGATACTTTGGGAATTTTTCAGCTAATAAATTCCTCCATTGCCAGCAGTTCCCAAGGATGTCAGGCAACCAGTATTGGAGGTGTTGGGGAGAAAAACACAACAAAAACAGTGAAAAGAAACTCAAAGAAAACCTTGGGGTTTTGCTTTGTCCTGCAGTAGCTAGTTGGTTAAACACCTTTTCTTGCTGGCTGATTGCAATCTCTAAAATCATATTTTCCGTAACAGTGGTCCAAATGGTTCCTGGGTAGCTTGAACACCTGTGAGCCTGGCATGCTGAGCCTCTAAATAATGCAGACACAGCAGTTCCCTCTGCACCTCTCTGCTCCATATCCTTCCCTAGCTGGCAAAACCCTCTGATAGAGACAGTGTTTTGCAGCTGGAAAATAGGTCACCTTCAAAGTTATATATTTATGCACACATATGTGTGTGGATATGCCCTCAAGTTGAACAGATGAGTGGGATAGTTACATTCAAGGGAGAACTCCAGTTGTGCCCTTCATGGAAAGCCCTTGAAGGGACTAAGTGGGACATCCAGGGCTGTAAATATGGCAGGAGACTGAATCCAGGGAGGGAGGGACCCCAGAGCAAGGGCTTTCCTGGGCTAGAGCCACTCAAGAAAGGGGAGTCTATCAGGAGAGTAAGGTCTGGTTTCTCTTTGGTGGAGGTTTGGGAGTTTCACCAAGTGTGTTCGTGTTCATGTACAGAAATACAAGGTATGTCCTTGACACAAACTGCAAGAATTCTGAATGATCGATTTTATTTAGAGGATTCTGTGTAGAGTGGTGAACCAGCAAGTTTATTTATACTGAAGAAGTTTCTCATCCATAACTGATGACTAAATCAGCTCTGGTCTTCCCAGGGTCTGCAGCTCCTCTCATGTGTCCGCGTGTGCGAAGCAGCTTTGAGTTTGGCATGGATGGTTTGCTTACAATCAATTATGCATGAGGTGGGCACAAAAGAACGGTTATGGGGACAGAGCAAGCTTGTCCTTCCACTTCTAAGTTTTCAGAGGCAAGCACATTGTATCAGAGGACTCAGAGTCCCCATCTCCCCTCTTCATTCTCTGCTGCTCATGACCTAATTCTCGTTCAGCGGCCACTTTCCTTCATAAAAGTGTAGTTTAGTTTTATTTTCTCTGTTCAGTGCACTGCTGCCATTTCAAAAGGAGCATCATCAACCAAATCCACTCTCAAAGCTATCTAAAGTTGTTTAAAACCTCAGCTTTTCTTTTGGAGCATATATGAGACTATAAAAATATGCTACATCTGTGCATATGTACATTTATGCATACTAGACTCTAAAGAGTGTAATAAACTATTTTTTTTACCTGGAAGTCAACTTGAGTTTTATGTTTAACTTCAAAATAGCAAGAGGGCTTTGGCTCTACGTAGCATGGACACAGCAAGCACTTGTTAAGATGAGCACTTTTTGCATGACTGCTAAAACAACTCACACTCCGTTATGGGAGTAGTAACCCAAGTGATGGGACATCCTGCTTCAGCAAACCAATCCACAGCTGTTCTGCCCAGCTCCTGGGACCTGTGCTCACTTACACCTCAGAGTTCCTAGTCAGAGGTCCTAGTCAAAATCTTTCCTCTAAATAATTGATGGACATATGGAAAAAACCTGTTACATTTGGTTATATTTTCAACCCAAGTCTATTTTCTTTGTTTGTGCATCCATTCCTCCTTTTATCTCTACAGAGAATAGTCTTGCAAGGGAAAAATACTCCAGCCAGATCTTAGGCATTCCCTGTTTTCTAAACCCCAGGGGGGTTTTCTAAGCTCATTTCCTGCTCTCTCTTGGAGGGCAGCTCTTACTCTACATCTCAGTCCTCATGGACCAGAAGGTCCAGCAGCATGCTGAGCTCCTCCACAAGATCATTGACACCAAGGCTCTGTTGGCCACTTTCTTTCCCTGGTCTCAGAAAATGAGCTGTGGCTGCTTCACAGAACTGTAGCTGAAAAGGCTTCTACATGGCAATAAAAACTTAATGGCCCCACCCATTAAATCAAGGGGTATCAGATCCTTTGATGGAAATATGAGTGTGTCTAAAGTGGAGGTAATCGAGGACTGAATTTGACACACTTGGTGCTGACGACTTGTAAAATGTCATGAATGCTTGACCTGACATTGTTGAGACACAGCTGGCTCTCCAGGGTGGGATTTATGCGGTGATGGGAGGCTGGGAGGTGATGGTTAATGTGTCTTAAGAATTGGTGAACCATTTGGAATGTTCATGAGGAAAAAAAATAAAATAAAATAAAATAAAATAAAATAAAATAAAATAAAATAAAATAAAATAAAATAAAATAAAATAAAATAAAATAAAATAAAACAAAACAAAACAAAATAAAATAAAACAAAATAAGCATTTACTCAGATGAGTTGGAGTGGCACATTGCAGTGCTTTGTGCTGTCTGAGCCACGTCATGTGAAATCTGCCTTGAGTCTTCATGGGGCAGTCAGTTGGGGCAAATGCCCACTTAAAACAAAGGTGGGGGGCTTTTTTCGTGTCTGGAATAATCCATTACCATTTAACAGAACTGGCATATAGTCCACAAAGCTGAGATTTCCCCCCCCCTTTTAACAGATATAGATGCCAAATTCCAATTCCAATTATTGGTGACTTTTTATACAAATTGCTTTAGCAGCTTTGACTATCTTGGCTATAATGAGGCAGGTTAATACAATCATGATTTAACTCTGAGAATAAGAAGGGCACAGCAATTAAAATTCACCTGTCTTTATAGGATTCTCAGCCTAGTGGATCACCCAAAAAGACAGGGCTTAGCTGAGGATGTGGCTTGCTAAATCAGTGTGAGATTTGATTGCCTTTGAAAGCCTCTCTGGGTGCCTCTCTCCCCACTATGACCTGTGCTTTCTGCTCACTGCTTGGCCTGTGTGTTGTGGGTGGACACTGAGGGATTCTGCAGGGGGGAAAAAGGGATTTTGGTATTCTTTTTTACAGCAGAACTGGAAGGAATCCACCTTTCCACAGAGCTTGGAGCAGGGGCCAAGGGAGGTTCCACCAACAGGAGAATTAGACAAGCTCAATGGCAACATGGAAGGATTCAGCTTCATCCACCCCATTGCACCTCCCCAGCTTTGAAGTGCTGTATGTGTTTATGCTTCACTAGACCCAAAGTCTCATTTTTTCCCTGGAAAAGTATGTGTATTAAAGCATGGTGTCATTCCCTTTTCAGACCATCCAGGCCTGCTCTATAATTCTTCATGCTTCACAAGCAGCAGCTCATGGAACTATAAATGTGATGTTTCTTGACTAGATGGCTGATATCTAATATTTCCATTCAGGGGACCTCTGTCTTGCAAAAATCAGGCTATACATGACCCTTTCTACACACTTCTATTTTTAACATGTTGAAAAAGCAATCCCTTCTATTTTTAGGTACAGCTCAGTTCTCTAGACTGGCTGGTTCTAATAAAAAATTCCTCACTCTCTAAAGAAAACCCTGCATTGAAATCACAAATCCAGGGGAATGTCCTGTACTATTAGCAAACCTACTAAGATGAAAACCTGAGCTTCTTAGCAGGGCCTCCAAACAAAAACATTAATCCGGGCTTGAGAGGAAAAACAGGCAGGGAAGAAGCATTAACCCCTGGAAATTTTCTACCATGCTCCCACCCTGCCATGATAAATACATAGAAAAAATATCTTCATCAGCTCAGAGAGGAGATCAGGACTTTAGACCTCTTTCAGGTCTCATTTTGTCTGGTCCACTTGGTTTGATTGCTCTCTGTGTTTCTGATAGCTTCTGGAGATCATGGAATTCTTAAGGTTGGAAAAGACTTCCAAAGTCATCCAAAACCATTGGAAAAACCAGACATTATTTAGGGAACATTCTGTGGAAGAACAAGCATACAGCACACATGTGTTAGCCACGGGAGGGACCCTCTAAAGCCACTTTGGGGAGGGTTTACCTGGCCCTTGGTGCTCTGTTTTCTGCAGTCTGGAGAGCTGAGGGTTCCTCAGCCTATTTGGTTGGATATCTCATGTACATATTATGGAAAGATTGACTGTCCTCTCCTCTAATTATTTCAGAAGTTGATATTCAGGTCTTGGCTTTATCTCTGGCTCCTGGTGTGACCTCAGGCAGGTCACTGAGACCTGGATCTGCAGTGTTTTTAAAAGTAAACTAGATAATGCAGCGTAGAAAGCTGCAGGCTCTCGAAACTCCATTCATTTTTTGAGCCTTAGTTGCAAATCTGTAAATGCAAGGTGCTGTTAATAACTAAGCATGTACCACAGGGAGAAGCAGCTTAAAGACTTTGTGAGCAGCTCTGAAACTGTAAGAGGAGACACTCTGAGTGCAGAGATGGAGAGATAGCTGATGCACAAGCTGTTCCCCAGGGTGTGGAGCAAAGTACATTGTGTTTCCCTCTATAAAACTGCACCTCAGGGACATGAACAGGAATGGAGTGTGAGCGACAAGAGATTTCCTGAAAAACAAAAACAAAAACAAAAACAAAAACAAAAACAAAAAACCCCCCAAAAGTTCTGCTCTCCCTTTTGGTGAAAATGGCCGTATATGTTCATCTTTCAGCTGTAGATCAAGAGCCAAGGAAGTGCACCAGGAACTGCCAGAGGGAGAGCTGCTTTAGCAACCCTGCACACCTGGTCATGCAGGATGAGAGGCGAGGAGAAAAAGCAGATCAAGCTGAGTTAAGGCAAGTTATGATGTCTGCACACCACAGTGGTTGACAATACAGAACCACCGAGAGATTCCAGCCTTGCCAGGCTCTCACCTGGTCACTCTCTAACTCAAGTAATTTTCAGATAAAATTTTCAGAAGACAAGAATTCCTGTGAGTAGCACCTTACAATGAACACAATGTGTCTGGCATAATTACACCCAGTCCCTCACTCTATCTTTGCACTCCCATCCTAATCAGTGCCTCGCTCCACTTGCCCACCGGATTCTTTCCCGACTGGGAGCACCAATTAAAATCAATTTATTCCTTTTTCAAAGGAAAGAAATCAATGATTTTTTTTTTATTTTTTTTTTTTTTCTTTTTTAACCTTCACAGCATGAAGCATTGTAGCAAGGAGCAGGAAAACTGTTCTTTTTTTGCTTTGTGTGGGTGAGGATCAAGGGCAGGTATCAAAACCTCTCCCCTGTTCGGGTGGCACTGACCCGTTCCTGCCAACACTTGTGGACAGTGACCCCATGGAGCCCTGTGTTCCCCAGACACACAGATCATTCCAGTTGTGTGTGGGGCCTGGATTTGTGTGTTGCTGTCCACTGGGGGCCGAGAAAACACCCAAGGCGTTATCCCATACCGTAACTAACAGAAAGAGAAAATGCAAAGCCTGTGAGCACAAGTGGCTTTTTTCACTCCGACTCTCGGAATGTACAGGTTTGTGTTTCAAATATCTACTTTTTATCTAAAGAAGGAAACTGCATCTCTTACCTACCAGCTTGCTAATTTTCAACCTTGCACACAAGGTTCACAAACACTTGATTACAGGGTAGTTTACACTGTAATTTATAACTTTAATAAATCAGAGCCAAATAATACAAAACACTCTTTCTAATAGTTGCTTCGTCAAGGATCTGAAATATATAAAATTGTGCTGATATGAAGGTCTCCACCACTGTAACCTTTAATTTCACTTTGAAGCGGTCAGGATGTGTCCTGAAACTGGTGGGTTTGTATATTTATCCTCTGGAATTAAACATATAATTTTGTATTCTTGCTCTGTCCATAACTCAGACTCACCTATGTGGCTTTTGAGGGGCATCATGAGAGCAAAAGCAGGCTGGGCACACATGGGGAGGGAGCTATTCAAGACATTAACCTGTTAATTTCTCCCAGGGCTCCAGGGTGATGCTGAAAATGTGCTTGACATCTTGGCTGGCAGGGAACCTGAGGACTAGTTGAAGTGGAAGGGGAAAGAGGAGCCTTCCACCCCTCAGTTTCCTTAGCCAAAGACAACATTTGTGGCCATGGCTACTTTGATGATAATTTCTGCTGAAAATGGGCAAGGGTAGAGGAAAGCACTAGAAGCTATAATGACCTATTTGTATACTGGAAGAACTGTTAAAAAAAAAAAAAAAGCTGTTAAAAAGAAAAAATAATCATTCCCTCCATGTGCCTTCATCTGACATCCACACAGATACCCTCCACGGGGGAAATAGCACCCCAAAAGTTTAGCCAGAGCTCCCCTGGGCAGTGTGTTGAGTTGGAGATCTTTTCATGGGCTCTGTTTCCACCCTTCCCTGCCCTGGCTGACCCCAGGAAGGCTCATGAACCTGCTGCTCCACAGGTACCTGGTGCGAGCCCTTTACGGCTCGTCAGCACCATTTAATGCTACGGCAACAGCAGGTGTGGGGCCAAATTTTGCCCATATGACAGTGTGAGCAGGGGGGCTGGATGTGGTGTGTGTGATATTTGGTCTCTGGAAGGAGGCACGTGCTGCCCCTGCTCTCCTGACTCCCCACTGAACAACTCTGCGTGGCTGGGATCTGCTCTGGCTCCCTGCCAGCCCTTTGACAGGCTGCAGTGATAGAGGATGCTTGATAAGCCTTTGGAAATGAGTCTACCTGAAGGTGAGGGGTAGTGGAGGTGTTAACACTGATGCCATATCTGACATCTGCAGTACAGAGAGTCCCAGCTCTTGGCACCTGTGTTTTCCCGTCAAGTAACACTCATTTGTTATCATATATACACACCACAGATTTACATAGCTTGTAGGGGTGAATCATGCATAATTGTGGCTTCTTACATGACAGTTCATATATTAACAAGTAACTTATTTGTGCTCCGTGGTGAAGAAATAGAGCAGGAGCATGTGGACCTCTGGTGTCAGAACCGCATTCATCATTATCTGGAGATAAAACAGGAGTTCAGCGGTTTGAAATGAAATGGGAAAATAATTGCTGGTTTGATTTGCCTGCACCATGGGAAACATTGCTTTGATTTATGTGTTTATCTCTAGGTACCTAATGAAAACATGATAGCAACCGAGAATCCACCACTCTCATGCAGAACGTAATGAAAACATCAGGAGTCAGGCTCATAACCACTTCCCCACATCCTGTAGTGCCCATCTGGATGAGCACAGGGGGTTTTGTGCACAAAGAGAAGATATTCTCCAGGAAATGGTGATCTCTACATGGCGTAGGCTTGAGTTAATCCAATTGGCAGTGGTGTCACCTGGGGCTGGAGCTGTCAGACATGACACTGTCCTTGACCAGTGAAGGATGGAGACTTTGCCTGGGTGCAGGGGTGTCTGGCACCTTGTGTGTCAGCATCACCTCATTAAAGGTTATCCTACCTCAAAAGGTCCCAGAACTGTGGAAAATTATGTTCACAGCAAGCCCTACCCCTGTCCCACTCTTGGGTCTCATTTCCCAGGTACTTCTAAGGCTCCTGTCTCCTGGGGGGCTGCAGCCTGCAGGATTCCTGTAAAAGGGCTCCAAACCCAGGGAGCTTTTCTCTCCTGTGAGCCAAGCAGAGCAGAGCAGGCTGCCAGCCCTGCTCCCAGCCAGGTCTGACACCTCCAGCTCCAGCCCCAGCTCTGGATGTGAGCGCACAGGGAGCGGTGGCACAGCCACGGCCACCTCCCCCTCTGATGAGGTGTGTGGAGAAGATGCAGCCTGCAGGACTTTTGGCCAGGGTACAGGAAGGGGAATAGAGAAAAATTCCTGGTGAAGAGGCTCAGTTCTCACAGAGGGAGGAAGAGGAGACACCTCTGCATAGTCTCTGGGCAGGGCAGCTCTGGCCACAGTGCATAGCATCCTGGGGAGTGGGACCCTTGGGGTGTTGAGAGCAGGGTTCTTAATGGGTCTCCCCGGGGTTGACGGATTTAATGGGTGAAGTAAACCTGCTTTTATTTGTTTTATTTTTTTGGCAGCTGCTGCAAGTGGAATTTTATGCATTTTTCTGGCTGTTACTGCTTGTCTGGGCTATTTAGATGTTGAGCTGCATTTGTTTCTCTCATGGTAGACGTGTTTTTCAGAGCAACTGAGACACCTGCAATGGCACGTTGTGGTACACTTCCAATTGTGAAATGATCTCTGAGATGGTTGTTAAGAGCTGTGTGAGCTGAGCAGAAGCTCAGCAGTGGGTTACAGAGATAAGCTATCGTTATATCAGTCCTGTTATCCCCACAACACCTTGTCTGCTCAGGGTTGGAGGGGGCAGCTGTGAATATCTGTACCTCTGAGCGCTGCAGACCTCATTTCCCCTCTCTCTTTGATATTCTTTTCTATTCTGTTGTGGTTTTTCTTGCTTTTATCATTATCAAGGTGTGTTTAGCTGGGTTTCTGATGCAGGGTTGACATTTATATTACAGTAATTGGGTATAACTGGGGTACATTGCTCAGCCTATGGCATGACCAGGTCTCCTTCAGGCCAGTGAGCCTTTTGGTAGATAAACAACTTTCCTTGATTTTAGGCCTTAATTAAATCCTAGTGTTTGAGACCTTAATTGACACTTTGCTTGGATTTTTTCCCCTCTTAATTTCTCTGAAATCTCTGCTACTGGATATAGTTTTTGTACTATGAGAAACAAACTGACTTCCTCCTGCTGATAATACATGAAGAACCTGTACTGATAAGAGGGAAAAAATTCTCTTTTATTTCCTTATAATCATCCTAGGACCAAAACGTTCCATGCAAAGCGAATGAGGGCATTAGAAGTTAAACATTTGCTAATATAAATCAATTCTACTCTGTATGTGCAAAGCTTTGCTCTGGGCACAGACCTGGTATGGAGCAATATTTCGTTTTTGTTACAATCTCCCCCTATAACTCCATTCCTCTCACCTTGCAATACTTTTGCTGCTCTTTGCTGAGCGTCCTCCAGCTTGTCACTTGTGACTTCTCATCATTACTGACCTGGAGCACAGACTGGGCTGGACAATGAAGGTCTGCCAGCCTCTCCCAGTTGAGGCTTGGCTTTTCGGCCAGGTGAGGCCAGACCACACCAACAGCCTGGCTTTTCTCTGCTTTGTGCCTCCAAGGCCTCTCTGAAAGAAAACATCCCTCAACAAAATCGCCTTTTCTGCTCCCTCATCATCTTGCACATTCTTAGCCAGGCTAGAACATCCATAAATCTCTTCTTCCTATCAAGATTTCTCCCTGGCTCCCTTTCTAAGGTTGTGAGATGGTTTATAAATACACGAATCCAGAGATAATTTTTCCACTCTTCTTGGTAAATATCAGAATGGAGTGCATATTTACCTCCAGACTAGGCAGTAATGTCAGCTGGCAGTCGTGGTCTCTATCTGCAGCTTCAGTAAAGGCTGAGAAGGCAGAGTCACTTCTACAGAGTTATACAAAAAGTTAATTGCCTTTCCTGACATTATGAGTGCAGTAACACCCAAAATAAAAGCTCTGCTGAAAATTTATATTTTCTCAGTCAGAACACTTAAGAAATTGCTGTGACATTATGACCTTGCAGTGGAATAATGGTCTGGAAGACTGTCTTTGCTCTGCTGTTATGCACCACTGAATGCTACTGATTTTCATAGTTAATCATAAATGCTTGCCCTAAGTTAATTGATGTCCTCATTATGTCATACTTAACTGCAGCTTAGGAGAGTTTTTTGCCATTAACTTCTACACCAGTTAGCCTTACAGCGTCAAGAAGCAGTAAAAATGAAGAAAGGCTCCCCCAAACAAATTGACCGTTGCTGTGACCACCACATCACCATTTAAATTTGTAAAGGTCACAAGAAAATGTTCCCTTTGGCCTGTACATTTCTCATTCTGCACATTTCAGGAATACCACAGACACTTTGAGGTGGTAATTAGCAGCAAACCAGTGACTGGGTACCAGTGCCAGTCCAAATGCTAGGCTTTGAGGCTGAGTGTCTGCAAATGCCAAAGACTTGAAGTTTCCACATGAAACTCGGGGTCTTTGAAGCTTTCTGACAGGCATTGATGCTCTTGTGATAAAGCTTCAGCTCCTCACACTTACAGCTCATTTGAGGGACTCTGTGTATTGGAATTCAAGGATGAAATCAAAATTCCCACAGCTTGGGATGTGGAGATTAAAGGACAGGTGGTATTTCTCTACCTAGAATGACAGATTTTGGGGTGGAAGGTGGAAGAAGTGGTAGAATGGGGTCGTGGCCAGAGCAGAAAATTACCAGACATCTGATTCTAGTTTTGTTAACCTCCTCTGTTTCTTCCAACACACTTTTTATGACAGTAATCGGGCTAGTGCTGTAAAGTTCAGTCAGGTGCACTCATTTCTCGTGACATGAGAGGTGGCCCCTCTGTCCCCAGTGCTCACTGGCCTTCCTTGCTGGGACAGCACTGAGCCATTTCCTCCTTCAGAGCCACGCTGGACCCTCTTACTCACTGCTTGCTTTTGCTCTTTCCTGTTCCATTCACCTCTTAATCCCAGTTAAAAGCTATTCAAAGGTTTGATCTTTACAAGCATTTTACCTGAGGCATGATTCCATCTCAAACCTTAATCCCAATAATCGTGGAAACCAACCTGTCTGGCTGACCTTCTGGAAACACCCCAGTGTAACAAGATGACACAGGCACTGCGGATCAACATCCTTATGAACACCTGATCTTACACAGGGGGCTCAGCAGAGATCCTGGCCCAAGGCTTCCCAGCAGAAATTCCATGTGGTTACTCTGGAGATAGTCAAAACTGCATTTAGAGCTGTTGCATCAGGGTCTTGTCTACACTAACGTTATCTTTCAAAATTCCCAGCCTTGCACATCATGGTGTGTCACGTCTGGTGAAAAGCAATACTTGATTTGACTGATGTGCTCTAACTGGGGCGAGCTTATTCCTCATGATGAGCCCATTAGTCATGTTGCATCTGCCTCAGAGTGGGGAGGTTCCCGTGTCAGTCCAAGCAGTAACTCCTGTGAGTAAAGTGCAGCTGAGATAACTCTGCCTTTGGAAAAGGCATCTCCAGTTTTGAACTGGCTGGTGGTTGATATAGAATGTTTCCATGAACACCCTATTTGTTAAGGTCATTGCAAATAAACCCACCAGAACAGAAAGCACAAAGTCCAGCTGTAAATCTGTGATCAGAGGCTGGTAGGAAACGTGTACGAATCTGGTGACACTGGCTTTGTCATCCTTGTGGTTTAAAACACCACTACAATATGAAATGTCAGCCACAAGGGCATGGTGGGTGATTTCAGGGTGTATTTTCCCAAAAGAAAATTAGGCTGGGTTTAGTGGATTAAGCATTTTACCACAACGACCCTGGGAAATAGCTGAAGGAAAAATCCAGCCGTGTCTGGAGGACCAAATTAATTTCTGAAAACATATTTCTGTGAATCTGGGAATACCATCCATGATTTTTTTTTTCTTTTTTTAAACTTTATCCTAGACCCTTCCCAACTGGGATATTAGCATGTTGTCAGAGGAATATGTATTACAATCCTGCAAACATATACTGAGCCCAAATGAAGATGTTCCAATGGTTAACCAGCATTGGTAAAAAGGGTATTCTTATTTTTCCATTGGATTTGATATCCAGCTAGCGATTTTTAACTGTATGAAAGCTGAACACTTATCACATAACAGTGGATCACACTTTTCAGTAGGGAAGGGAAAAAAGGAGAGAGGAAGGGGGTGCTGCCTGGATGTTTGTTTCTTTATTTTATTTTGGTAAAACTCCTACAGTCTTGTCTCTAAACAGCACAGATTTATACAACTGTGTAGCACAAAGAGCTGTTCAGCACAGCCTCTTGCAAGAGGTACCTGATTTGACACTTGTCCTACCAGGAAACTTGTGTGGTTCAGTTCTGCTCCTGGCAGTTTTGGGCTGGCTTTGCCATCTGTAAACCTTTGAAAAGAGGCATCTGTGCAAGACAAAACTTCACCCTAGTGCTGATTGCTTCCAGAATTTTTTCAGAAGACATCACTGCTTGCACACTTCAGATATCATAATATTAAACTAATGTCAAAACATCTACCAACAGCTCTGTGCTCTTATGATTTATTCTCTCCAGTTGTGTATCCACGTCTTAGTCATCTAGGGACTGATGTAAAGCCCATCCCAGTGATTAGAAAGTTTCCTATTATCTCACCTGGCTTTAGATGATGTTGTCAAATTTGGATCTTGCTGCTGTTGAGGCCATTGGAAAAAGCCTTGTTGATTTGAGGGAGGCAGGATTAAGGCATTGTGCAGGGGAGGGCAGCCCTCCTGTGATGCAACGTGACCTTTTCTTTTTAGAACTCGATCTTTAGCTCTGCCTACTTGGCAATTCCTAGCCCGTGAGACAAGTTCACCCTCTCCCTGTTTTATGAGGCCATCTGGGAGGATGTTGCTCTCATAAGCACTACCCCTGTAACAGCTCCATCACTCTGAGCTGAAAATCCTCGTGCCAGATATAAATGAGGGGGAACTTTCCCCTGCAGCTTGTGATAAGTGGCTGAACCTGGCACAGCTGATGGGAGGGAGAATCTGCCAGAAAAGCTTTAGAGTGCCTAAAGAGGAGAGAACTTGGATCCTGCTGGTCTTGGAACCTGGGGAGATGGGATGTGTTTGTCTCCACAAATTGCTTGCTTATCTATCCTGATCAGCGCCTGGAGGCCAGTTACTCCTCCTGCACAGGATGGTCTTCATTCACTGCACCCCAGATTTCTCCTCAACTCTACATCCAACCACCCCCTCTCCATCCTTGCTTTATTTAATGAGGAAACCTCATTCCACCTTTTGGTCTAGCTCTGGTTAGGATGGGTGATGGATGTCCTGTTTCCCTAAGCCTGTCCTTACAGATTTTCCCAGCTGGCAGAGCAGTTGCACTGGTGGAGATTGGTGCAGTTTGACAGCTTCTTTTGGGGGGTGTTGATGACGCACTGGGTGAACTATTAACAGGTATTTTTTTGCATTTTGTTTTGATTCTCAGAGTAAAGTTTCCCACCTGGACTCCTGAGGCAGGATGTGTTAAGTCTGGCAGATTATTCAGACGCTGTGCAGTATTTCAGATAACAGCTCCTCCGTCTGACTTCACAGATCAGAAAATATGTGCTTTCCTGTGTCAGTTTTAAATCTGAAAACTTGGATTCATTCCTGAGCTCTGCCAGTGGCATCACTAACCCTCAGAAAAAGGTGCTTTTTGGGTGACAGTCATGGTGCCATTTCTTATACTCTGTTCTTGGTTTGGGTCCCCATTCTGTCACCATAACTGCAAAAACTTATGCTTTTAATGATTTACATGTTGCTTGTAAGACTATAAGATGGCTGGCTCCCAGGCCAATCTGGTGCATGTTTTTCAGTGTTTCTTGTAGTAACATATGAAATTGAGGTGAATTTAGTTTTCCCTGAATCAGAAAATGGACAAGCCTTTTTAGAGCATATTGGTAATTTGAGCAGTTCTTTATCTTTCTGTAACACTACATCCCAAGACTCTAATGGACTTTTTGGAATGAAGTTTTTTGTACAAGACCCAGGACTAGAAGATGTTGCAGATTGATGGCAAAAAATGCAGGCTGTTTCATAAAAGATAGGATTATTATTTGATTTGTATTCCAGCCAGGTTTTCAATTCAGGAAGGATTGAAGCTGGCTTTGGAGGCTGTTCTGAATATGTAACAAATATTGAATTTATCTGTTGTCCCTGTTAGTGAAACAAATAGGTGTGTTCAGATGCTGCACATCAGTGTGACACTCACGGAGGATCCTGAAATTGCCATGTGACTTTTTAAAGGTGAAAAATGATCAGAAATAATAGGACGGATTCTCCAGTTTGGAAAAAAAACACCAAAAACAAATGCAGCACAAAAAAGCCTCTTCCTTTCTCCCTTGTAAAAAACAAATCCAAAATTCACCTATTCAGGAAATTTCACGTTTGACAGGATTATTGCATAAATGACAAACTGACAAGTTTTGTCCCTCTTTACTTGTTCCAAGCCCTCACATTTACTTGCTAATTCATGCAAAGTTTTTCCAAGTGCTTCATACTGGAGGATGTTGGCTCTTCTCTGAAAAGCAGTTTCTCAACCAGCCTATTTCCTCCTTCAGACTCAGTGATCTGGCACGAGAATGAAACACTGCTTGCTGCAGCCCAGGCCACGGGCCCTGGAGGAGTAAAATCACAACCTCCCCAGCTGGTGTGATTGCTGCCTTCCCCATGGCACTCCTGCATCCCTCTCCTCCTCTGTCACCTCCTTTTATTTTACGTGGATGCGCAAGGTTTATTCCCGACACGAAGTACAAGGGGGGCAAAGAAATTAAGTGCTTAATTAAGAGCTAGTAGCAAATAATTCTTGATAATATATAATATATCGTATTACACCACGGCTCTGCAGTGCTTCCCAGCATTGCAGACGTTCCTCTCCTCCAGCTCTCCAAGGGGCTGGAGGGTCACGTTCCATTCCCTGCAGGGCCCTGAAGCTCCTGCATCCTCTCAGCCAGGT
Organism: Brachypodius melanocephalos; assembly: GCA_013398615.1. Classification (NCBI taxonomy): domain Eukaryota; kingdom Metazoa; phylum Chordata; class Aves; order Passeriformes; family Pycnonotidae; genus Brachypodius; species Brachypodius melanocephalos. Next base: position 8,067,593 of record VZSR01003816.1, read on the forward strand.
TGGCCCTACCTGTACAGCCCATCAGCACATTCCTGGCTGGCCTTGAGGAGAACCACTTGAAAATGGCTGTAGATAGTCCGTGCCCTTCTGGAATGTGCTAAACAAGCGTCCTCCCCTGCGTTCTGCAGCTGCCTGTCTGCAGATCCTGGGCTCCAGCCAGCCCGGTGGGGAGCTGTAGCTCCCTTGACCTGATTTAGATCCCACTTAACTGCCCAAATTTACAGACATGAACCAAGAAAAACACTGGCGTGCACTGGCCACAAAGGCAGGGACTGACAGGGAAAACCAGGCCATCCCAGAGGTGCTGGCTGATGGCTAATGGCTCATTCCTGCTGGGCAATCAGAAACATTGGTATCTCTTTTTTTTTAAGAGATACCTTATCTTCTCCTTATCACTTTCCCCCCCATTCTTTTTTAAAAAAAATCCACACAGGTCTGAGATGCACTCCTGATACCTGCCTTCCCTGGGAAGGGTGGATTAGCCATTATATACTGTGCTGGTCAACCCCTTCCTTCACACATTTTCTTCTCAAGCTCATAGAATTTTCTCCTAGCACTCACCAGTGTCTCTCCTCCAGTTTGAGTTGTTGGTTTTTCTCACAAGCCCCCCTGAGCTTTGTCCATCCTGGCTCAGGACCCCTTCCCACCCTGCTGGAGGCTCCTCTGCTCGAGCCCTGGGGCTGTGCTTGCCCCTTTACACTTGCCAGCACATGGAAAACAGAGACAGCAATGCTGTGCAGGTGGAGTAACCATCCCTTCAGTGACAGGATGGACTCACACCAAACCAGAGAATGGTCATGGCCATTTTTTGTCTGTGGAACTTCTGCTAAGGACTCTTTTTTTTTTTTTTTTTTTTTTGCTGGATTTTTCCAAGAATCCTTTCTGTAAGGGTCACTCACAACCCATCCATTTTCTGTTGGATTTCATTGTTTCCTTAAAGCTCATTGTCCATCCCCCAAGCTGTGAAAGGAGCTGTGCTCTCTTGTCTTGATACACTGCATTCAATTTCAGGTTTTTTGAGCCTCTGGCACTTCAGTTTGTGGACAGGTTGTCCATGCAAAACTCCTGTTCTGCTGTTAATGAGTAATGCTTGCTTGAGAATGAAACCCAGACTGCACTACTCTTGACAAAAACCTGGATTAAAGCAGGAGTTTTTGAGTGGCTTTTAGGCAAAAATCTTTAGTATGAAGATTCTCAGCACAGTTTGTTCATGTTCTCTGCATCCTTCAAAGCAGTTTCTCCATCATTTGGATGTATCACTTGGCTTTTGCAGGACCCTGATGTGGTTTTTCACTCCCCAGCTCTTGTATTTTCTACTTGTTTAGAGAAAAGAAGGGATGGCACAGAAACAATTTGGTAAGGTTCTGCTATATTAAAAACTGAGGTTGCATTTCCACTTTTCACTTAATATTTTTATGTCCGGCTTTGGTCAACAGAGAATCCAGATTCAAGTGTGTTAATGGCAATATTTATTTAGCTATCAATGTAACCCTGTGTTTTTGTAACCTTGGCTTGATCATTAAGATCCCGTAGCTATTGAAGCTCAAAATATTTTGTGATATCAGACAAAGCTAGGAACATGACAGCCTGATCAATACCTTTCAGTGATAATTTTACTCCAAACCTGTGTTTTGGACATGAACCTTCAAAAAACATTATTTGCCAAGACAAACGGTGTCTGTGCACAGCTCTGTTTTTATAGTATTTTAATTCCAGTGAATCAGTACAGTAAATATTGATGCACTGTTTTGCCTTCAGTATTTTTGGACTTCTGTCAAATTAATTAAATAGTAAATAGCAGAGTGGATATCCCAGCACACTGTCCTATTAAATGCTAAGCAAGATTAGAATGCATGATAAAAGGTCTTCATGCTCCTGCAAATAAAGGAAGGACATGGTGTTTTACCAGCCTTTGTTGGCATTTCCCAGGTGGTTTTCTCAAGTGAACATTTACTTTGTGTTCTTTAACAGATGAGAAAGCTTCACTGTTGTGAATGCATCCAACATACTTTCATAATTATCTTTCCATCCTCGGTGTTTATTTTCTCCTTTTCCACCGTGATTCCTCCACCTTACGGGGTGTTTTTTCTTCTCCTCCTCCTGCAGAACTGCAAGATACACCGGTGGGTTGCTAACCTCCATCTGTGGTGGTGTCTGCAGAGTCTGCAGCCGCTGTTTATCTCCTGCACACGGATCAGTCACCTCTCCTTTCCCTGGGACACTCCTCAACCACACACGGAGCGAGCCGTCCTCTTACACATCGTCCTGATCCTGCTAAAACCTTCAGCGCCTACACGCAGAGAACAGGCAGCAGAGATGGTTTCTGTAGATAGCGATGATCTCCCTGCCCTGTGGGGCCGGGTTAGGAGGAGTTTGTGGCTCCTCCAGGGCTGGGAGGGAGCGCACAGAGCGCAGCCCCGGCAGGCAGCAGAGATGCTCAGCCCTCCCTTCTGGGGAGCAAGATCACGCTGTCTGCAGCATCCTGCTTGCTCAGCACTGGCCTGCAGGCTGTTACGGTAGAAAGTTCACACTTTCCAACCTCTTTATTGACTGCATTCCTGGCCCTGCAGGCGTTTAGCAGAACATGTGATCGAGGAAGCGATCGAAATCCATTGTACTGTATAAGCTGGTTTTCAAGTCCTGGGCACCTCCGTTTCACTTTCTCATTTATCTTAGGTATTGATACTTACCTTTTATATTGATTTGCTGCTGAGATTGTAGAATTCCAGCTCTGGCTCTGCGTCTCTGACTCCACAGACTCTGAAGATTTAAGTGCTTTAGTGCCAGGTTTCTGCAAACTTGCTTTTTTCCCCTCTGTGTGTATAACTTGGAGAATCATCATGTTTCAGCTTTTAGCACAACTTGCGAGCAAAACTGAATCCATATTGATACTGAAGGATGAATTGGCTTTTACTGACAGATACTTAAGCTCACATTCATCACATCTCAGCGTTCCCAAGTAGATTTTTTTCATAAAAACAGATTGAAAGCTTGACCCAGATAGACTTCACAAGAAAGTTTGTTGTCACCGGGAGCTGAAAACAAATCTCATGGAATATGAAGCAGAGTTTTAAATAGATGGCAGTCTGTATCAGTAGAGGTTTGGAAAATTGAGTTTCAGTATCCTGGATTATCCAATTTCCACGGAGGTTGGAATACCTGGAAAGCAATCTGCTTTGCAGAAAGGTTATAATAACTTCCACACAGAAGTATAACAGGGTGTTATGCTCTAGTGGATCCAGGTCTTACAGAGTGGTTCTCCTTGATGTAAGCATTAGGTATGATCACTTACAATTCCTGTAGGTCTTAACCCCCTCAGAATTCCTCCTGGTTTAAAAGAGAAACCTGTGATCCAAATCTGAGTGAAGCTTCCCCTCACACACAGGAGCTCCTTCCCCATTGTTCAGAGCAAATACCTCTGCAGAGCCTGTTTGAACTTGCATGTTCTTACAGAAGGGAACACAAAGCAGTCTGACATGGCTTGTTATTTTCTTTTGCAGCATTGGATATGTCTGTGCTCCCTTTCCCATTTTGTTTTCACTGCCTTTCTTTTTCTGCATGAACTCATTCAGGAGAAGCCCTTCAAAAGGAGGCACAGTGTGTGATGGAGTGACCTTGGGGATTTTTTGTCTGTCATTGCCCTCAGCACCTCTTGATAAACAGCAAGTGAAATGGATTTACAAGATTGTAGAAATCATTTCATTTTCTCTCGTTTTATCAGCACAGATGGAAAGCAGGGCTGTATCAAATCTGAGTCCAGAATCAGCTGGAGTTGGACTGATAGTGTATAAAGACAGCAAAGGCAGCAGACCTATAAATTTACCAAGCTGTAACTTGTGCTGTGTGAGCTAATAAGACAGAGCTTTTCAGTAGTTTGTGCTTAAGGAAGATAGAGGTACAAAGACATTTATTTTGACAGTCCATTTCTTTAAAATACTCCCTAGTCCTGCACCAGATGTTATATTTCCTGACATTTCTGGTTTACTGCTTGCTTTAAAATATTTCTTGGAAGTACGATCTGACAGAGCCAAAGCCCTGGGTTCTTCCTAGACAAGGTACATGGGTGAGAGCTTGCCAACATCTCATTACCACCCCTATTCAATAGGATTTGCCCAGATGGTCCTGAAATTTGTACCACAGGCACCTTTTAGCTTTGTCTTTTGGCTTTCTTCCTCTCCATTCTTCTTCTTCCTCTTCTTCCTCTTCTTCCTCTTCTTCCTCTTCTTCTTCTTCTTCTTCTTCTTCTTCTTCTTCTTCTTCTTCTTCTTCTTCTTCTTCTTCTTCTTCTTCCTCCTCCTCCTTCTTCCTCCTTCTTCCTCCTTCCTTCCTTTTAAAATTTTTTAAAAAAATTTTTGAATTTGTCCCCTGAGTTTTTCCTGCAGCATTTGAAACATTCCAAAGGTTCAGTGATGCCAATGCAGTGCTCTGCAGGCAGCCAACTGCACTTCTAAGCCGCCGCCCAGGAATGTATCTGACCACATTTGGCAGCCCTCCTGCAAAAAGGAACTATTAAGGCTTGTTGAGGACCAGGACTGAATTGCCCTCTTACCTTAGACTGTGGTTCCTGTGATTTGGGGTTAAGTGCAGTGGGATGTCAAGCATGGCCTTCAGGAGTAAATTGTTGAGTTAGGCATTTTAGGACAGGGTAAAGGAGCTGCTGCAGAGCGTTCCAGTGAAAATATTAAGGGGACACTTAATGTAATGTTGTAGCTCCTACACGCGTTCATTCATGCACAAAAACTCGATTAGTACATTACATCCACAATGTAGCCAGTGTCTCCCATCAGCAAGGGCTTGTCTGACGCTTTTCTGTGAGGATGAAGAATTGAGAATCATGTACAGTAAAGAGAAACGTGTAAAAGTAGCAAGAAACATCATTACTTCTGGGGGCAAAAAATCCTCTCTGTATTAACTAGCAAACTGCTGAAGCATGAAGAAATCAGTGCTACATCTGCACCAGTCTATTTTGTATTCATTACTAAAGGGCTGGGTTGAAAATTAATATATAATCACCCCTATGAGTTTAATAATGGGATTGTAAATGTGGAAACTCTGGAAAAGCATTCCAGACTGTACCTTATAGACACATGAATTTAAATTCAGAGTTAACATGCATTGGAAATAAAAAAATGTTGCTTTGTCCACTTGCTGCCTGAAATCACCAATTAAAAAACAAACCACAAACCACTCGTGCAGATGATGATCTTTACACAGCCTGGATGCTATTAATCCAAATTCTAGTAAAACTCAAGAATAAAAAATGAGCAACTATTTACCTAGTTGGGAAAATTGCTGCATTGGGGAGGGGGATACCTCCAGTGTTCTCTGGCTGCTGGAGAGTCATGCACTATTTAAATCCAGCAAGTGTTACACCAAGCAAGTATAAGATTTCATCTGGTAGCAGGACAGAGGTGATGTGGGAGGTTTGGGGTCCTTTGTGGCTCTATAGCAGTCTTGGGTGACTTCAAAACAAAACAGCTGAGATGCAGAGCAGAGGCCCTCAGGAGTCCTTGGGCTCTTTTGAGCCATTAGGCTGCAGGAGTTGTAGTGCTCTTGCAATTCAAATAAACGCCGGTACATTAACGTGCAAACAAAGCTTTTTGGTGCTGAGGTTAAGCTAACTTCCTTTCAGAAGCTTTAAAGTTTCACCTTGTCTTAAAAGAAAAACACATCACATACAGACTTGAGAGTTTTTGGTAAAAGCTGCAATGTTTTCCTTTTTTTTTTTTCTTCTTTTTTTTTTTTTTAACTCAGTTGTGTTTGGAAGAAGAGATACTTGTAAAGAAAGAAAGGCTAACAGGTGTCAGACACTTTCAAGTTAGAAAAATATGAGTTGAAAAAGTACATATGGGCCCTGTCATGAGCAAGTTTGTCTTCCCTATAACAGCCAATGTGCCCATTGTTTGATGTATAAACTAATTTTTGTACATGGATTTATACAATACACTTTTCCCCTCCAAAGATCTCCAATTACTATAATATCTCTTTAAGGGTGCAGAGAGTGTTACTGCTCCTGTAAGGAAGCGTTCCCCTTACGAGACTCTGAGTCAGATTTCTCCTGCCTGCTCCAGTTCCTTTCTGGCTTTGGAGCAGCAGGTAGGAGCCAAATATCCAACAAATCTCTGCATCTGAGATTCATGGGATGTTAGAGGGGAAGGAAATACTGAGAATGGGACACGGTGCAGTCAGGGCCAGCAGTACCACATCAAACGAGTGTCGGTTGTTTCTGGAGGTGTGGAGGTGTCAGGGCTGGTTTTACCTGAATTCACCATGTTGTAGAATAGCATTATTTTATTGCAACAGAGCTGGAAGCCTTTAAGGCTCCCAAACATTGATGGCCTGGGGCTGCTGGCTGGGCAAGGGCACATTCTGGCTTTGAAGGGACAAGCCCATCATTCTTACAAGCCACTGCCAGTGGTGCTGTGCTGGTTTCCAAGCTGTTCCATCCCAAAGGAGCTGTTGTGCTGCTGTAGAGCCAGAAAAAGACAATTCTAGCAAAAAAACAGCCCAGGAAGCACAGAATCAGAGCTGGCACCTGGGGCATTCTCCCTCTTTTTCTTCCTTCCCCCTTCCAGCAACGGATTGTGAGGGGAAACTATCTTGGCTTTGAGCTTTATTGTGTCGGTAAAGAAAAAAGGATTGGTAAAAGAAAAACAGAATGGTAAAGTCTAGCTACGGTTTTAAAGAAGCTACAATTTTGTTCCACCGTGTGCCTTTCTCTCTTCTTTCTCCAGGATTCTGCATCAAACTGCCCCCATCAGGCACATATTAAATGTCAATCTGGAGCAATCTTGATCCCCAAGGAATCCAGTGGGAATTTTGCTTCCTTTCCGGCAGCTTGGCACCCCTAATGCAAAATTTGGGGAATATTCGTTTTCCTGCCTCACCTTTCAATAGCCACAATTCTTTTCACTATCTGTCAGCAAAATCACCTAGCACTCCTTTCTGGTCTAGATTTCAGACATCTCCCCTTAAAACCCTAGGATTTCATCAGCAATTAAAGCTTTAGAGACCTTTTGTCTTAAGTGATTATTACTGCAGAGTTTATTCTAAAACTTTATCTGGCCTTACCCAGCCCATATACATCTGGACTGCATTCCAGGAATGCCATTCCTTCTCCATTGTTTCTCTTGTGTTTTTATGTAACTATTCGAATCCAGAGATGCACTCACTTTTACATTGTAGACATGGTTTTAACTGGCACAGCAAACATTTCCCCACACTTATCTTAAAAAAAAAATATATGTAAAAGATAATCTAATCTTAAATTTAAAGTTTAACACAAATACAGGGAGAGATGACAACTTGTGAAACTATTTGTCTCTAAGACATGCTAGCATGGGTGATAGGACAGAGTACACATTATTTCTCAAATGGGGAAAAATGAATATTTAAGACCTACTTAGAAAGTTCTGCATTGCTGTTGACAGCACTATTGTGTCTGAAGAGGATCAAATAGAGCTCATTGAATAATTCATTAAATGCATTTTGCAAAACTGTTCAAAATGTTTGTTTAAATTATTTATCCCATTCAATGTGGTAAAACTCAGAAGGATGAACCCTCCCTAAGACGCTGCAAATGCTTTACTGTATTTCCAAAACAGAACAAGCATCCTATAACAATTATAATAGCTTGATGCTATTTAACTTGCCTCATTCTGAAAGGAAACCTGATCTATCAGCACCATTTATGGGGTCTGGAATGGGCGCTTGGCCCCGTGCAGGGATGTAAAAGGGTTGTGGGAAAGTCTGGGTTAGCACATCCAGCCCTCTCAGGGTCTGAGTGAGTGAAGGAGTTTCAGACAGGGTTGCATTACCCCAGCAGTGCTTTCCATGGGCACTGATGGCACAGAGCTCTGGTTTTCACCTCCAGCTTTGCCCCTGGCTGTGGCCACTCACACAAAACCTTTGTGCTCAGCATCATGGAGCGACTCCAACCCCTGGAGGGCTCCCCAGAGCCCTGAGCTCCAGAAGATGTAAAAAACCCCACTGTGGGCTGCCAGGTGCCCATCAGGTGCACAAAAACACGTGAGCTTCAGGTTTTAGAGGTGCTCTCACCCAGCCCAGCCTGCACTGCTCTGAATTTCTGCTGATGCCTGGTGCATGTTCAGGGAACAGCCTGGGTGGAAAACTGTGCCGTGTTGATGCCTCCCTGTACCCTCAGCAGCAGGGTAAGGAAGAACAGCATCGAAACATGACTGCAAATCCACAGTTTAGAAATGCAAAACACACCTAAAACAATTCCCCCTCTCCTCCTTGTGTATTGATATGACCTATTTATCTGTATTATGAAGATAGAGATAAATGTATTTGGCTTGTCAACACGGTGCTCTGTTTACCCCCATCTGACAGATCCATCTCAGCCTGGTAGAAGTTTTCATTTGCCATCTCTGAGAAAAAAATAACTCTCAGAAAACTGAGGAAAAACTGATTGCAAAGTGGATATTAACAGGGACACACTGCTTACTGAAATTCTTTTAAAATACCACTGGATGTTCTTGCAAGTGAAAGAGAGGGCTATAAATATTCGCTGCAGAAAGAAACCAAAATAAAAATTAAATGCCTGAAATGCAGCAAGCTCTTCACTTACATAAGGAGCATCAATTTTGCAGTGGGTAATTCTGAAGGGTGATTTTTCCACCCTCTCTTATTCACCCCCCCTCTTTTTTTTTTGTTTCAGAATGTCCCTGCATTTGTATAACATTCTCTTTCCTTCTGTCTTGTGCTACACTTTCCTATATAGCTATCAGGATGTACATGTCATTAAATCAAGAAAGCTCTGTAAGCTGCATGAGTTTGCATGAACAGGAGATTTCCAGAGTCCCACAGGAATGGTGAGAACATTGCAAATATGGAGTGGTCACTGTGCTGCTATCTCTAAACAGCCTAGATGATATTTTTTTTCCTTTGAGTTGCTGCTTTAATATTTATCTTCGTGGCAAATTGAGCAGCAGGAGCTCCACTCAGAATGGGTTCCAAGCCTAACCTTCCCAATGGGTAAGGTGCCATCAGAAATACTCATGTTTTATTCAATTTTTATGTGACTAAAGGGAAATGGAGAAAAAAGTTGCATGCTTGGTGCTAAACTATTCTTGGTCAGACACAGCAGCCTGTAAACCTCTCCATTTGCTGCTTGCCTGAGCAGTTTTACTGCTGGTTCTGCTCATAAATGTCTGCCAGGTTAAGCACTTCTGAATAATTGTTTAATAATTGTCCCATGCTCGATAGTGGCTCAAATATTGGGATTACATACACCAACAAGCAGGAGGAGATACTCCTCCAGGTAAAGATTGCAATTTATCCTCTGCTCCAGCAGCAGAACCAGACTTTCTGCAGCTTCTCCATGGGGTTAAAGCCAGCACAGGGCAGTGATTTTCCTGTCCTGCAGTCCCCTGCCTGCTGAGCAGGGCTCAGGGACCCTCAGGAAAGGGAAATGAGCTCCCCTGCAGATGATTTCAACCTCTGCCAACACCTGCTGTGTTTGGGGCTCAGGCAGGGCCATCTGCAAGTGCCTCATACCTGGGTGTCCCCTCTCTAAATGCATGGGCCAGTTTTGCTCTGTGAAATCAAACAGGGAAGAATTCAGTTCTGCTCTTTGTGCTGAAATTCCCAAGCTGTAGCCACACCACAGAGTAGCTCCATGTTCCCACTGTCCTCCCACTCCCTTCAACAGTATAGTGGAATAATTTAGAAGTACTACAAGGCTATGAAAAAAGCTATGTAACACCTTTAGGGGAGCAAGAGCACCATTTTTGCTCGCAGTTCCTTAAAGATCAATTAATTTCTGACTTGTCCCTTAAAGCTGGGTGAACTGGATCAATACTGTTTTGCTACAGGATATTTTTCCATGCTCATTTGGTTCTTTTCTTACTTACATAGAGGCACAGAAAGGCTGGAAGGGAGTTCAGGGGCAATCTATTCCATCTCTGCATTTTTGCCATCAAATTTGCAATTATTTCTATTAATTGCAGAAAATTCTACTTGTTCTTATTGAGTTTCATCCTTTCTTGGCCAGTTCCTCAATCTATAAGATCTTTATGAATTTCCAGCACGTTGCAGATTTTCTAGCTTGATGCCATCTCCAAATTTATTAAGCATATTATCTAGTCAATTGTACCAGTTATTATGTAACATATTTAAAGATCAGTAACAGGCTTTTAGAATTTCCTAACCCTTGCACTTCTCTTCTAAGAGTAAGCCGTAGATAGGTCTTCCTGAGAACAGTTTTTCACACTCCATGTTCCCGTCTTGCCAAAGTTTATTTCAATCTGTTTCTCGAATTTGCTGATAAGAAAACCACAAGGTACTGTCAGAATTTCACTGAAGTCAAGGAATATAGTCTGGAAGATTTAAATCTCTTATTTCTAATGTTTCTGTAGGACTTATGGTTGTTTTTGGTCCCAGAATTGGTTTTCTGAGATCAGATCTAAAGCCCTATCCCCAAAACCATGACTCTGCCAAGATGCATAAAAATGCGCTTAGCTGCAATATTAACATTTTAAATGCACACATTTAATAGGACTGTCATTAATCTGTCCTTCCTGAAACGTATCTTGTGCCTCATTAAGGGTGTCACTGAAATACTGAAATAAGCCCTTTCTCCCCTCCTTCCTCAGCACAGTTAAATGTGAGGGGTCAACTCATGGCTGCCCAGGAGCCCTGAAAAATCTTCCAGGCTTCAGGTCCAACATATCACAGAGGGAAATGGGCAAGTGAGTTTGGGGGGAAGCTGTGCTGATCCATAGCAACTGGAAAATATAAAGGTGAACACCATCTCACAGCCAGCCCCCAAGCTGCAGAGATTAATTGCACTCAGCGAGACCTATTTGATTACTTGGTCCCCTGAGTAATAATGGGTTTCCTGAAGACTAAAGAGAGTAACACAGAAAAGTCAGAAAGAAATATGGGGACGTATTAAAAAGTAACTATGAAAGGGAGAAAAATATATATGAAACCACGAGGCATGTAATTAACTTAGCATGGGACTAGATTTGTTTGCTTAATTATTCCATGCAGCTTCACAAAGCTCTGAAGCAAGCTCATAAGTGGCTTTAAAACAACCCCCAGAACTGATTTTAACAAAATATCATTAAATTTGTGAATGAAAATCCTGGTCTTCTTAAGGTCAATGGCTCCTCTTGGTTCATTCATGCTGGGATCTCTCCTTATGCTGAGTGTGGAGTTCTTGGCACTTTGGGAAGCATTCACATGGCTTAATTTAGGACTTCTGGCTTAGGTATCCTGAATTGCTCTCTGGAGGCTGCATTGACACTACAGGGAGCTTGGTCCTGAGCTAGACCTAAAGTTAGAACATGTCAATGATCTCTTCTGTGCATACAAGTCTTCAAAGGAAAATATTCTGCCACTGACCAGTGCCTCTGTTGTGAGATTGTGTGTCCCACAGAGATGTGGCACAGCAAACAGGAAATCAGGCAGGCAGCTCGTGTTTCCATAGATATGCTAAACGTCAAATGCCACTTACAAGGTGCTATACATAACTCTGTTACTGCTGGGGGAAATGAAATTCATGGAAAAGAGGCATAGCTTGAAAAACCAAAGAATCCAAACAGAGGTTGAGTATATCACACAACTCTGCCAACTGTGTTTTCCATGAGGGAATCTTGGATTTTCTCCGCAGTCTTTATCTCCTCATAGTGGCAGAAGGCCACTATGGGTGATGGTGTGAGCCCTTGGAGGTGCTGCTGCCTGGGGAGTGCCCCAGTGAAACCAGCCTGCCTGGTGTGGAAGGGTGGCACTAAACATCAGGTGTCATCCTTGGAGACTGGGAAAAATCCATGACACTCCTTAGGATGGGAGCAGAAATGGACATTATCCACAGAGTTATCTTACAGAGGAGAGAAGACCTTAAGCAAAGAGAAATGAGGCTGAGGGAGGGGTGAGCTGATGGGAAAGCCCTGTGCAGCTGGAGAGGCTGCAAGCCCCCCTTGAGGACTCTGACCAAGGAATGATAGGGAGAGAACAAGAAGCCTGCAGGTGCTCCGAGGAGTTTGGATGTTTTGTTAGATCTGCATATTTCTTTCAGTGTCTGGCTCGCAGCAGAATTGTGTTGCAAAGTCCAGGTGTTCCCTGCTTCAGCTGCTGCCTGCATCTGGGGAGGTGAGCTGGGATCCAGGGGGTCTGCAGGACCTGTGGGGGAGTGATAACCACAGGAAGGGGCTTGGAAAAGAGGGGGCTGCCCCTGGGCTTGGTGGGGCACCTCTGCTGCCAGACTCAGCTTCTGCAAAGGGGAACAGAGCCTGTAATGCCAGAGAGACCAAATGGGGATGGATGTCTGCAGGGTCACTGTGCTGCTGTTCTCAATGTGGAAACTCTCATCAGAAGGTGGGACTGGCCCTGAAATAATGCACAGGTTTAGAGCAATGGGCAGTGGAGCCCATCCCCACTCATCCCTATGCAAACACTAAAACTTAAACACTAAAATCAGGTGTTAAATCCTTCACAGAATCTGTATTATTCATAGTTAAAAAAAAAAAAAAAAAAGAAAGAGGAATTTTCCCTGTTGCTCGGAGGAGACTGGATGCATTTGTGTGCACACATCAGGGGAGGTGAAGGTCCAAGGGATCCCACATCAGTGCTGCCCAAGTGAGCATGGGCACAGCAAGGCATCCCTGGTGCTGTGGGCTGTGCTGAAACCTGCTGTCAGGGGCTGCTCATCCAGAATAATGCCTTGGCATGGGCTCACTGCTTTGTCAACACTTGGCTGTGCAGAGGCTGGAGTTACTCAAACCTGCCCTTGCCCCATTTTTCATACCAACACCAACCTAGCTCTGCCTTGCCCTCCCCACCTGCCTCTGCCTGGGTGAGCGTGTTCAGGATCTCTTGCTGGAAATCCTGGGCTGGGTCACTGGTAGCTGACCAAAGCACCATCCTAAGGATGGCCTAAGGATATGTGATGGGAAGGAAGGTTTAGCTTTTCTCTAAATGAAAATGCAGAGTCTCAAAGTTGAAGTCATGGTGAATTTTGCCCCCTGTGCAGGATCAAGTCCTCTAAGAGACAGCGAGTTTATATGATGTAGTTCAAGGATAAGGGGAAAAAAAAAGAATGACAGGCCTAATTCATGCTCTTCCAAAATTATTATTATTTTTCAGCTAGGGAAGGAGGAGACAGGATGTGGTAGAAAAACATTTACAGGAGTTTGGCATGTAAAAACCTGAATGATGGATTAACAGCTTATGCCAGATTTTACCTGCCTTTAAGCAGGTAACATTTCTTCAAGCTCAACAAGCTCCTGCTTGCCTAGAGCTATACTTTTCTTCTCCAGATGAGTGAAGCCAAAGAACCTTGTGCAGTTTTCATTAGCCCCAACTTTCTCTCAAATGTTTTCCTCTGCAAGTTTAATTTTGCTCAAGGAAACAGTGGCCCTTGGGAAGGATGTAACTAAATGAGGATCCTTTTTTTCCTGTGGGTTTAGGATTTTTTTTTTTCTTTTTTTTTTTTTTTTTTTTTTGCTGGGGGTGACCTGAGCTCTCTGGGATGTGCAGCCAGCAGATTTCCATGCACACAATCACAAGGCTAAGGGCAGGAGCTGGAATGCAGAGGATAAAGCAGAATGTAAATCCATTCAGAGCAGTAATTTAAGGTGTGGGAGGTCTCCTCTTATGCATAGAAAGGTCCTGTCAGTAAATGAAGCAAGAATCTTTAACCTGTAGAACAGAGCTGTCTTTTGAACCTCTGGTTTCCCCTCTGCATTGTGTAAAAGACACATAAAGCAGCTTTTCCCCCCCTCCCTCCCTGTTTTTGCAAAACATCTACGAAACCACTCAGGATGGCAAATGGCTACTGCAAGTGCTGCTGACTGCACATCCTTCCCACTGCTCTGGAAGTAAATTTTCCTTCTCTGCCTTTTCTGGCATGTCCTGTGGTATCTCTCCTAGGAATGGGAGTTTATCCTCCATGTCTTGCCTAATTTTCCCCTACACGATTTTAGTTTTCCCACGGTAAGATTAAGCTATTCTATATACCATCAGTCCCATAATAGTCAGTGAACTTTAAGTGAACTCTAACATCTAGACTCAAGTCATTGCATTAAAACCTCATGAGTTGATTGGGTAGCCAAGTATTTTAATATTAATCTCTCACTAAATGCCTACATGCACTGCTCAGGCTTTCATACAAATGTCTCTGCTTGGAGCACAGGGTGTTTGAAAAGGCCAACTCCCTCTGAATGTGGCACAGAGTGATTTAGTAACATAGCCTGGGAATAAAGTGGAATTTGTCATCCGAACTGAAAATCAGAATGTGAGTAACTCAAGCCTGGAAAGCTGGACCTGCATGAGCAAGGAGAAGGGTTTGGGCTCTGATGGGGTGAGGGACTGCAAACACCAGGGCTTACAGCCTGCTCTTAAGGACGTTTCTCCTCCTTCCCGCTCTGCAAACCCTTTCTTTGGCATCCTTTTCTTATTCTATGGGCAGATTGTTGATATCCTCTGATTCCTAACAATGACATTTAAAACCTTTCCCAGTTTAGTGTAAAACCCAAATTAAAGAGAGTCTTCTTATTCTTCACTGCTTAGCCCCTCTCCTCTGGGGGTAACCCTGTGCTGCTGAGGCTCTGCACTAACACAGGGTCCCTTTATGACCTGGCTTAGGTGAGAATTGAATAGTTTTTCTCACAGTGAGTAGTTTTTCTGCAGTAAACAGGAGAATCACCATAACTTGTGCCTCTCTTCCCTCTCTCCAGTTCAGATGGAGTGAGAAAATGGGGAGGCCCAGCACTGGATCTGCTGTGCCAAACCCCAGATCCTCCTCCAGGGGGGACAGGGACGTGCCAAGCCCTACCTGTTAAAGGACAGGTTCAAAATTAAGGCCTTCCATTCAGCTTTTAGAAGCCTCACCATGGTCTTCAGTACATTTTATCCAGCTGCCTAAAGAACCATCTCCTCAAAAGTGAAAGGTTAAATTTCAGCCAGCCAAGGAGTGGTGTTACCTTAAAAATATTTTGGAAATTCCCACAACTTAGATAAAGGTCCAGAAAGCCTGATGCAAGTTAATGGGATTTTTTTTTTCTTTGTATTGCTTTCAACAGGATTTGGATCTGGTTGTCTGCAACAACTACTACAAACCAGCTCGTGAATGAAAGCTGGATGAAGAATTTCCTGCCTGCTCCATTTTGGTGAAGCAGCAAAGGAGGAGGAACACTGCTTTTAAAGAGATAACTGAATTAAATCCCATTTGGCTTCAGATCAAAGATGGCTCAAGCCTATCATTTTAAGTATGTGCAGGACTTAGCAATTGCACTGAAACGTTGGCAAGACCTGAACTCACACAAAATAACAAAAAAGGTCTTTGCCAATAAAAAGCAATTTGGAAAGATACAGTGCAAGGAGGTAAAAAAGGTTAGGCAGTACAATTCTGGAAAACATGAAAATTCTTCCTGGAATTAAAGAATATATCTGTGGACAATTTAGCAAAGGAAGACCATTTATGCTCTCTTTTGGATGGAATAAGACTGCAGCACAGAGCAGACCTTACTGTGCACAAAGTTTAGTCTGTTTTACTCAAGTGGAAGCTTTTTAATTTTTTTTTTTTTTCAATTAAATTGAATCCCTCTGCTTTTCTCTCTGGCTCTATCTGAGGAGATTAGCAGAGGTCTGCCTTGTGCCCACAGGGAGTCAGGGGATGGGAGATGGAGAAGAGCCTTTCTGTGCAGTGGTGTAAATAAACTTGGGCAGAAACAAATAACAGCTTAAAAACATGCTGATTCCTCCAGCTCCAGGCTGTGAATCCTGCAGCAGCTCAACCACAGCCTTTGTTACACTGGATCAAGCTGATGCGAGGGTGCCTGGGAGTTCAAACCCATCTTCCTCTTGATGAAGAGCATCACCCTGAACATCCCCTGAGGCTGGGCTGTCCCAGAGTGTCACCTGGGCTCAGGTGGGTGTCCCAGTGCCACGTGCCACCCCTGCCCCGTGTGTCCTGCCAGGGGAGGACTGAAGTGCCCAGGGGTGCATTGTTCCTCCTTTCCTGTAACCGGCTCCAGGAGGAAGGGCAGGAAGTGAGTAACATGGCTGGTGCACTCCAGCTAAAATCTTCAGCCGTAGGAAGCAAAGAATTGCCATTTTTGGGTAGTTGCAGGTCTCACAGGCCATGCAGAGCCATATCCTGTTCCTGGCAGTGGGCACAGCTGGATACTCACGGAGAGTAGAGGCGACATGGCTTCATGGAGATGTGTCCCTGTGGATATTGCCTGGTGTGCAGCAGGAATTGGGATTTATTTCCTGAGCTGGAGGGTGCTGTGGCTCTTGCTCAGGTCTCTGGGAGCCCAAGGCTAACAAACCCTTTGAGGAAATCTGGATGGGTGCATTGTTCTACACGGGCTGCAACAGGAAAGCCAACAACTTTCCTGGAATGAAAATACAAATGAACACATTGCTTATAAAAAGTACTTCCGAGATAAGTCATTTATAAACCCTGGAGAAGTTTATGACATATAAGGCAAGCTGTACTCAGGCAGCTGTGAGAAATGCAATTAGCTAATTGGCAGTGTTTCTCCTAATTGCTACTTTAGTAGGAGAGCTACCCCAGTCAGGAAAGGCTCGGTGCTTGGCTCAGAACAAACTGGATCGTCCCCAAGGGAGTTATTTAGGGTAGGAAGTGGGAGTTCCCCTGTCTCCAGTGTCATTATAAAATAGAGGAGCCTGCTACCAGCTCTGGCTGTGTCACCTGGGGAAGGCACCAGCACCTGGCCTTGGGGACAAGGCACGCTGCCACCCTCCGAAGGGAGAAGCCAAGGAGACAACAACTCAGAAAACAAGAGTTGTTTTTAGTGTAGATGTAGTCTGGATTTCCTCCTGTCTGAGAACATTCTTCTCTTCAATGAGATTGCCATTCCCAGTGCCTGTCCATGCCCAGGCTCTGCAGCTCGGACCAAACACCTGAAGTGAGAAGTGGCACTAAAATCCCCCTTGAATAACTCACCAGGGAGGTTTCTGTCGGGAGGCATCAAAAAGAAACCTTCAGCAGCACCAATTGGAAAATAGCTGATCTCCAGGCCTTTTTATTGCTTGTAAAACTTTATTGGAGGTGGAGAGAGCAGGGATAGATAACGCCTTCACAGTGAAATCATAGAGCATTATGTTAGTGTCAAAACAAAATTGGGTCCATTTCTACAAAGATTAACACTTGGTATCAGCTGCAGCAGTATCTAGCCCCTCAAGGAGTTATTATTAGTTTCATTTTAGTTGAAGAATTCCCTTTTAAATAGAGTCCTCTGGAATTTACAGACCACCTCTGTCTGGAATGCTTGCACAGCAGTTATAAATAAAATTATTTGCTAAAAATGTTTCCTAGTACAAACAGACTGGGTTTCCCAATGTAAACATACTATATGCATTCATGCATATTTTGAATTGGTTACTGTGGTTCTTTTACCATTTGCTTGAAAGATAACAAGATGTGAGTGCATTATGTATTTCCAACATTTTATTAGTGTGGAGAGGCAGTTAAAGGCTGAGACATTAATGAAATGAAGAGTTTTAATTCTCTTTTCACTTATCTGTCCACACACTCATCTAAGCACCTTACATTTATTAACGTATTTCAGCCAGCCAGTACCTGGAGACGGAGAACTTGTTTCATAGCTGGGGAAACCCCAGACTGGGCAGAAAAGAACAATTCTGGGTGCAATCTGCCCAGCTGGGAGCTGAAATGGAGCTCTCACAGCCCCAGGCCTGTGTGCCTTGCAGAACACATCATGTCTGTTGGGAAGAATTGATCCCATCAGCTACAGATTGCTGCTATCTAAACCCGGGCAAAAATGCTTTGTCAGAGGAGTCCACATTTAATTAGATATGACCCACATGGTTTTTCAATGTATAGAGCTAAAAATGGACAGCTAAGGAAAAGTTGGGGTTTTTTTTTTCCCACAAAAGAATGCCACACATGATTTCCTTAATTTACTGAAACCAATTACATCCATTCCCATGGTTTTGTGAGGAACTTTTCCTCGGTTGTTTTTTTTCTTTGTGTGTGTTTTTGTTGTTGTTGTTGTTGGTTTTGTTTTTGTTTTTGTTTTTAAATAAGAAGAATGTAAAATGATTAGCTGAGTTTCCTCTCTAACCTTATGAAGCTGAAGTTATTGAAGAGGTAACAGCACATGTACTCTGCCCTGTTTTTTTTTCCTTTTCCATTAATTTTCCTCGTGTCTTGCTTGGTTTAAGCTTGTACATACAAACTTCCAGGAGCTTTAAGAAGCATTTTTAGTTTTACTTAGGGGAAGCTCTGCTGACTAAAGAGATAGACAGACAGACAGACAGACAGATAGATAGATAGATAGATATAGATAGATAGATAAAGATAGATAGATAGATAGATAGATACAGATAAAGATAGATAGATAGATAGATAGATAGATAGATAGATAGATAGATATAGATAGATAAAGATAGATAGATAGATAGATAGATAGATATAGATAAAGATAGATAGATAGATAGATAGATAGATATAGATAGATAAAGATAGATAGATAGATAGATAGATAGATAGATAGATAGATAGATAAAGACAGATAGATACATAGATAGATAGATAAAGATAGATAGATAGATAAAAATAGATAGATAGATAGATAGATAGATAAAGATACATAGATAGATAAAGATAGATAGATAGATAGATAGATAGATAGATAAAGATACATAGATAAAGATAGATAGATAGATAGATAGATAGATAGATAGATAGATAGATAGAGATAGATATAGATAGATATGGATGCATGCTCTGGTACAGACATGAACAATTAGAAAATAAAAGCTTTACAGTAATAATCAATGCACTGAATAAATAATAGGCAGGACACTCTGCACAAGGTGTGGGATCATCCCCTGCTCATTGCCCATTTTTCCACCCCCATTTTTGTTTCAACCTCCACACCAAACCACAGGGAGGTGCCTGCCCTGGATGTGTTACTTCCCTATATGGGAAAACTTTCAGCCAGTAGTTTCTGTCTTTTTCTCCCTTAATTAAAAAATAATCTTAAAAAAAAAAAAATCCCTGAATTTATTTGCCTTGTACATACAATGAAAGAGCCAAGGATTTATTTGTGGTTGAAGCAGTGGGTACTGGAGGCAACAGAGCTTTGCTAGTTTTCATTAGCTGAGGAGTTGGCTTGATGCAATCACATTGTACATGCCAATAAAACTGAAAGGTAACCAGCTGTTTTATTCCAACCACTACGTGGGTTTTTTTTTAATTTTATTTTTCCTAGAGGAATTTTGCAATATATGATTTGTATAAGTTTCTTTTATATGTAATTAGTATGGCAATAAATATTTTCTGAACTGCAACTCTTCTTCTAATTTTGGTTTTCTAGGCAAGTCTAGCCAAGTCATAGCAAAGAACACGGCATCAGAAGAAAGTTATTGCAACAAAGCTGGAATCAATGTCAATAAAATAATGCCAGTATCATTTGTAGGGGCAGAAACACGTAGAAATTTCCTCCTACATCTTGAAAGATATATTTACAAGAAACTTTAGGTTTCAATTTTTTTTTTAAACACTGTATAGAGGACTTTTAAGGTAATACTGAAAACATTACTAGCTTAAGAAATCTGAGTCAGTTCCTTATATGAATAAAATTCATTCAGTACACACAGCATGCCTTACTGCATGAGCTGTAAATTGTCCCTTCATGAGACTTAAACAGGACAAAAGAGGCCCTGAAACAACCCAGAGCACTGCAAACCTTCCCTGGGCAGCATTTTCAAGACACCTTCAACTGTGAGCATCCAGTGACTTATGTTTGAAGAGGTAAAAATGTGTTTGTGCATAGAAGATACTCTCTGGTGCTGCTTTGGATGGAGTCCTGGGCAGGGTGGTCCCATTGCTGAGTTTTGTGTTCAAAAGCCACGAGGCTGAAGCTGGAGGTGAAGGGCAGCTCCATGAGTCCAAAGCAGGAGTTCATGCATCAGGTAGGACCCATCTGAAGCTTGAAAAATCACAACCCTGATGGGATCTCTGCCAGTTTCCTGATGTCCAAGCTCCATTCGATCTCAGACCTCACTGACACAAATCTGGCAAACACTTCTGTGAGCTAAATTTAAAAAAAAAAAAGGAAAAAATAATTACTAATTTTGAATGTTAGACAAAGATAGATATGGAGAAAATATATAAGAGTAAAGAAAAATTTGTTTTCCAGAATCCTATGAAGACTCTGTGTGTGCAGAGATCTTTATTTTTTCTTCAGAGCCATTAAAATCCATTAAGCCAAGGCCTCAGGATCTAAAAGCTGTGAGTAATTAGGCATTGACCAAAACAAACCATTTTGCTGCTGAGTCTTTTGTGTCAGCAGCATTCACATTAATGCAGAAGGACCCACCAGAAGAGCTGATATGGTCAATAAGTCGTGAACTAAAATACTTTCTTCTTCCATGATTGCTCCTTTATGTTATGAATTTGCATTTTAATAACTCCCTAATTATTTATTTACTCGGTATTGTCCATGGCATGCAATTTAACTGCTTGTTTAATTGACTAGGCGTAATAACTATTGGTGAAACACATGTAATTAGGAAGAGTGTAAAATGTGTATTATACATAAGTAATAGTCACTATTCTATTCCAAGTCTCCTTTTAAGAAAGATTGCAAAAGTAATTAAAAACTTAATCTGGTCTAATCACAAGAATTTCTATATTATGAAGTCCCTTCATTTGCAAAACAAAGGGAGAATAAGACTTCCAAGAGCTAAATCATTTTGATCTGTTTCTGCCATTTTGCCTGTTTTCCATGATGCATAGCACTGGGCAGAGCTTGGCTTGCCAGCCTGGGCTTCCACCCTCAGCTGACTGTCCACGCTATTGTAGTCTTAATTCAACCTTTTAATCCTACCTGAAATGCACTTTACTTGTGGTTGAATTAATAATGATTGCCAGCTCCTTGGCATCAGATACCGTCTACCTTAGTGCTCCTTTACTGTCTGGAAATTCCAGTTCCTGGCGTCAAGGGGCTCCAATCACTTCCACAATTTCTAGAAATAGCTGTGACCTGCTTTTTTGCACCATTTCCATCCTTTCAGGCTGAACCTGAGCTGCTAGAAACAGAACACTATTGAGGCCTGAGCTTTTTTAGTGCTCACTGCTTGGTAACTTCGTTTTCCCTATTTAATTACAGGTTTCATGTTTAGAGGACGAAGAAGGACATCTTGTAAAGGCACCTTTTCATGTGTGGACAGGCCATAAAAATGTAGGTAGGGGCTTCTATTCCACAGTGGGTGCCCCTGTGGTGATCAGAAATGCTTCGCTGCTCTGTTATCAAGCAGACCTGTTTAGAAAAGAAAGAAAGGAAAAAAAATAACCTGAAGTTCAACCATCTCCTACATGGTTACCTCAAACCAGGCACTGTTTGGTGGTGTGGGACCAAATGTCAAGCTGGACAAAGAAGGCAAGGATCCAGTGAGTTGGGCTATTGTGGGGAAAGAGCAGGGATAAAAGCAGTGTGGACAATAGTGACATTTCTGTCAGTGCAGTGGGTGCAGCACACCCACTTGCTTTGTCTGAAAATCTTGTGGGGTGCAAGCTCTCGTAGTGAACCCAGCTGTTATTAAAACCACTGCAGCGCTGACGAGCCATTCATGTTCTTATTGTTAATAACTGCAATTCTGGGAGTCAGCCTAGGTGAAAATAATTTAATTAAAATTGCCTTAATTAATGTGATTATTGCACCAAATAAAGAGGACAACACATTAATGCTTCTCTGAAGAATACTTTTTCACCTTTCTCTTCTAGTAAAAGATTTAGCATTTACTGGCTCAGTAAATTACCGAGTCATTAATTTATGCTTGGGGGATGAGAAAGTTATTTTCAATAGAATTAAATCTACAATCTGATGATATAAGGGACTCCTCATTGGATTGCTTGTACTGTAAATCAATCAATTTCTCCCAGTTCAGGGCTTTGGAGCAGCAGCTAATCTTGCTTTTTTACAATGAGGGCACAAGGAGTGTTTATTTTTCTTCCAGATAGGGTGGACGGTGCCTGTCATAGGTCAGCTGAGGTGAGGAGGTAAAATGAATATACAGGATAGGGAAACTAATAAAACCCCATTCTTTTACACAGGACCACGGACCACTCAGCAATGAAATCACAAGTGCAGGCAGACAGAGTGATTCACATTTCGATCACATTGACTCTGTAAGAAATAATGAATTTATTTATTTGTTTCATGGTATCAACATCACCTTATTTAGCTTTACACTATAAAGGTATTTACCATCCTAATCCCATTAGGTAGATGATATCCCTGCCAGAGTTCCTGAGGAAAGCTTATCACCACTCCTATTGTTCCACTGCTCAGGGGACAAGAGCCCATGGAACCAGATACTGAAATTTGAGACCAAATTAGATCCTCACACCTTTGCTCCAGAGCATCTTGGAAGTGTTAAACTACTAAGGTGCTTAATCTGATAACTCAGGGGAGTCTTGCTCTTCCTTAGCAATCAATGAGGCTTCACCTACGACACAAACGCAGTACAGGCAAAGGATCTGCTTAAAACAGAGTTGTGACTCGTCTGGTAGGGAAAAGGTAAAGCATGTAGAGTGGGCAGGATCTGTCTAGTCCAGATTTCCTCCCATCTGTAAAAAAATATTGTTTCCACTTGTTCTTTCTGACAGCCTCTCAGAAGAGGACTCGGGAATTTAGAGAGAAAAATGAATGCACTTGGAGAAAGGCTGGCAAATTTGGGAATCTTTCTGTTCCCACAGAGCTCTGTTTACTGAGCAGATGCAGCCAAGATGAGCTTGGAGGAGCAGTGAAAGTGCTGGCTCCTCACCCAGGTGCCTCTTAACACATCTGTCAGTTCAGAGAAACAACACAGCTTTCCCTGCTTTCATGTATGTGACCACAGGCTGCTGTGCCCAAGGGTCAGCTGTTTCGGAGTGCACAAATATTTTGTGCAGTTTATTTATTTTAGCAAACGCACCTCTCTGTTTCATATAAAACCCAACTGTGGTTTTTCCAGGCCTTATTTGAAGTGTTGTGTTGACATGGGATTAGATGAGCCTTCAATTTTTCTTTAACACATTGGTAGGTTTCATAATCTGCTGGCAAAATCCTGCAAGAATCAGGCTGGTCCTCCATCTAGATCATGTTTAAACCAAAAAGCCAAAGTGGTCTCTGAGCTGCAAAATAAAAATTTGATACATAGGAAACCCTCTGCGGGTCAAGCAATAACTGGATGGGAATTAATTTCATCAGAGTCTGAGGAAGGACATGAGTGAAGGTAAAAAGCCTTTCTAGCTGAGAGCAGTGGACAGAATTAATGGTGATGGACTTGGTGGAGGAACAGAAGCTGGTTCCTGTGGATAAATCCCAATTGTGAGTCAATGAAGTGAATCAAGAAAACATCTAATCAGTTTAATGTGCTGTTGCTGAAGAAATAATAATAAAAACACCACTAAAGAAGATGTAAAAATTGCAAACACATCCCATCTTTCCCAGAATTTCAGTTTCCTGGTAAGGTCACAGCAGATGTTTGGTCGTGCATTAATGTTTGTACAGACTTCTAAAAGTGCTGGGCTAAGGAAAAAAATAAGGCCAGGTGCTGATGGAGGATTTGGGGCAGCTGCTTCACAAACCATTTTGATCCAGGGTGTTTCAGAGGGAGGATTGCAGGAGCTGGAGTGGGTGGCTTCAGCCAGTCTGTCTCTGAAACGCTCTGACAGAGCTCTCTGAGAGGGGCAGCTTTGTTGTGCTCATGACAGGAGATAGAATAAAAATTTTAACTGCTACCTCAGCAAAGCCCCAATACCCCCTGCTCCTCAGAATCTCCCGTCTGACACACCTTGAAGGAGGAATCTCTTTGAAGGTCCATCAGTGAGGAAAGCTGCGGCAATTCTTATCGTGGCTGGACTCCGCTTTCAAGGCAAGGGAAATTCCAGGCAAACTTCAAGATCCATCAAGGTGGTTTAGCTCTCATTCATCACCCTCCTGGCATCCAGGCTTGAAATTCTTAATGTGATTAGTGCCGGGGAAAGGATTTTCATCCTGCTCAGCTTTACTCACAGCCCCTGGTGAAGTGCAAGACCTGGTGGTCAAGAGGAGAGGGCTCACTAAAACCTCTCCCTTTTCCAGCAGTGCTGAAATGGCAGGGCTCTGTCCCCAGCTGGAGATTTTGTGACACACGAATGTCCTTTTGCTCCATGGCAAACAGAGCCAGAACAATCACATCTACCCTCAACAGAAACACTGAGAAGGGAGAACACAGAACTCAAACTATTGTGGCAGAAGCAGGGACAGCCAGGAGGAATGCCTGCAAACACTCTGACACCGAAGTTCTAAGTAATCCCATTTTCCATACGGTGGCTGGCATCTGCTGCGTCATTAAATAACCCAGCAGAGATCTGTTAAAAGCATAACCTCCCTGCACAGAGGATACATTATTTTATTGGGTTTTTCTCTTTAACCTCTGCTTCCTTTTGATACTTGCCCTCTCCACAGTTGCGAACCCTGATTTTGCAAACTCGGTTGAAACATATCAGTGGGACAAAACATTTCAGTGAGACACCCTGTTTACTCCCTGCCATCCTCATGAGTTTACAGTCAGAACTTCCATTGCTGAAATGGAATGGAAATTTCCTGAAATTTCTGCTTGCTTTCCTGCAAATCCTTGGACTTGTTTCGTAAGATGCACCAAGATATTTCATCAAGAGAACAAACACCTGACAAAAAGGTGAGGATTAAAGTCGGTCAGCCATGGCAGGTGACTCTAAAAGTAAAAAAAAAATTAGGCAGATGACAGGACTGAGCTGTGTTTTGTTCTCATTGGAGCATGATGGAGGATGGGTAGAGTTCAGACAAAAAGCAAGATAACTGTAACAAGAAAAATTGCAGGGAATAACTGATATAAACTCACTTTGTTGAGTTTTACTCATCAAACACTGTGGAAGATGCTGGAGGTGTCATTTTGACTCGGATTTCAGCAGGTCGCAAGGGTTTATGGAGGGCTGGTTTCAGGAATGTCGCTGTAGCCTCTCTGAGCAATATTACAGCATAAAGCAGAGCACAGCCTTGCCTAAATCTGAGCTCTCACTTTGGGCTGGGTTGAAAGTAAATGCCCAAAGGATGATATTGATTTAGGATTAGTTTTGCCATAGTGATAAAAGCTCTTTCAGCCAGGATGGGTCAATCAGCATCAACCCAAGCATCCTCCAGCTAAAACCTTCCTTTACAAGCAAAAAGAAGAAAGAGCAAGGCCATGGCTGACAGGGATAACTGAATCAGCACAGTCAGTAGTGGAGTGGAGCTTCTGGCCTCCTTAGCTTTTATCTGTTTTTCCTTGCAACAAAGGAGGACTTTGCATTTTATAATATTTGTAATTCCCAAGGTCTTTTGGACATAACATCTACCATCAGGGCGACAGAGAAAGAAAAGCTGTAGATGTCAGTATTGACAGACTGTGTGAAGGCAGCAGAGGAGCAGAAGTCACCTGGGTGGCAGCTCAAAACTTGGTTTTCCTGAGTCAGAGAGGTCAGGATGTGAACACTCAGCCCTTGTCTCATCCTCTTCCTCACAGAGGCTAAAGCTGATCTAATTGTCACGTGTCCATTGAGAGGAGGGAGGATGTTATAGCTCTAGAGTCAGTCAGCTGTAACAGTGACCCTAGGAGTGGAGCTGACCTTGAATAATGCAGTCATTTAGTACCTATCTTAATACAAATTCTGCTGATTGGCTGGAGAAGAAAGAAAATTGAGGTCATTAACATTAAGTATAGGGAAAATAAAAGGGAAAAAAATGCCTTTTGCAGCCCCATGCTCCTACTCCTTTTAGTTCCTACAATAACCAATACTCACAGTGTTTATAATAGTTAATGGTTTAAATAAAATTTATCTGCTCAAGTGTTAAATTAATCAAAAAAATCCCCCACAAAGTTAAATATATACCAGTTAGTGGTGGAGGTCTGAATGTATCCAGTGAGGCAGGGAGGGAGCAGTCTGTGTGGAGTGGCTGGAAACAGCTTTCTCAGTGCCCTTGGGCGCTTTTCCACCACCATGGATCATTTCCTTCAGGAGGAATCTTGATTTACCCCATGTCTACAGCAACTTCTTCATTTTACCACAGTCCAGGGTTTTCATACTTCCATTTGCAAGCCTCCAAAGACCTTGGTAGAAAGCTGTGGAAACGAAAGAGCTTCCTTTTTACCCACTTCCCTAGGGTTTATATATCTTCATCTCCCTGACACTTGTTTTCATAGAATATTTGATTTTTTTTGTCTCTTCCATGTGTGTTGCAGGCTGGGCTAATGTGGGAATCTCTTCCCAGTCAAGGGAGACCCACATCTGGGACTTTATCTCAACCAGAAACGATCATCTGTGTTATTCAGAAACCTTTATGTAAATAACTCTCCTGACACATATCTGCATAATTAGGATCCCTCATGAATATGACATCATGAGGCTTAGGGTGAAGTACTAATTGATCTAAGAAATATTCTGAAATCCCACTGGAATGCAGTTTATGTCCGGTGAGCTTCTCTTTGTTGTTGACTCCCCTCCATTATATGCAGATAAATTCATCACAATCCTATTAATCAGTGTTTCCTTCTAATGAAATATTGCTCTTCCAAATCCAGAGCAGGAGTAGTAAGAAGTACCCAGAGAGCTTTGACTTGTACCCTCTTCTGCAGGGCACGTGTAATTTGCTCATTTAATAATGATTTTAAAATGTTTAAAATCCAAACAAAACAACAAGTTCCTACTCTTGTATTCAGGTGTGAGTTATCCATCTTTCATGATGAGACAGGCATAATAATTATATAAGCCCTTGGGCCAGTATACATGAGCATTAAAGTGAATTATGACATGATCAGACTGCTGAGGAAAGCCACAGTTATTTTGCAGAAATGGGGCCAAATTCTACTCCCCTGAAAGTGCTCATGATGCTACAGAAGTCAGCAGTTACCTTCCTGTGAAATTTGCTCCATGCAGCCCAATGTAAACTCGGGATTTTAGCCCTGTCATACTTGTACACTCTGCTGCCAAGAAACCAGCGCTGAAACAAGATGATAATTTTTCAGTTTTTACATTGCAAGTGCTCCTCTAATGCTCTGTGAGACAATGGGAACAAAACAAGAGATGACTGGGATACACAGATTTAAAATACGTGTGGTTTCCAAAAGCACAGCATAAAGGGGGAAAGTGAGAGAATTCTACAGCTACAATAGTTTGACCAAAGATCAGAGAAGTCAATGGGAGTGTTTCCATTTTTCATTCAGTGAGATTTAGATCAGATCCCTTTGGGGACCCATAATGAAGTTTATTTCCATTATAAATATACAGTTGATATGTCAAATTTTACTACCATCATGAGAAAACGATTACACACAGAGTCACAGCCCAGCTGAAATTCACTTGAAAGAAAATTGCAGTAAGTTACTATTGCCAAGTTTTAAAGGGAATGACATTTGACAAGAAAAACATTCATACTTCTTAGATACAATCACTAAATTTTATTCTTTCTGTGGTGAACAGTCTATTGCACTCATTAATGAGAAATCTGTCCCTCTCAAAGATTGATTCTTACTGACCTTTTCCCTATCTTCCTCCTGATCTTACCATATGACTTGACAGGAGGAAAAAAATGTGTATTTTTACACTAAAATAGCTAAATGCTTGTGGAGTTTGAATAGGTGCATGAGTTGCAACCAACTAATTTTGAAGTAAATTTTTGGTTGTCTTTTACAAATTAGCTCCTTTTTTTTTTTTCTTCTAGTGAAGACAAAGCCTTAGTGCAAAGATAATAACTTTTTTATGATCATAAACTAGACTGATTTATGGCTTTCTTTCTCTGGGTGTTACATTTATACGAACCATATCCTAATTCAGGATCAACCACAGCTTTTGTGAAGACCTCTGTACTTAAAAAATGAACAAACCCAACCCAAAGTGTTATTAATTACACAGGAAATTGGCATGGAAAGGAGCCTTTGACCATATTTACATCAGAATCTATTCTTTCCTGTTTGAAAAACGAAGTGATTGACACACTTTCATCAAGCACTCACAACTCAGAATTTTCAACCATTTCTACTCGTTATGAACATAATTTGGTTTTGGTGGGTGGAATTCTCATTAGTCCCTGAGCTGGCTGGCGTGTTTTGATAACTGAAAAACAAGTGAAAATCTCAGCAATGTGAAAGCAAGTTTGTTTATTTTCCCAAATGACCCTATTGAACTTCTCTCCCCAAATTAAAAAACACTCTAATACATATTGATAAGATTCACATGCCCCTAACTTTGAGGGATATAATTCATCCTGATTCTAAATCACTAAGCTCTCCTTGTGTTTCATATTCTCCCATTATTGTATCCATTGACAGGTTGTAAAGAGGATGTAACAGACTGAAGTCTAAGAAAGAAATACAGCAAAGAGATGAAGGAATGTTTTTTATCTGTCTGTCTCCTCAAGCCTTCAGATGGTGACTAGATGCCTACAGATAAGAGATTTCTTAATCAAGGAGCTGGAGAACTCTGTAGTTAAATGACATTGGGTGAGTCATAGAGGAAATCAGATCATCTAACAAAACCTTCAGTTGTGAGAATATGCATCCCTCTGAATACAGATAATAATTTTCCAGGAGTCAAAGACCAGACCTTTCTAAATCAGTTATTTTGGTGGGAAGAGGAGCTTCAGGGGTCCTGTGTGTCATTTTCAGAGGTCCTAAATGTTAGAGCTGACCTAGGGCTGTGTGACAGCAGTGACTGGCTGAAATTCTGTCTCCAGTGAGCCCAAGGGAGAGTCTGAATTCAGTGTGGCCATGTTACCACCCAGGGTGTCAGTGGGAAAACTGCCAGGCTAAACCAAGAGAAAGCAATATATTCAACCCCAGGAAGAAAAATAGAAAAAATATTCCAGCCCCCAGTCCCTCATCTCCCCATAGAGCCTTCCCCCCCGCAAGCCAAAGATGTGAGCCAAATGCAGAGTGCCATCAGATCTACAGGTGTGTCAAGGTAAGAGGTGTTTGGGGCAAGTCTCAGCAGAAGACACGTGTGAGGCAGGGAGGTCTTTTCATTTTTATAGTACATAAAATGGGCAGCTAGGTGTAGGAAATGGAGGCTACAGCCATGAGATACAAAGGCGGTAAAAGATTGCAGAAATTGGACAAAATAAAGTTCATCACTGGGCTCACAAAATCACAGAGTGGTTGAAGTTGGAAGAGGGGTCTGGAGGTCACCATATCCAACCCAACCTCAAGCAGGGTCAGCTAACCTAACCTGCCCCGTCCAGATTTCCCAGAGACATCCAAGGACACACTCCAGTCTCCACCATCCCCACTCAGTGATGCTTCCATCAGACCTTTCTCCCAGCTGCAGGCTCTTCCCCAGCTCTCTCAGTACTGCTGTTTCCCCTTCACTAATGGATCTCCCATGAGAAATTTCTTGACATGCAGGTAGCTCATAAACCCACAGTTTTTATGGGAGTCAGGGCAGAGCTTAATTCTAGTTACAGGAAACAGGAGGAAGAAGGAGGGACTTTTGGGTTATTTTATTGTAATTTAAGTAGGCTTCTAAGACACGAGGAGCTAGCAGTAATGTCAGAGGTCACAAGGAGTTTCCACACAACTGCAAATCCATATTTCTCCATCCTTATGCACAACGTGGGAGAAGAGCAGCCAGAGGTAAGTGGCAGAACCAGGAGGAGGAAGAGAGCTGTTAGCTGGCTCTGGTTTGTCTCTCCCTCTTATCAGATCTTTGCAGTAGCAGCTTCCCCAGCAAACTCCTTTCCAGCCTGGCTCCCTGGAGATGGGAAATTTCAGGCACAGGAGAGCAGCTAACGAGGCAGAGGAGCAGCTCTTCCTGCCTGCAGGAACCGAGTGAGATCCCTCCATGGCACAGCTTGGTTTCCTTTGCCTACAAGCCCGACAGGTCCCCTGAGGAGATGGATTGGGTTAATTTGTCATTTGTTATTAGGTGAATCCTGACAGGCACCTGTCAGTGTTTTTTTCTAATTGGTCAAGATTTCCTCTGCTGGGTGTGTATTTCAAACTGCAAAAGAAATCAATCCCCTATCCAACTATTTTGTGCTTGTAGACATCCCAAAGAATGCCACTAAGTGAACTGAAGTAATTGGGACCACACTGTGACATAACACAACACAATTGCTCTACTGAGAGCGTTCCAGTTTTATGTCCACTTATCTACCAAAACAGAAATCCATCCACTGTTAATATTTTCAATTATTATTCTAATTTTTTTTTTTTTTTGCTTGACAACCAGCTTTTCCATCATTTCAGGTGACATTTCCTGTTTTAATCCATCCTGGGTACAATTGTGTGTTCTTTTCCTTGCAGTTCCCAGGGCAGATGGAAGAAAATGGGCATCAGTTTAGACCTTCTGTGCCAGGAAATATATAATAATGCCGTCATTCTTGAGACAACTCTTCAGCAGCAGGCTCAGACAGCTACAAAGTAGAGTACATGCATGGATTTGTCATCCTGTCTTACTCTTAAACAACATTGGCTTCTTTGTCAATTGTGAGGAAACAGGGGGGAAAGCCCCTTGGAGATGAGCCACACGTTTATTTGTTCCTGAGCTCTGATAGCAATGTTGGCTGCAACACAATCCTTTTTTTAGAAAGGAGAGGTGAGCATCTTGTGCAACTTGCTCAGAAAAGTCAACAGATGTGTTTGACAAATGCACTTTCTTGACACAAGCTGACTTGTGGCACCCAAGGACAGGATGTGTGTGACGGCGTAAATCCGGTGTTCCAGACAGACGAGGAATGCTGTTACCTGTTCCCTACAGCCCCACTTCTGGTGTGAAAAAAGGCCAAAAAAAACCATGGTGATGATCTGTGACCTAGCACAGTACTGACACAGAGTGAGAAAAACCTTGGGAAATATGTGAGCAAAACCCTACTTTTCTGCTCTTCTGCACCAGTGTCCACCGATGGTGATGGACATCTGATGTTTCTATTCAAACTAAGGATGTAGTAAGCCTGTGTCTTTTACCAAGTTCAGCTGAGTGTGGCAGGTCCTTCTGAGAGGGGACACTTTGCTCCACCTCCTCTTTTTTCACAATGCTCAGGACATGAAGAGATTCACTTGCTTTGTCTCATGGACAAGTAAATACAGGCTCTGTGCACCTGGAGTCCTACTGGCTCCCTCAGCATCTGTGTCCAGGATGCCAGTGGGAAGAAGGTGCCTTCAGAGTCGTAGATTTTTCAGTATTTCTGCCTTCATCAAATATTTGGGAGACATCATGAAAATATTTATTTCTAACTGCAAAGGGAGATGCCTTTTTCTGGTAGATGCTCTGTTTCTCAGACCCTGTGAGAGGAACAAAGTCCAATGCTGAAAGATGTCATTTAGGTGGTTGCATTCCCCATCCTTACCCGTGCCAGTGGCTGAGCCACCCACAAACAGTTAAAGTCTGGTCACAAACAGCACCTGAGGAGCTGTACTTGCACTGAGACACACACACAGCCTACCCAAGCACTCCAGGAGAGGGATTGTAGTATTTTTAATGCCTCCCAGCAAGCATGTGTTAAGGGGTTTGGTAACCCAATATGAACCCTGAGATGTACAGACACATCTGTGTCAACCCCTAATGAGAGAGTGCCTCTGAAGCACTCCAACAAAACACCTGCAGCCTGTGGGACTTTTGTGTTGGCTTTGGATAAACTCATGCTCCCCTGCAAGAGCAGCCTTGCTGTTTAAGTTGATGGACTTGCAGATGATGGAGTATGAAAAGGACCCCTGGTAATATTAGAGCTGTAAGTCCTGATGGCCGAACATATTTCCTTTAAAAATTGAGTGTCACCACTGATGGGTCACATCTAATTGAGTGACACACTTCCACAAACGTTAGCACATACTTTGCTCAAAATAGAACGGCTTCATTTTAAAAGAAAAGCTCTACAAGGGAAGGGAAGGAGATGCACCCCTTCCTTTGTGCTGCATTAACACGGTTGGAGAATTCCCCATTCTCCTACTTGTTTCTTGAATTTCAGCTCCCTTTGAAGTCAAAAGTAGCACTGAATGTCCATTTCCAGCCCTCCTGTATCAAGAGAGGGATCTATCTCATGCCCCATTGCATCCTAGGAGCAGTAGATTACTGACACACTAAATGTGTTTACTAACACGCATAGCTCAGCGAGCATTTGATGAAGCAGGACGGGTCTTTTGCTGTTGCTTTTTCACCACAGATGTCCCCAGCAAGAGTGCCCAGAGCTACCAGAGAACCCTGTAAAGCAGCTGAGGACAATTGCCAACATTTGGGCATAATTCAGGTCATCTCACCCTAAAAAAAGAGCCCAGAATAAACGGCATCAACTGCTACTTCTTCCTGTCCTGGACCCCCACAGCAAAGTGTCACTGGAACAGAGCTTGTGGTGCTCCAGAGCCCCCTCCCATCAGCTTCTCAGCTGGTCTGAGCCTCCATGTAATAGATTAAAATAAATAATGATGATAGGGAATTAATAGCTAACTAATTAAGGTTTAGAAAGACCAACAAAACCATCCCAGAGCTAAGGAGATTTCCACAGCTTATGTTTGAGGAAAAGTTGACACATGAGCAATGTTTAGGTTCTAATCCTCCTCTATCCCATGCTCAGTCTCAGTGAGAGGAACATACCTCTGCATCTCTCTTCTCTTCTGGATTTTATAGTTCTCCTCATTAATCTTGTATTTTTCCTTGGGCAAGTCCAGCTCTGTTACTGTTCAGCCTCAAGGCTGGCACCCTGAAAAATATCTTCTGAATTTTCAACAAGCTATTGTCACTCTCATCACAGTTCTTATTCCTCTCTTCCCTTAGGAAACATAACTCATTAAAGATCAAGAAGAGCTTAACTCAAATATAGGTTTTATTTATAGAATTTCCCCTTCCTCTCTCTCCCCATCTCCCCTTCACTTTTCTCAGTGTATTTTATTTTCACCAGCTTGCTCAAAAACGTCTTTCTAACTCTGTAGCCCAATCAATGTCAAAGGAGTTATCCTGCCTTCACAGGAAGAGTAAAGATCCCAGGTTTTTGCTTCTTTATCAATTAGGCAGTAAAAGCTACAATTCACAGGTTCTGCAATCTTTCAAGCTTTCCTTAATCAGGGGTACTTATCCTTGTCACAGAAAGGTAACCTTAGGATTACACAAGAATAAAACTTTCTTTTGTCTTTTCTTCCAGGTGTCCACACGTCTGCAGTGGGGAATCTGGCCAGCTCACAGAAGCTTCCCCTCCTCCAAGAACTGCATACTGAGGCAAATTCCCAGCTTATTAAAAAATAGTTGTGTTATTTTGCCATCTTGTTTGTTCTGCAATTCCACTGTATTTTCCCTCTCTCGCGTGTTTTTTTTTTTTTTTTTTTTTTTTTTT
>VZSR01003816.1:8100969-8123156 GCA_013398615.1 Brachypodius melanocephalos
AAATATATCTTTATTTTGGGCTATGTGTTACTTCCAAGCTTCTGTAGGAATTGATAGGAACATCCCAATATTCAGATGCTGTTTGTCCAGTGAAGAGCTGTTTGCATGAAGAAGTACACAGAAGCTTCCAAAAACCCCTAAAGATCTTCAAGTGTGTTATAAAGCTTCTCTTCAGCTTCTGACAGAAGTGCCTTAACTTCAGTGCTGCTGAAGTCTTTTCCAAAGTAAATGAAATCAAAACTGGAGTGGCTAAAACTTGAGTAACACTGTCCCAGAGTTTAATGTGGTCCAAACACTCAATTTCAAAGTTTAGCTTAGTTGTTTTAGTTTTCCTGAATGATTCTTAAGACAACTTTTCAGTTCAGTGGTGGATTTTCTTTGCTTGCTTGGTTTCTTTTTTTACCTCATCTTATAACTTCCTAGATTTTGAAGGTAAAAGCCAGTTATGTTGAGATCTGGGAAACTGCTCCTTCAAAATAAGGGAAAATATTTTGGTCTGTGGCTTCTTTCATGAAGACAAAAAACTGACCATAACAACATATTACATCTTTTTAGTTATGCTTCATCCTTCATTACTTTTTGAAGGAAAGGATTGACAAAATTCCTTATATCCTTTCTTCTTTGAATGCTATAAAAGTATTCTGGGGTTTTTTTCCTTAATATACACTTGTGAAAAAATTGAAAAGGCACCATTAAAAAAAATAAATTGAAAAGACAGTGCAATGTTTATTGGTGAATCACCCAAAGGGCACCCAGACTCCAACACAACATTGTTGCGTAGCTGTTTGCAACCTCACTTAATTGAATTTTGCAATGCCGTTTCACAATGCCACTTTGTAAGGCTTCCTTTGTAAGAATCCTGTTCTTTAGTGTTTAAAAAACCCCAGCTAGGCTTTGGAGAGGAGGATTCCAGCTCTGCCTGCTCCTGGCTTTTCATGATCTCTCTCTGCTCGGTGCCGCTGGCGGAGCGATCGCGCAGCTCATCGCGGGGCGCGGATGGTGGGAGGGAGCTGCGCCTCCCAATCCCGACATTTTGTCAAAATGCTCTTTGTCAAAAGGGACGTTTTCATCCTTTGACACCACACAGAGAACCAACAGCCCGGCTCAGTCACCCTGGTGCCTCCTCACTGCCCCGTGGCCGCGTTAAAACCGTGGCCTGTGCGCTTCTCCTCCCCACCACAGCAGAGCCGCCAAGCCTCCTGTTCTCCAGCACAAAACAGGTTGTTTTGGTAAAACATGCTGTTTTGGTAAACTCTTCAACCCTCCTGCCAAGCTGGGGTGCTGAATGGTGGGAAGAGCTCGTTATGCCTTAATGGCCTGAGCTGGTCCAGAGTGGGACTGGGAGTACAAGTGTTTATGGAAGAACAAAAAGCAAAAAAAAGAAAAAATTGTTTTATGGAGGAAGGTATGATGTCACCCTGACCACAGCCTATTTCTGGAACGAAGCTGTGAAACCCATGATACATTTTGACACATAAATGTTGCCAAGGAAAACTGATAATATAATTGTTAATACGGTCACAGCCAACTGTTTTTCAGATAAGGAGTTAAACTCTTCTGTGCAATACAGTATTTGTGGAACGTAGCACCTAGTCATTCCATGCTTTCATTGGCTCTGGGATTACTTATATCATACTTAAATAAAAGGACTAGATTATTGGGTACCATAAGAACAATGCATTGCTTATGGTCTCGCAGCATTTATCTTAAGTCAATACAAAAGTTTTGAGTTCTAAAGCCTGTGTCAAGGGCAGTGAAACAAAGGCCACATTCAGTGACCTAGTGATTTGTTTATTTTTTAATGCACATTTAAGTATCTCATTTTGGGGAAGCAGATATACTTAGATGATTCAGTTAAATACAGCTTAATTTAAAAAAAAATTGTGTCTGTCTGAGGAACCAAATCTGATAGAAAATATTACAAGTTATTATGTGCAATTTGTTCTAGATAAGGCTAATGATCAAACAACTCCCTCATCTCTGCCATAGCACAATTTCCCCTGAGACAGAGGTCCATTTTTGCATCCTTTGTATGAACGTTGTTCCTGGGAGCTTGACAGGACTCCACAATGTAATTATAGAGGGATTAGGAGTAAGTAATACCAGAAAAGAAGAGATATTTTATAGGTGCAGATACAGAAGGGGAGGGATAGGTTCAGATATGAAACAGAGAGAGACACTTAGCCCAGAGACATGAAAACTGCTCAGAGGGGCTCAGGACACAGAGACAAAGAGTGACAGCCAGGACTCAAGGTATGCAGGGAACAAGTGGAGCACTGAAGGGTGAAGTCTGGGCATGAGAAACAAGTACAACATATCTGCCACCTGCAAAAATTGAGGCAGGCCAGAGTTTAGAAGATGTTTAGGTGACCACTTAAGAGTTTCAGAGAGCCAGAAGTCTCCCTGAGTCTTAGATACTCATGTTCTCCTCAAAAGCTTATAATGTCCTTTTTTCCCATATTTACAGCCAGACACTTTTAAGTATGAGATTATTAAATGGTGTAACTATTTAAATCAATACTTTCTACTCCTTGAATTCTGAAATTTCTGATTGCAATGAAATAAAACTAATTTTTTTATCCTAGTTTGTAGTGGATCCCTGCAGTTCATTTGCAGCTATGGCCAATTTACTCTCCTATAGAAAGAAAAATAGGTCTCTGGTTGAGCGTTTCTTTCAAACACAGAACAACCTCTCTTTACTGCTGACCCTCACCCCTCCCAATGTGAGAATGGAGTGAGTGATTTTGGCCATGAACCTGCTGTGCTCTTGACTTTGATGGTGTCTGAAGGTCCACGAACAATTCAGTTGGGAGTGATTTGTGCTGGTGTTATTCTGGTTTCCCCCAAATCAGCTTCCCTGCCGTGGTGTGATGCTGTGCTGTCCCTGGAGTGGGGTGCAGGGTCGTTGGAGGCTGGGTCTCCATGTCTGGTGGTGCCTGTGCAGAGCTGCCTTGGCTGTGGTGTTTTCCCAGCTGCTTTCTTGGCTTCCAGCACCAGCTCTGCATGTCCAAGCGTCTGTAACACACCATCTCCCCACGGTGGGAAGTGTGATGGTGTGATCAGTGAGCTCCATCAGATGCTGCTGAATGTAGTTAAGGAAAATAACACCTAAGAAAAGACCACTTCTACCTCCTTGAGCCCAGTTCTTCCTGCCGGAAAGTCTCTCCCAGGTGTATCTTCACGTTGCCCAACAATGCCTGCAGGGCAGCTTGTCTTTGACTTCCTCTGCTTAATAGATCATATCACACCATTTTACTAAATTAGCAGAAAAGTTTGGGCTCTGCTCTCCTCTGATTCCCTGCCTCAAGCCAGAGTTCCAAGTTATTTTTCTAATGTACGCTGATTTATCTTTTCCTTCCTCTAGTAGCAATTTCCCAAATAAAGGGTCAGTGGAAATTATTATTTCCCAAATAATTTCCAATGGCAGCGTGGAAGTGGGTGGCCAGAAGAGGTTTTTATATACTATTCCTCCTTTCTGGGGACAGGACATGAATTCCAGAGGACTGAGTTCTGCTCCCAGCTCAGCATCAGCTCAATCCCATCCTTCCCCGCTGTTCTTCTCCCAAGAGCAGCAGAGTGCAGCCTTGCCTGCTGGAGCTTGGGTTTCTGTGTAATTGGTTCCCATGTTACTGGATTTACAAGGTCGAATTACACACCCTGGCTTCAGCAGGGACTTTTGCATTGGCACAGTGCCAGTCTGATGGCCACGTGTCTCCCATTCAATAAAACCCAGGGGACCAACCCATCCACCCATGTTTTGGGGCCTCCTGTCTCCTCTACTTGGAGACCTCCTAGTCTAGGAGATTAATTGAGGTCTTCAAGTGTTGAGCCTATAAGAAATGCAAAGACTTGGGCAGGAGTTAGGCCAGATGAAGGCAGAATGTATTAGAGGGAGCAGGGCACGGCCATTTGGAAAGATTTAGTTATGTGTTTGGTGAGGAGGTTTAACTGGGGACAACGTGGATGATCCCACGATGTAGAGATGGAAAATTTGCATTTATGCCCTGAATATCAACTGTTCCTGCCAGCTGTGGGAATTGTAACACTCGTGAGAAACAGGTGCTTCCTCGCTCCAGTGTTCACAGAACTCCCTTCCCCACAAACCCCTCAGTTTGCAGAGAAAAAGCTGTTTGTACATAAAGAACTGTTACGCATGTTTCAGATTCTTAATGTCTATGAAGTTTCAATTACCCAGTAAAGGAGGAAAAAAGAAAAAAAAGAGTATCATGAGTATCATGTGACCAATTCATTTAAGAAATTATATGGCTCCTCAACACTTGGGGATCCATGTGTAGCTGGCCCTGCTATGCTTGTTTCCCTCTCATTACTGACCTCTTTGTACAGATGGGGACTGAGAAGTGAAAAGACGAAACACCGTGTGACAACCAAGCAGGGAAACTGTGGCTGAGTCATGGAGAAAACTCACATTTCCCAAGGATTAAGCACTGAAAGCCATCTGTAGGTGACAGAAGAACCAGGCAGGGAAAACCCCAGCCGTCCACAGAAAGTCAGAGATAAGGGAAACATCTTAAGGGCTGGTGTAAAGGTAGAGTGAACCGGTCTCATTGTGTGATTAAATGATTCCCATCAGCCACAGTGTCACAAACAGAAAACATGTGGGCATTTCTGCCATTCCTCAGCCCTCAGCAGCCTTCTCTCCTTGGTACTTCTCCAGAGTCCCACCTCTCTCTGAGGCACTTGCAGAATTCACAAAAATCAGCAGGAATTAAGGTTTGTCATGTTCGTCTTGTGAATTACAACAGGTAATGGATGCTGGGGAAAAATCAGGAAGGCAAGGGTTTAAAAAAGCCATCCCAAATATTAGTCTGGCCTCTCCTCTTGCTCCCTCCCTCTTGAGATATCATGTGGTCAGCATGGCAGATGGCACCATGGACTCAGCATCCACCACCACCAGGAGGATGGGAGCTGCTGTCAGCAGCAGCTCTTTCCAGGGTGGGATTTGTCTTGGATGGAGAAAATGTCTCTCTTGACAGTGTCTGATCTGCAGGACATGGCTCTCCATCACCCTCACATCTCCATCTGCACCTGAGCCAGGAGCCAGTTCCATCACTTGGGTGTCCACAACCTAAAAACAAGGTGGGGGCCACAAGCAAGGAGGAGACAGAAGTATGGGTAGGGCTGGAGGAAGATGGACAGCACTGGAGACCAGAATAGTGGTGCTGAGCCCTTTAGCAACAATAAACTGATTATCTTTGCCCAAACCACCATTGGTAAAGTTGTTACCACCAGGCAGTCCCAAAAGGAGTGATTTCTTTGGGACAAAAGGTCAGGCCACGTGTTGGTGGGGGACACTGCTGACCTGAGGGCTGCAACCAAGTCTTACCCACAACCTGGACAGAAATCTCTTCCTCCACATGTTGGGGCAGATTCCAGCACTTCATTTCAAAGGCAATGCCAGCTGAGAGCAGGTTTCTGTTCCACAGCAGTGTGGGGATTGTGCTGGTTTCTTGTGGCTGTGGATGGTGACGGAGAAAATAATTCAATAAGCCTGCAGAATGTTTTTATTGTCATGTCAACAAAATATTTTCTGCCTCCACAGACTGTGGAAGTACTTAGCATGCAGCATCCATCCAGTTTTGGAAAACACTTGAAAACCACCGTCAGAATCTCACTACTCCTTTTTTTAGCTCCATAATGAAAAAGCAAACAAGAAATATGCTGATTCCCAAAATGAACTAATTTTTTTTTCTGAAGCGATTTAATTTTTTAGCTTTGATCTGATACCAGAACCCAAAGGACTTACTTGCTATTTCTAAATAATGAGTCTAATGTTTATGCTCTGAGCCTGAACTTTTCTGGTTTTGGAAAAAATGTGACTTTACATAAAAGTCCTTTGATTAAGAGATCTGCAGTCAGAGGAGTTTTCGATACAATAATGAAAAGGCCTTTCAGAGTGCTCACTCGAACACTGCTCAGCACGATATTGCTCAAGAAGGGAAGAAGCCGACAGAACAATCACACTATTAGTCTTTGCTTTGCCAAGTGTTGTGTTAGTCATATTCCTATGGTAAAATCTCCCAGAAGTGGCTGAGAGAAGCCTTACACTGCATGGAGAGATGCATGCCTGCAAACGCACCCTGACCTGGGTGGTCTCTTGCCCTGCCTCTCTCCTTTGATTGTTATTTAACCCCGTTTCATTGAGGCTTTAGCAGCTGATTGCTGTACAGAGGGGAAAGTGTTTGGAGGAGAAACAGAGGCTATTTCCTCCTGCTGTGGTCCAAATTCCCCTGCAGCAAGGATGGTACCTACAGCAGGCTGCAGCAGACTTTTGTTCCCAGCAAGATCATGGCACAAAGCACAGTGAGATCCCACTCCCTGCCCCATCAGAGCACGCCGGCTGCAGGGCACCCACCTCTCCCTGAGTGCCACGAGCACACAGTCCCTGGGCTCATCCCAGCTCCTGGAAGGTCACCCTGCTCTCCTGGTCCCTGCTTCCCCAGACCTGGGATGGAAAGAGTGACTCTGGCACTTGCTAAGTAGGTTGGAGTTTGGAAGGTTATTTATGCAGAACTGACATGTCTCTTTGTCCTGAGCCATGTGGCCCAGATTCCAGCCCTTGTATCTACAAAACATTACTCACGTGCCTGCTCTTCCTTCAGGTCCTTGATTCCAACAGGATTATTCACACGAGCAGGAGTACCCAGGGCTCTGCAGCGCAGGGGCAAATCCTGCTGCCTTCAGCTGATTTACACCACCACTCTGGAGATGAAAATCTGACGCAGGAGCAGCTCAACAGGAAAAGGAAGATCAACCTGATACCTCCTCTGTATTCTCCTTGCACATTCCCATCTCCACTATCACTGGGGCAGCCTGCAGGAGGGTCTGCTCCCCTCTACCATCAGGGCATTGCTGCACACTAGGGGTTAAAATGAGAAAGAACTTTGGTTTTGGAGATTTATTGCTTTCCTCCTGCTGTATTTTTAAGGCTCATCATTAAGGTCAGCCATCCCCACCTCTGCAGCTGCCTGTAAATTTTTTTTTCTCTGGTTCTAGAGTTGTACTTTACCGAGAAAATTATAATTATTAAAACACACGAGGTCACGCTCTAGATGAACTTGGAAACAGTTCAAATATGTCTCAGGTTTGAAACTATGTAGCAGCTATGGCCAAGTGGTGAGTTCATAACAAAAGAATGGTTAATTTCACACTTCAGATAACATTTCCCCTGGAAAGCAGTAAAGCATATTGGGACAGGAATTATTAAAGGTTGAGAACACTGGAGACACATAATCAGTCATTAGTCCTGATAATTAGATATTAAAGATAGGCTGAGGGTGGGGACAGAGTGGTTCTGCCTGAACGAGCCAGTGTGTGTTCTTACCTTTAAATCACTCTTTTAAACTTTTCCATCTTCAGAAAGGCACCATGACTTTGTGGACTTAACGTGGAACATCTCCAGAGCTTCCCCACAAGTGGCTCCTGTCACCTGCTGCAGGTCACAGTTCTGGTTGCATGTCAGCAGACATCATCAGGCCATCACTACAATTAAAATTTACAAACTATGCTGAAAGAGCAGCAAAGAAAGCATGCATGTGCCTCTCCCTGAGTCGCCTGCCCCTGTGCACTGGGATGGCAGGAGGAAAGCAGTGGCAGATGTTTGTGCCCTCCCCAGCAATCTGCACCAAAGCTAATCACTGTTGGTCCGTTGCAAACTGCAAAAGAGATTTTCATACAGAAAGTTTTGAAAGACCAAACCTCCTCTGTGCAGACAGCAGCCTCTGAAATGGCTCTCTGCTAGCCTGTGTGAGATTTGTGGCTCAAACAGGTTGATCTTTGTTGTTTTTCTTCCAAAACTGAGGCTGTGCCATGCAAACCTCCCCTACTCCATTAACCTGCATTTCAGTGTTGAGGCTTATCAGCAGTTCTTCCAAAGAATCACTTAAAACAATGTTTCTGTTAAACACGAAAAGAACACCCCTAATCCCCCAAACTATCTCTGTCTTCCTGAACACTGACATCCAAAAGTCAAATCCTCCCTCAGCAGCTTTCCCCTGGAAACAGCAACAGCCCAGTGCAGGTTGCTCAGGCATCCTCAGCTGTGCCTCCAGGTCTCCAGTACCACCCTGCACCAGGGGAAAACACAGTACACAGAGTACATTCGACTTGTGCAGCTGGAGTTGTGAAAATCTACTCAAGAAGAAAATCAGGAAGTGACTGACTTTATGAGCACATCTCAGAGGAACGTGCTACTGCCACCCAAGTGTCCCACTGCCATGGCTGGGGGGTGACACTGGGCTCTAGTCTGTGGCTTTGGGGAAATCAGTGACACCTCAGCCTCTGGGGTGGAGGGAAAGGTGATGCTTTGTCTGGGTTATTGCCCTAGCTGAGGGTCTTTTATTTTCTCAGCTGTGCACAGCCATGGACATGCCCACAGTCTGCCTTGGACTTGTGTCCCAGTGTTGGCTGTTCAGCTACACAGCAATGAGGTCAAGAGGCTGAGCTTTACCTCTGAATTTTCCTTCTTTTCCAGGTATCATATTTTATTTATAATTTAGAAAGAACTTGCTCGTGTCTTTGTGGAGTAAAAAAAGAAAAAAAGCGAAAGGAATGGCAGCAAGCATTCAACACTAGTTTCATTTTTCATCACTATTATCAAGGCTTGGATTTTAACTTTGGAATGTCCTTATCTAAAATGAAATCAAATAAGCACTTTGTGGCAGGGGGTCCTACACTCCCTCCTCACTCCAGGGAGCTTGTGCAATGTGCAGCATTTGCCTCCCTGCTGCATGCTTGGATCAGCTCCCCAGAGCTGACACATGCACACATCTCCTACAGGTAATGTCACATGCACATATGGCTGGTAACTGCATTATTCATGCTCAAAGGTTTACACCTGAGCAGGCTCCCCAGCCCTTGGGTATGGGCAAGGACAGATGTGGCTGCTGTCAAACTTGTGGACAAAGAACCAGGCAAAATGTCAACCGTATAAGGCACATTTTAATCACCTTAGTGAGGCACACAGCTGGACATCAGTGACCTGCAGGTGACCAGGCCATGCAGAAGAGCTGTGTGTTTGTGTGCACAGTGTGGACTTGTCCACTTGGAGCTGGACAGCAGCCTCGGGCTTCCCAGCAAATGTGGATGCAGACACCTGATCTTCTGCCAAGCCCTTTGCTGTTGTGAAAGCTTGCAGACAAAAGTGAGCTGATCGCTGCCTCTGCTTCCACCACATGGGGGATGGACAGAACGAGCCCAAACACTGAGTCATCTGCTTCCTGTGGGGTGGGGAAAGCTCTGCTGAGTCCCACGCTTGGATTTGGGAGGACTGGCAGCCCTCTAGATTCTCAGCAGCTTCCAGGGTTTCTTTTCATCCTGAACTTAATGTGTGACTGGCAGCAGAGTTCATGAGGATTTTCAAATGAGTTTAGAGAAGCTTGCTCATGAGAATTCAGATCCTTGGCAAATATCCCACAATAGCTGACATTTTTCCATTTTATGGGGGAGAGTGCTTCCCAGTTATGTGCGTTTTTTTAACTCCCATAAACCAACACTTTATTTTAATGCTTGTTCCCCTGCCTTCCCTTTGGAACCATGTGCACTCTTGGGAGGGACTCTTGTCCCTGTCTCCTGGGCTTTTCATGTGGGTGTCCTCTCTTTCACTCCCATGTGTGTAGTCTGGCTCCTGGGTAACCTAAATGGGCTGCACAAGGGGAGCTGCCACAGGCTGGCAAAACGGAAGGGTGGAACCTCCAAAATGTGGATTAATGACACAGTGAAAATTCGTAAATGAAGGACCTGACATACCAAACGAAACAAAAAAATAAAAGCAAGAAGTGAGGGTAGGAAGAGGAGGCCAAAGGCAGGTCCCTTCCAGATGTGCTGCCATCATTGTGCTGTTGGCTGCACCTACTGCACATCTGCATCCACAGCTCAGCACGTGCACGTTGTCGTCTGAATAAATTCTCCTTCTTTTGTCTTCTGTAAGCATTGGGGCTATTATCTGCCATCATGTCATTGAAGAAGAATGTTCTGAAAATGAACCACTGAAGACTATAGGCTTTAGAAATACCACGACCTAAAAGTCATCTTGAGTAAATCCATTGCTTTGGATAGAATTACTGCAAGGGTGATGCCCCCCCAAACCCATCTTAATCAGTACCATTTTACTCTAATTTCTGTAATAGTTTGGGAGTAATGCTGGGAACCACTCTAGATGCTTTTTTTTTTTTTTTTTCACAGAGATTCAGTAGCATGAAAACACTTTGAGAATTTGCCTCATTTCTGCAGAATTGTTCCCGCTGAGGCAAACAAACAAACATTCAGAAAACGTACCCTTCAAAACAGAATGTTTTGATTTTCCAATGAGAACAAATGCCTTAATGCTAGCCACTATCCTTAATGTCAGTTAAAAAAAATATAATTCAACGAAATTTCTCAAACTTGAATGCAAACATAACATTCTGTCCCAAACGAGCTATTCTGTTGTTCTCAGTGCTAACTGTAAATTTATTTGCTTTTCAGCTTGCTAAAATATGTAAATCTTTTGTTTATTGGATTGGTCCATTAATAATGTTTTATGAACCTGTCAGAGGCACTAACAAAGAAATAACCAGCAAACAAACAGTGATCTGGTCTGGCCCTGCATGGAAAGCTGGAAAGAGCACGGATGAATGAACTGAGTGGAGGTGTTGATTTACACCACTCCAAACCCAGTGTGCAAGTGGGATGGGAACATGGCACCAGCTGGTCCAAAGAGCAGCTTCAACACTAGGCTGACCTAACAATGCTGCTGCAGCTTCCAGAATGCTCCAGATGTGACAAGGATCAGAATTCACCTGCGTTATTTCAATATATTGATTTTTCAGCTTGTGAAATGTTGCTCTGAATCTGCTGTGTGGTTTCATTCCAGCAACAAGCAGGATTGTGTCAGTACAGCAACACAATTGCTATGATCAGGGTAGCTACCCAAAATAACCCTGGGGCAGTCATCTCTCTTCCAAAATCTGGGCTGGAAATTCAGCAGCATTCCCTTGATTGGGAAGAGGTGGCTTTTTCT
Source organism: Brachypodius melanocephalos (assembly GCA_013398615.1). NCBI lineage: Eukaryota > Metazoa > Chordata > Aves > Passeriformes > Pycnonotidae > Brachypodius > Brachypodius melanocephalos. Next base: position 8,111,987 of record VZSR01003816.1, read on the forward strand.
TGGGTTTCCCTGCATGCCAGGAGCCAACGTGAAAGCCAAGACCTCACCCTGATTCTCACACACAGGTTGCTTTGTTAAACAATATCAAAGTTTCACTCCATTGCTTCTCCTTCTGGAAGCAATGAACCGACTGCTCAAAGAGGAAAAGTTGTACAAACTTGTACTGACACACAACTCACAGTGCAACTTGTGAGCTTTGGTTCAAACCAAGGATTTCCCCCCTGACTTGCACCAGGGCTCCTTTCATGTCCCTCCCCTGCTCCACATCCTTGGCAATTCCAAGGAATTCCTCACAATGATGGTGAGGAATTTTCAACGTGTTCAATTGGTGGCTCACAAGGTTATTATTATTTTTTTTTTAATTTCTACATATTTTTTTACGTATCACATTCCCAAACTGCCCTGTTGAAGTGAGCATTTATGTTTCATGGTTACCTCTGGAGGATTCTTTCAGAAGACTGCAAATCCAAGGAAAAGGGGAAAAAGGTATGTATCTGGATAGAACCACAGACCTGAAGGAGAATGTTGCCTTCCTGCCTTCCCTTTATACATCACTGCCCTCTTCAAAGAATACTCCAGCCCTTTTGCAGCTTAAATTAACAAGTGTACCTCGAGCTGCACAAGTGATGTGGACAAAAATCTGATCTGTGTGCATTGTTGGGAGTATGACCCTCCTACTCACTAAATTAAAACCATTAAAATTAAAAAATTAAAATTAAAAATTAAACCATTACAAAAAATAGTGCAAAGGAAAGGGCACTCTAAGCCTGTCTATTTTGGTTAGGGCTGAAAATACCATTAGTCTGCAAAATGCTGGGCTACTGTCTCCTTTTAGAACACCACCAGTTCCCAGCTGGGCAGGTAAAATATTGGTCAAGTTGCAAGGACAATGCATTCCCATGGCAGCTTCTTTCATTATTTCCTAATTTCACATTCACTGGAAGAGCAAGAGAGAAGCATGGCAAAGAGGAAATGTCTCTGGACTCCACAGTCCAATGTAAGCTGACATAACTCTACCATTTCTCTATGGTCAATTTTACATCAGAACAAAATGGGTCAATTTAACTCATTGAAGAGGTGCTGCTTGATATATGGGACTAATTCAGCATCCAAGACAGGGAGCTACTTGCTTGCTGTGAGAAAATTTAAGTTAATGGAGTTACACTAATTTACCTCCATGGGGATTTGCTCCTGCTCTCAGAAGTATCAGCTCACAGTACTTAATGGGTGCTTTGGCATGGATTTAGGAAAGCCTGGGTATTGTCCTGGTTAGTAGGTGGTGATATTAAAAATAAAACCAGGATAACAATGACCAGGGAAGCCATGATTTTAGTATTATTTAAGGCATGCCATCTACAAGACAATTAGTCTGTTAAAAATATACTAAGACTGGATATTCCAGGTACAGTCTGTGTTGTGTCAGCCTGATGACTTCTAAGTGGGTTATGCACTTCATGACTTGTCAATCCATAGTCATTCTGCTGTTATAAACCTCTAAAATTGATCCAGTTAACTTTATCATTATCTAAAGAAAGAAGCTGAGTGCTGAGCAAAGTGCTCTGAACTCCACGGCTCCATCCATCATCTCATCCCAAGGACCTTGCTCTCTCTCGCTTTCTTGGAACTGGCTGTCGTTCAGGGAAAGATTAAGCAGTATCATCAAAAGCAGGATAAAAAGCAGAACTACGGGCTGTGCTTGGCTTTGTTCAGCAGCTTCCACCTCCCTTCTCTGAAGGAAGGAGGAATGGCTGGAGAATCTGCATTCTACAGCTGAGCAGGGGAAGGGGTAGAAGAAATCCCAGCACCACAGAGGACAGCGTGTGCTGGTGTGCTCTCTGTTACAACTGTGTTAACAAGTGGATGTTTTTAGGGGAAACACAGGAGTCAGGTTTATCTGCTCACTGTCCCTGGCTGGGTTTCACAGCCATGTCCCTGTCCCTGCAGGAGCTGGCTCAGGCACCACCTGCTAACAAAGGGAATAACAGGGCACTGCCTGCTCCTGGTGTCAGCCTGACCCTCCTTTGCTGTTTATCACTGAGTTAAATAAACATATTTACTGCAAGGGAGTTCTAATGCATCTAAACACTTCCTGCTGCCCGAAATACTTTCTGTCAAATGCAGCAGAGACAAATGTAAAACTAAGAGAAATGCCTGAAGAAATCAGGAATTTCTAATGGCCCTGAGTGATGGCCAGTCAGATAAGGTGTTCAGTAAGGTCTTGCCTGCTGGGAAGGGATGTAACACTGAATACTGGAGATTGATTAGCACTGTTTGATGTGTGAAAAGGGAAATCTTTCATAAAGAGTCACTTCTGTCTACTGAAAGAACAGCAGAAACATTTGTAAAGTGAGCTGACAGAACAGTCAATGATGTATATTCACCAGTAAATCGTATGCTGGTCCTGATTTTACATGGCACTTTAATTAAATGGTGCTGCTGAGGACAGCCCCAGATGTGGGTAGTGTGAGACTGTGTGATCCTCATCATCTTTCCCTCAGGATGCAGAAAGCTGGTGCCCTGCTGGGTGCTGGACTGACTGTACAGCAAATATTCCAGGCATATACAGGCTCTGCTGTTCCTACAAGCATCAGTTCAGGGCATAGTACATTTCAATGCATCTAAAAAAAAATAAAAAATGAGTAGGCAGAGAAGCTTAACTATCATTTCCTCTTTGTTATCAAATTTTGGGGTTTGAATTTTGCCCAGTCCTCCCTGAGAAAGGATGAGGCAGGTCCTGCTATGTCTGCCTGCTAAGACACTCTGTCCATGAACTGGATTGCAGCTGCTGACTGGTTTTCTCTTTGATTGATTTATATGGGCTCCTACAGTCATGATTAGTGTGTCTTAGGAGAAAATTAGGATAAGGTCTGTATCTTTCTTGAAGGTGTTGTTCAGTTAGCTAAATGACAAATAGACCTTCAGACACCTGTTAAATTGTGGTATAAGTCAATAGCCCACTAAATTGCCTTACTGATTCCTTCTTCTGTTTGAACACCTTCCATTTAGGCTCTCCAGGATATTAACAGCCCTTGAGAAATACAGAATTCAGTTAAAAGTGCCAGTACTACACCAAGGGCACACAGAAAAGCTGTGCCTGAGGGATGTGTTCTGTCCTAAGCAAGGACAAAAGACCCCAAAGTCCTGCAGCCAAGGATGTCTCCAGGGATGTCCAACTGCACTAGTATCTTGCCTCTCCTTATCCAAAAATAACCACAAAATAAATCCTGGGGGCATACCACAGAGCTTCAGCTATTTCACATTATTTTCATGTGTGATAGTTGTTAACCTGGTTACATGTGGCAGTTTCGGTATGAGATCCCAGCACTATTTCTTTCTGGTCCTTTCTGAGTGATTTATGTTAATTGTTTAGGAAAACCAGTATAAAAATACTGGTCCCTTGAGAGCTTGGGCTTTGTGGCAATCTCAGGCAGAGTACAAATAAAAAGCTGTGTATGGTTTAGCAGTGGGTATGCAATCTGAGTGTCCAGGAGCAGAGTATTTTACTCTTCCAGTTTAGGGCATCTGTCCAGGAACTACATGTGAAATTAAATCCACTGGAGTAACTGGTGTGCTGTTTATGTTGGATTTGCAGGGAAATATTTCATCCAAGATTTCTCCTCAGACACAGAGATCAATTTTACTGATGGCTCCCCTCTTGGAATCCTGTTCCATCGGACATCTGAGCTGCAAACAACTTTGCTCCTGAGGCAGAACCTGAGCTGCACACACCAGTGGCACAGCCACTGCAGGGAAAGCTTCCTGTCAGCCCTGGATGCTTGGAATGAGTGCTCTGCTGAGGTGAACTGGCAAAGAACCACCTGTTTCAGTGATGCTATTGCAATTTCCAGCGGCTGTTTGACTCCTTCAGGGCAGAAAGGGCAGAGCATGGGATGTGGGAGAGGAGTGGTGGATGGTCACAGGGGTGGGACCTGCTGGGAGTTGCCCCAGGTGATGCAGTTTGGGCTGGTGGCTCCAAGCAAAGGCAGGAGGGGTGTTACCACTGACAAATCACCCTGCACCATCTGGTAACTGGTCCCGGGTTTTGTTCAAGGGCCATTTTTAAAAGCCTGGCCCAGCTGACATCTGATTCCACCCAAGCAGCCTGGTTACCTCCAGAAGGTGTGAAAACCATATTCTGCTAGCCAGGGTGGATGTGATCACCACTGAAGCAGTGGCAAAACTCTGGGCAGCTGCCAGGTGGTCCCGAGGGAGGCAGTGGAGTGTGTGCCCTGGCAATGTGAATGGGTGACCACAGGGTTAAAGCACTTTTCTGGGGCTTTTCCTGCTCAGTCTGCACCTGTCTGCCTGCATATATCTAAAGGAGTGCCTGGGACATATAAATAAACTGCTTCCTGGCAGGTCACCCGAGATGGTGGAGGATGGTATGTTTTGATATCATTCCTTCCAGTCCTGCAGGTATGAGCTGACCTAATCACTGAAGATAAGCAACAACAGGTCTGGTCAGCATGGAGAGGAGAGACCTCCAAGAAAAACACAGGTGCTCCAGGAAATGCCACTGCTGATCCAGCTCTGCAGACAGCACTGCATGGGGCTCCTGGAGCATGGCTGAAACAGCAGCAAATCCCCTGGGAGAGCCACAAACCCCTGGGACTTCTCCTGGGAATGGGGTGTTAACTCCTGTGTGTGTGCTGTCATGTTGAGATTCCGCATGGGAGAGAGCTCCTGCCCTGTTCTCCTCCTCATGCACCAACCAACACACCAGCATGGCTGTGATGAACACCCTAAAGGCCTTCACCATCACTGTAGGGTGCTTTTGAGGGGCACACGTCTATCAGACAAACCACAATAGACACATTTATTTGCCTGCCTAAAATACAACCTGCATGCTGTAGTCCCTTGTGGCTTGTTTCCTCATCTACTGAAAAGGTGCACGCTGTGCCTGGTACAAACCAGCCAGCCCTGCTCCACCCTGGAGGTGGGTGAACATCAGCCCTGAATTTGTATTTCTGCAGAATGAAGGATGATAGGAGTTTATTATTACCTCTAGAAATGATGTTGCAATATTGGTCAGTCACCACTAGCAACTGGAGTTGTAATGAAGTCATACTTCAACTCCAGAGTACTGCTTTTTATTTCTGTTTGGTTGTTGGGTATTTTATTATTATATATTTTGCTTTGTGAAAGTTTTTTTTCTTTTTTTTCTTTTTTTTTTTTTTTTTTCTTCTTCTGCTGGCAACTAATCTGGTATACAAATAGCTGACCTTACTGGAACATTTGGGCAATTTATGTGTTAGGAAGTCTCCTCCATTTGCTAAAGAAATGCGTGTCGCAATTTTCCTGATTCTGAGAATACATCCTTCTGTGAATTAACATTTCACAGAAGCTGCACTTATGTGTTTTGGAGGAGGAAAAGATAGAAAGGAAAAAAAGAAGTGAAGAAGACATTAAAAAAATCTCATAAATTGTCTGTAGTCTTCACCAGAAGTGTGAGTGAGAAACGCACAGAGTTTTGAACAAGGGAGCTGTGACAGTTGATTCCTCCACACAAAAAAAACCCCCAGAGTTATATTATGCCACAAGGTAGACTGAACAGCAGCCCAGCTTATAGTTTAAATGTCTTGGGAGCTTCCAGAAAAATCTTTTGCATCAAACCTTTACTGCTATTGCCACCATGTGGTGAAATTTGACAAATGGCACCATTAGCTGCCACAAAGTTTATTTGTTCATTGTGATTTATTTCATGTCGACTGTATTTGGAGAGATTTAGAAGCCACTATGTTTTTAATTGTGCCAGGAGTTAAAGTCTTTATCTTGTCTTCTCAGAGAAATGGTGCAGGAAGTTCTGCCATGCTTCAAGGCACAGCTTCTGTAGAGGAGTTCCCAAAATGAGTTGGCATTTTCAGCTGAATTCAAGCTCTGGGGATGAGAGACCCTCCAGCTTTCCTGCAACTTCCCTTGACTCTTCCTAATTGTCTCAGGCTGTCGAAAATCCCCCTCTAACCAGCTGTGGCACGGGCACTGCTGCAATAAAATGCATTTCCACACGAGAGAACTCCCCATACCTTCTATCTGTGCAGATGGACACAGGGAGCAGTTGCCTTTGGAGTTCTAATTTGTTTCCCCTAAAATATGTCTAATAGAGGCTCTTCAGGAAGAAGACTGGTGAGATGCCTTATATATTCATGCAAACCTATTTTTTTTAAGGCCACAAAGCCTTTATTTTGGTTATTCCAGCAATTTGCCCAGTATTTTAACCACTGCATCAGGGAATTCTCCTTCAATGTATGTTCCAGTTGGACTGTCATGTCTGTTTCCCCTCAGGTCTGGTTCCTCCACTGCTGTTAAGCCCATTTTAGCAGATAAAACATTTACCAAGCATGTGATCCATACCTATCCCAAAGCCATTTTTCCTTTCCATCTAATCCTGTCCTCTGCCCTGACTCTTTTTTTTTCCTTCATCATTGGAGCCAGTCTGGTTTCCAACATTTAAAGCACAGCACCACTTTTGCCTTTGTCCCTTTGTGTGGCTGGTGGCAAGGACCAGAGCAGGGCTGGTGGCCATGCCGTGATTTTTCTGTGGCTTAGGTCTGAGAGCACAGCAATCATTCAGCACACCCAACGCCCCTTCCCAACAGGTGGTCCAAGGCATCCACTGCTTGCCTCATTCACAAGGCAGACTTATTGAAGCCTGTTTCCAATTCAGGCCATTTAATGGTTCCCTTTTTTTTTTTTTTTGGTGGGGTTTGTTTGTTTGTTTGTTTGTTTGTTTGTTGGTTTTGGGTTTTGGTTTTTTGTTTGCTTGTTTATTTGTTGGTTGGTTTTGGTTTTTTGTTTGTTTGTTTGTTTGGGGGGTTGGTTTTTTGTTGTTGTTGTTTTGTTTTTGTTTTTGTTGTTCTGTGTGTATGTGTGTGTGAGCTGAGTCCACCCAGTTTGGTGACTGCAGCCACCCTCCATCCCCTGTCCCAGGGCAGTCACAGAAACGAGCCCTCGTGGCACTGAGAGCTGCAGCAGCAGACACAAGCCATGCTTAGGAATGTCTTGAAAGGGCCTTGCACGGCAGTGAAGGACACAATGAGCAATCAATCCATCAAACTGACCATAGGCAGACACCACAGAGGTGCCTCTACCGCCCTATAAATCTATATACACCATATATATCTATATATTTACATACATTTCACTGCCATGAATCTTCAGGCAGCCTTCTCCTCCCCTCCTTGGTCACTGGAAATCTTGGCTGCTTCAACTTTGGCTTAACTCAGACCAGGCTGAAGCTGCCTGTGCCCCTCCTGAACAAAGAGCTGCTCCAGGCATCAGCCAAGGGTGGCTCCTGGGCTGCCACATCCCTGCCCTCGGTGGGAACTGTCTGTCCCCTCTCACAGCTCCTCTTGCTGCCCTCCACCCTCACCAAGGATGTGGCAGAGCATTCCCTGACTGATTGACATGGCCATGAAAGACCTGAGGTAGTTCTGAGGCCAAACAGGGGGGAAAAAACCCAACAAAACCCCTGCAAATCTGTGAGAAAAGCTGGTTGAAGGGAAAGAGGCTTGTGGAAGTTTTTGAATGAAATGAAGTAAGACACACACCCTCTTGCCCCCGGTTTTTCATTGTGGTTCCAGGCATGGTTTTGTTTGACTGAAAACTCAGTGTTGTCCTTTATTTTCAGGCTATTTATCCTTCTCGAAGCTTGTGGGGTGATTTTTATGAAAAGAAAGTGTTTGCAAAACAATTCAAAGGGTTGAACTTTGGGAAGCATCAGAATATGAACTGTGAGGCTTTTTCAGAATGAGACATTTCCTATAAGGATCACTGCAAAAATCTATTTTGAAATTCGTAAAAAATATTCCTTTGCCTTTATTCTGTTTTTTTTTTAATGACTCGAAAGATTTCAGAACAAGTTTTCTGCTGTATTTTGTTTTTCACTCATTCAAAAAATAGTGTTTAAAAACAGTCCAGATTGGATTTGTCTAAACCCTCCCATCCCTTTAAAAGGCAGACATCTGTGTTATAGCTGGTTATAGGTGCAAATTGAGAAAAAGGATGGGCTCAGGGCAAATAAAACCTCTTTACATCCTGTGTTTACCTGTCTGTGGATGTGTGCCATCATCCCTGCAGCACTGCTCCCAAACACCCTCCTCCTGTGGTTCTGGCTGACTCGTGTTCTGGAGCTGCTGATCCTTTCTCAGCCACAGCAGATGGCTGAATGTGGGCATGACAAACCCACATCCCAACAAGCAGCCATCCAGCCAGAAAAGCTGCTTTGTTGCCCTCACCTTCCCTGTGTCCTGTGGCACCAGCAGAGCCTCTTTCCATGGATCAAGTTACCCTGCTCCTTCTGCCAGCCCGGGGCTGTGCTGCTGGCCAGAGCTTGGGCTGGGGGTTGAGTGTTTTTTTCTTTTCTTTTTATATTATCAAATGTATCCATGGAACCCTCTGAGTGCTTACAACAACCACACAGCCCCATCCATTTACTGAGAGAGCCTGCCCTGAGCCTCGTCAGAAGATAATGGGGCTTTAATCACAGCAAGACTCACCCTTTTGAACTGTGCTCTTGAGCAAAAAAGTACGAGGCAAACAGTCTTTGGCACATCTACATGGAAAAACTTCATAGTGTTCCTCGGCTTGGCCTCCTGAGAGGGAGTCTGAGCTCTTGCTCTGTCAGTCAGATGGGATTTTTTACTACTTTTTAAATTTTTTTTAACTGCTCTGTTGTTGGGAGAGAGAGGATCTCTAGTTGCCAGATGCCAAACTGTGTATGATCTCCTTGAGCAGGCAGTGAAAAAACCATATTTATTTCCCTTTCTGTAAATGGCTATGAGAGAGCTGTGGTTTTCTCCAGGGTTTAGACTTCTTTAGGGTGGATTTTAGGCAGGTTGTAATGGACCTACCACTGAGGTTCAGGATGGAAACTCAGGTCCAGGTTCTCAGCTGGGAAAAAGTTCCTTGCAATTAGCGTCAAATTTATCCCAAAATCTCACAAGCATTGACCAGTCTAAAGATACTGTTCTCAGCAAGGAAAGCTGCTAGTAGTGAATTTAGTAGCTATTCCAGCTGAAATAACACCAGGGCTCTCTTTTTTCCTCTTTACGAGCTGAACTTGTGCAGTGTGACTCCAGCATCTTCCACTCCCAGGGTAACTCAGCCTGTTTTTTCTGTAAATATCTCTACGTGTTAACATTACAGACAGAAGGTATGATAAACTCCCATTAAAGGTTCAATGCCAGTAAATGAAAGAATAAAAGCACTGAAATGATTACTTGACTTAAAATTCCCTGTTTGGCTCTGGCAGGGTTCCAAGGCACACGATCGCCAAGGTCACACACTTTGATGAAATTCCCTGGCACAGTGGGAGAGTTAAAATACTGTATTGTAGTTCCTTTTGCTGTGGGGAAATCTTACAAACGTTGTTTATTCGGCATCTCTCCTGCCTCCAGTCATTCCTCAATTCAGACTAGGAAGGAATCGGCTCTCATGAAGTAAAGAAGGTCAAAGCTGGTGGGGTGTTGGGATGGGAACTGGGTGAATGTTTGTGGGCAAATACTTCGTTAGAAGAAAAGGGAAAAATGTGGATGCGAGTCCTCCTGACAGGCTTGCAAATTAAATTATGTTTCTCAGGTGTTTGAGCCAAGAGAAGATGATAACTAAGAGTAATTCTGGACAATAATTCATCATGCTCTAATCTTGCAATGTTCTCAGGATGAAGCTTTGCTTTGCTTTCCTTTGATTCCAACATTTTTGATGGAACTTTTGTTTAGAGATGGAACCAAACGTGTTTGTGCTTCAAGGAGAGAGGACTAATGGAAGTTAAATATTTCATGGCTGATTTTTCCTTGGAGTGTATTGCATGAGTGAAATTTAAGGTGGTTCTTTCCAGAATCAGATTGTGTATGTTAGAAAAATCAGGTGGAGCTCCCTGATACCCGCTGTTCAGAGCTAAAAATGAGGTGCTCTTTTCTTGGAGATATTCACCCCTGGTCCTTCTTGAGGGAGCACATTTGCTAACCAAGAACCAGTGATATCCTGTGATATCCTCAGACCTTCCAGCTCTCTTGGTTTCCATGCAAGTCTCACTGTATTTGATGTACAAAAAGCCTCATCTTCTGGAGCTGGTTACTCATGTGACAAGTGCAGCTTTTCACGAGGAGAACTTCAACACTCCGGATTTATGGGGAACAAAACTTGCTTAATGCGTCCCAAGTCACTCCTCGTTCTCCAAAGTTAAACTGCAAAAGGAGAAAACCCAGAATGCAGAGAAGGTGTTGACCCGGGAGGAAGGGTTTGAGCAAAGTTGCAGGTATTTTAACCAGTCTAGGGGTTTGAGTCCTGAAGTTTTAGGTGCACTAAGGCAAGCAACTCTCCATCCTTCCCCTGGCTGTCCCCCAAATGTTGTAGACTGCCCCTAAAAAGATACTGGTTTCTCAACTGGAAGCATCTACCTTTTAGCAGCCTTTCCTTTAGCAGGTTTTCCATTTTGTTGGAAGGTGCTGAGATGTGCCTCAGCACTGTTAATTTATATTTGTTATGGTCTGTCATAGCTACTTTATTTATAGTTGATTGAAGCTCTTGGTTAGGGAGGCTGCATTCATACAAGCAGCTCTTGGCTTCTCCACATTAAAGTGAGGCCAATATTTATGGAAAACAGAATATGGCAGAAAACTTGGGGTTTTGTGGTTACTACAGAATGTCCCCATTGTTTTCTTTTCTGGTGCTCTTCCCCCACTGCTTGCCTTCACTGGCCAGGTTTGCTTTTGTTTCTTGACAGAATGCCTTGCCAAAACCACTGTTTTCTGATTCAAATCACAGCCTGACAGCACTTTGGATGGATAGATGGAGGAGATCTTCTCCTGCTTCTTGAAAAGAAGATGGTATTTCTCCTCATGCTGATGTTTTTTATGGGAATGGTGATGCAAAACAGCCACCTTTGCACACAGATAAAATTAAAACAAAGCCTGGGAGGAATAAGGAGATTTCAGACTCTCCAAGGCAAAAAAAGATGTGCCCTCAAATCTAAGATTTTCCCCAGCTTGAGCACTGTCTTCCTCTGCATTTTGCATGCAGAGCTGTGGAGGGGCTGGAGATGTCCCACATCTGGGGGCTGATGGAGGAGATGAGTGCCTGTGAGGTGTCCCTTGCTCTGTGGGGATTTGAGGTGGGGGCTGTGGCTTCTGCCACTGCTGTGTGTGAGTAAAGCCCATGGATGTCCCCAGTT
>VZSR01003816.1:8123356-8226553 GCA_013398615.1 Brachypodius melanocephalos
AAGCCCGTGGATGTCCCAGTGTCCCTCTCCGGAGATGCTCTCCTTCCAGCACCGTGGTTTGCCCCGTTTGTGTTCCCCAGCAGCTGAGAGTGCACACATCCATCACACACAGTGGGTTATGAGAGGTGTCTCCAGTGTCCCCAGTGTCCCCAACCCGCTCCCACCTCGTGTCCCCCGCTCTGGCATCACACCCAAACCCCCTCCTGCCCCACAGAGCCCCCAAGGCTGGCTCAGCCCCCAACCTCAGCGACTGCGAGCCAGCCACCAGAGCCCAAACTGGGGGCCCTGCTTTTAATTAGAGGATTAGTCTGAAGGAGGAGGAGATATCCTTGCAGCTCTCCTAATTTTTACCACAGTTAGCGCCTAATTAATGAAACATTTAACTTGTCTGGGACATGGGCTTGGTGGGGGGAGAGACACCCCAGGCCAATCAGCAGCGATGTATTCTGTTTCCCCTGCACTGAGGCAGAGCATTTCTAAGTGATGTGTGTGTGATTGCTTCCAGATTTATGATTATTTCCATCCTTTTAATGCTGAACTAAGAAAAAAAAAAAAAGAAGAAACCAACCCAAAAAACTCCAATGAAGTTGGTTTGGCATAATCTAATTTTCTCATGTGAAACAGTTTGTAGAGCAGATGACCCCAAACAATAGGAGAGTTTGTCTGAGCCTGGCTGCTCTTGCTGCAGGGAGCCTTCCTCCGGGCTGCCCTCCTGCAACCAAAGGTGACAAAGGTGACAATGGCCCTTATTCACACTCAGCTCAGCTCAGGTGTGCTGCCTCGGCCAGGCTGCAGTGCCTGGCAAGTGCTGAGCCCATCTCAGCAGGTGAGACTGGATGGGGATCCTGACCAGGAGAGGGACAAAACCAGACCGAGAGGAATTCTTTCCCCACAGACTGGCAGATTTTGGAAATTCTCTGTGAGGTTAGACAGGGTTCAAGGGGGATGACCCTGGACTGGTTAGGATACAGAACTCAAGAGCTTTTAGAACCCAATTGTTCTGACTCAATTGTATCTTAAATATCTCGATTCACATAAGCTTCCCTTAGCTGGAAAACTGCATTTCACCCAAGGAACTGCTGAGAGGCTTCTTGGCTGGCAAGGAAAGGATGGTGTTCAGCACTTCAGGATTGCATGAGGGGCAAGAAAGAGCCTCAGGAACTGGAAGGCTCCAGCAAACTCTGGATGACTGGTTCATGGAGGACTGTAATGGCTTGTATAGTTTATTGTATTGTCCCTTTTTCTGTACAAGAGATGTAAGCAATGAACAGGATTCTCATGGAAGGAATCTCTGCTTTCTAGTCCTAAGCTGGCAAAGCCCAGGGTTTGAATCAGTTTGAATCGAAGCCAGGGAAATCAAGGAAAACAATTTTCCAAAAATTAAAGACATAAACTAAAACGAAACACACAAAGAAAATAAAAATGTCACTGACATTTAACTTGGAAAATCTCACAGCAGTGATCAGAATGTTCTATCTGAGCTGATCCAGGGGTGAAGGTGGAGCAGGGAGGAATTCTCACCTTGAGCTGGCTGCTATGAAAGTGTGGTGACACCTGCCTGTGGCCAGCCAAGCCCATCACCACAGCGTGGATGCCCAGCAGGGCACTCCTCTCCCCACCTCCACGGGACCCCCGACCTCTGCAGACTTTCCAGCCCTGTTTGTGGCATTCTTGCCATTTGTTCTGGCCCATGGGACAAGTGCATGGCCTTGATTACTGCTGAGATAGCTGCTCTCCCTGTTTGAACTGTAGGAATTTAAGAAGAATTCCCAAAAGTTGGTGGTTTCAGAGGTCCCACTCCATCCAACACTTCATTATTCATGTCCTTGAGATTTACTCTGGCCACACACCTTTTTGTGCTTGCCTTTGTAGGTGGTTGGGGGTTTTTTTTGGGTTTTTTTGGGTTTTTTTGTTGTTGTTTTTTTTTTTTTTTTTTTTGCAATCCTCCCAATTAGCATACAAATGAATGACATTGTGAATATTAATACAATTTTCATTTATTTCCAGGGACAATAGCCATGTGAATCAGCAGGGCTCCAGTAATGTGCACTGAAGATTTCAGAGTTGTTGAAGCTGGTTTAAAAGGCATGGGGACTCGTGGCTGTGGAGGAGCTCATTATATCCTCATTATGATTCCATCCTTGAAGGTGAGGAGCACTGAACATTTGATTAGAGTGCTGTTATAAATAAATGCGTCTGAAAAATCTGTGAATCGGTAAATCACGTTAAGGGAAAAAGCCAATCATGAAAAAAGCCCCAGACAGTGCCTGGACAGACAGACAGACAGACAGACTGACATCAGCCCAGAGGTTTGCTCCTCTCAGCCAAATGCATTGCAATGTTTATCAGATTCCTTCCTGCAGTGGACCTGGGGCTCACGTTTGACTGCATTGCTTCGGGTTACAAAGACATTTTTCTGCTTCCTTCTGAGGACAAAATGCAGAGCCCTGGGAGTCAGCTGGAGCCCAGGGTGGTCCTAATCTCCTTCTGCATCTTTCCTTCCCTCCTTGCTCTGAGGACCTGATTCAGGCAGGCACAGCAGGCTGTCCCCAGGGCTGTGGGGGTCACCCCCCTGCTCACAGAGCCACAGCACCCTCTGTGCCCTGCTCCTGCCCTTCCCCAGCCCTGCCAGCCCCCACAATCTCAAGGGCAGGAGCAGAAATGCCCCAGCTGAGCCAGAGGATGCTGCCTGTCCCTGCTGCCCTCTGATCTGGGTGTCTAAGCTGTGCATCAGGCTGCAGAGGGGCTGCAGAGGGGGATTCAGCCTTCCAGTGCCTAAAGGGACACAGCAGAGCTGGACAGGGACTTTCTACAAGGGCACAGAGGGAGAGGGCAGGAGAGAATGACTTTCAAATGAAAGATGGCAGATTTAGGTTGGATATAAGGAAGAAATTCTTTATTGTAAGGGTGATGAGGCCCTGGCAGAGGTTGCCCAGAGCAGTTATGGATGGCCCATCCCTGGAAGTGTCCAAGGCCAGCCTGGATGGGGCTTTGAGCAGCACTGTCTGCTGGAATGTGTTCCCTGCATGTGGCAGAGGGGTTGGAACAAGATGATCTTTAAGGTCCCATCCAGTCCAAGTAATTCTGTGAGTCCATGATTTTGTGATTCACAGGTGGCCTGGAATGCCCCCCTTAAATGTCATATATAGGTCAAGATCTGTTAGAGGCAACTGAAGCATTTTTGAAATGTCCCATCACGGTCATGAGGTGTGTGCAAGCAAATATGAAAACGAGGTAAGGACTGCACTTCCTCTCACCATAATACGTGTGCAGAGACAGACTGACAACGAAATTTCCTTTTTAATGTCGATCAGGCAAAGGCTCAGAGATTAAAGCCATAAAGATTTAACTGGTTTATCCCCATGGGAAGGTGCTGCCTGGCCCATCTCCATTGCTGACACACTCTGCCACATCTGAGCTTCAAGAGTCCCACTACTGCAGAATGAAATTCCTTTGGAACATTTTTTAATGGGCTGGGACTCGTGTCCTTACACATTTTAATCTCACCAGAAGCATCCTGGATACCTGTTTGGATCAATGCCCTTCAGGAATTTGAGGGAAAGCATTCCCACTCTTTGCTCTGCTAAATTAAGCAGTGCTCTACCTGACTGCATTTCAAATACAGTTCCCATGGATTTCTTGCAGCTACAATTTCTTACCTGCTACACCATATTGTTTGTGATTCTCTCCAGGAAAGAAATAGGACGTGGAGACTGAGCCAAGGAATGTGCAGTGTTTGGAAGCACAGAGTGCTCCCAGCTCTGGCAGGCTCAGCACCCTGCCCACCCAAGTGGCAGCTGGAGAAAAGCTCAGTAGCTCTCAGTTTTTGGCTAGTAGTGACCTGAGAGTGATGCTCCTGTTCTTGAGGACCTTCTTTGGCAATTTCCATGGATAAACAAAGCTCCAAAGGTTGGTTTTATTTGTTGATGCTCTGAGGTCTGGTGACCTGATTCTCAGTTTCATCAAGTGAAGGATTCCTGGCCTCACATTTCTTTCATGAAGAGAAGTGGAAAGAAACATTTCCATGAGTGACTGTAATGATCTTTTTTTCTTGCTGTTTTGGCATCAGTAACTGTATTCCACCCTGATCTAATTTGTGGCATTTCCTCCTCATATTTGTTGTTTTATATTATATATTGAAATATGATGTATCCATAATATAGAAAATGTGTTCTGTGTTTCTGAGCACATTTATACAAAGGCCAATTCTTATGCTGTAATTTGAAAAACATGAATCAAACCCAAAAATTAAAAGGAAAAACTGCCTTAAACATACTTAAGGTAATGGCCTGCTTTCAGCAAAAACAAGAATGTATTCATTTTTATACCAAGTCAGATGTACCCTGGAAGAAGATCTGGATATTAATATTCACTTATTTCAAAACTGGTGCTATACTGTAACTTGAACAGGAAGAGGTAATCAATCTTTACATGGTTACATAAATAAAGCAAACTACTTAATTTGTTATAAGTTACAAAGACCTGGACTCCTAACAGGAATTGAGTGCATTTGTGAATTTATGTAACAAACATATCACTACCAACACCAAATTACACCTCAATCAATGTTAAAAGGCATCTGACATTTCCCTTTGATTTATGGATTAACCTTTACAGTTAATACAGTCTAGCATTTATTGTTTTCATCAGTTTGTGGTTTGGTAGCAACCCCACAGTTCATTGCTGGGAATTGACTAAATTAATAGCTTTTCCCACCATGATCAACCAGCTAATGAAAAAGGTCTATTTTGCACAGCTGGTGGATGCTAATATTTAAACAAACAAAACAAACCCTTATGAAGGACAAATGAGTCTTGGGGTCCTGATTCTGCCAGTCAAGTTATTTATCTCAGGAAACCAAGAGGCACCTATTGACTGGGGTTAAACCTGGCTAAAATGTAATATATTAAACCCAGAGTAGCATGAAGGCAGTCCTGGAGCAGCAGCCAGGGGAATACATTGTATTTCAGGATCAATTTGCGGGCAAAAATTAGAAAGTTTTCATTCCTCGTTGTCTGAGATGTTCTCTCTTTGGCATGGAAAATACTGGGGGAAAAATGTACAGGTAGCTTTGCCAAGTTCTGCTCCCATTAATACTGTTCAGATGCTGTGGGATTATGTATTAGAATGACAAAGCATTAAGCAATTATCTGCATCACTTTGTGGAAATAATTCAAATATAAAGGAGTTTTCTTGAATGAAGAATAACACTGCCTTAAAATAACCCAGTTACCCCTGCAATTTACTGTGATTGAGGACTAATTATCTTAGCAAGAAAAACATTGTGCAACTTGAACTGATTTCAGCGATGACAAGTCAGCTTAGTGGGGACTTTTCACTTCAAGCATCACTTTGCACACATTTAATCAACGTGAAATTCCCATTAACTTCTGCACTGCAAGCAAGAGGAGATTAGCACCTGGTTAAGGGTAACACAGCCTGGCTTCACTCGGGCCATGGAGAGGACAGGACAGGCTTGCCCAGGTTCCAAAAACTCAACTTCCACTTCACCATGAGCAGAGAGAGACTGGGACTAAGAGCTTTGAGAAAACTGACAGGTTTGGTTACATTTGTACCACTCTTCTGAACTTATTCTTTCCTTAGACAGCTCAGAGTAGCAGTGAAATTTCCACTCTGTCCCGTTCGGAGAAAGAAAATCTTCAGTAATGAAAGTCACTTTCACGGCATTTTGGCATGTCCGCTTCCTCACGTTCTTAAATATTCTTTTTTTTCTTAAGGTTCACAGAAGGTTTCCAAGTCCTAAAAGTCAGGGTTCGTCAGAGCTGAGCTTTTGTTTGAATTGCAAACATCTGGCAGCCCAAAGAGACAGAAAGTGCTACGCTGCATCCTTGTTACAGCTCACAGTGGCCCCAGCAGATGCTGCCTTGCCCCTTCAGCAGCGGCTGCAGGTGGAAAATCTCTGTAATTACAGGGCAGATTTATCTGCTTTATCCACACTCACAGCTAAATTCTGCTGTGGCTTCATCCTACATGCAAAACCCCAGTGAGTTCTGAAGGACAGAGGAGGGCAGAGCTCATTAATAAAAGTTTGTTGTTTGTTTTTTTTTTTTCCCTCACAGGTCAGAAAGTAGAGAAAAAAAAAAAACAACAAAAAAAACCCAAACAACAACCCAGCAACTCCAAGAACTTTCCCACTTCTGGTGAACTTTTCCTCTGAAAAGGTTGGTCTGTTGGGGAGCCACGATCCATGACAATCCACTTTTCCTCAGGCACGGATCATTACCCCAGGATGGCACCAGCGAGCGAAATGAGCCCAGATCGGCCTGGGAAACTTCTCTGGAGGCAAAGTCAGAGCTCTCTGCCTGCACAGCCCGTGTGTTTGTGATATTGCATCCCTCTCCTGTTTGGAACAGCGTGGGGAACACCACAAGAGCCAAGCTGGGTTCTCCAGGACGGTTTCGCTGGGGCAAAATTGTTTTAAGTTTCTGCATGGATTCCTTGGATTTGAACATAAATCCTGGCATTATAGAGCTCCCGTGAAGAGAATGGGTCAATAACTCTCTGCAATTTCATTGGTGCCAGTGCCAGAGCCTCCTCTTGATTTTGCAGGTGTTGTCTGCTCATTTTTAATGCCAGCAGAAGGGGTTTTGTGGGTGTTTTCTTGGAAGAAACAGCTGCAAAATGCTTCTACTTGCTGCAACAGCACAATGTTTGCTGGGACAGGTGGCAGTGTGAATTAATAGGTGATAGAAAGTTCCTTTCACTTAGCTGGGGATATGAGTATGCTTTACATGAGCTTAAAAACCAGGAAAAAGAAGATTATTTCTGAAAAGTAACGTTTCCAAGCCTTGCAACCTGATCCCAGCTCTCTTTATACTTTTATGTATTTCCTTAAACGTCCTGCTCCTGCAGTCACACGGCATCAGAGCTAACAATGCTGTTAGCTCTTCCACATTTAGGCACCACTCAGCCCTTGCAAAACTGATCTGAGGCAGGACAAGATGCTCAAGCACCAGGGGAGATTAAAGCAGGGACAGGAAAGGTGACAGCAAGTGGAGAGGATGTGGAAGGTCCATAACACCAGCCTGCTGATACAGCAGGTTTCTGACAAAATTCTCTGCAAAGGTGAACTCTGTCTGCTGCCTGGAGGGGACACAGAGACACAAAGTGATTTTCCCCAGGACACTGCCCATCTTGCAAACAAAACAGACTGGATCTCTGAGGCCAGAAGGTTTTCTATTTAGGCTCCCTCAGAGAAAAGGACGAAATACAGAAGGAAACAGAAATGTTTTCTTGGCTGTAATTTAAAGAACGAAAAATAGAATTTCCTGCTATCTCAAGTAAGCGCATTAAAATCAGAGTATGGCTAAATCTAATATAGGAGCCCATGTGCCACCACCAGCAATACTTCTTTTGCAATTGCCTCCAGCTATTGCTACTAGTAGTTCTGATTGCAATTTCCTTGTACCTTATGTCAATATTACTGGGTCACAAGCGAGGAAACAGGAAGGCTGATAATCAATTTCAGTAGCCGTACAGTCATTTAGCTCAGGAGTTTGGTGGTCGGAAAAATTTTGACTTCAGCTCCAGTAATTGCAACCCTGAATTAAGACAGAGATATCAATTTCATATGTGCTGTGCACATGCCCACGTGGCTGTAGAGCCAGGACAAAACTGACTTGTGCTGGTAGGAATATTCCTGGCAGGGAAAAAAAAAATTCAGTTGGGTTTTCAGCTCCAGTATTGTCTTCCCTCTCCAAATTCAGCTTATGCTGTTGTCGTGGTATAAATGGTTCAAATTCAGGCAGGCTTAGAAATAAAGAAAAAAATTCATATATATTCAGGTGTATTAATTTTTCTCCCTGTCTGCTGTTAAGTCACAGGCTACAGCTTTACGATGCTGTAGCACAGAGCTGACATGATTATTCGTTTTTATTTTGGAAAATATCCACTAAAGAAAAACTGAGGCTCCTCTCAAACAAACATCTGTCAAACAAGGAATGTTCCAGGTGGGAGGGCTTTGTTACAGAGGCTCCTCTGGCAGTGAGTGCTGTGGTACCTGCTGGTGTGTTTGGGGTGGTCTGCTCCTTCACACCACCCCCAGCAGCCCTGTGCTCCTTTTGCTGTCACCTGATGGGAAGGGACAGGGGACAGAACAAGGTGCAGGGAGCTGAGATTGCACAGGAACAACCCATGTGGCTTTTTCCATCCCTCCACTGCTGGGAGATAATTCAGGTGAGACAAGGCTAGGAGATGGGCCTCGAGATACACCTCCCATGTGGCAGAGATGGTCCCAAGGGTCTCTGTAAAACCATGCAGGATGCCTGTGGAAAATACGTGCTCTTCTCCCCCAAAACGAGGCTCCCTTAAAGGCAAGAGGGACATTTTGTAGAGATCAGCTTCACCTCTGCCTGCCAAGGTCAGTGTGCACAGGCAAGGACAGAGACTTTGACATCAGTGCTAGATGTGGCTGAGCTTGGAAGCCAGGCTGGTCCCCCGTCACTCTGCAGCCCCTGGGGGCTCCTTGCCTTTCCCTGCAGCCAGCCTGGCTTCCAGCTGCTGCCCAGCTGTTCCCCCCAGCAGGGCTGAGGCAGCAGAGGGAGCAGGACCTGCTCAGACCCTCCTCCTCTCTGGGGCTGACCCCCTGCCCTGGTCAGCCATGGGAACTGCTGCTGCCTCTCCTCTGGAGGACAGTAAAATCTGCCTGGCCTCCTCCCACCCCCAGCTAACCTGCCTGGCTCTGTGCTCTCCTCCCAGGACAGGCTTGTCTTGGTTTCATGCACAGGGAAGCAGAAAGAGCCAAGCTTCTTCTCGATTTCGGGATCAGAACCTAAAACGGATTAAAATGTTGCTGCTTGAATTTTAAAATGTTGTTTTTCATGACATGATTATGTGACCTACCTTTGTTTATTATAAAGCTAATACCACAAGTTACAGTTCAACGAATTCACATTTTATTTGAAATTTTTGTCTGAAGTAGCCTAAAGCTCTTCAAGAAACAATTGCACAAAACCATATGAGAGCTGCTAATTTATAATCTGCAGCATCACAGCACAACTGGCTTTTCATTTGGCTAAAAGGAAATAGTTACTTAGAAAAACAAAGCAAACCATGTGTCCATAGTTTATATTAAATGCCCTTGGTATTTATTAGGGATACACAATGTCTCATCTCAAAAATATTTATTTTCCTGTAATTTCAACAACAGCAGGACCAAATGAAAAGTAATTCAGTGTCATGCCTTTGCCAAACTGTAGCAGATCTTAAGACAGTTTCCTGTTGAAAGAAAATTTGAGATGCCAAGTCTGGATATTAGCTAGTGTGACTTGTTTATTGGAGTGTGTACACCAGCCCCAGAGCAGAGGTGTTCTCAAAGACCATACAAACATCTTTGCACCACGAATCTCACTCCAGATGCCAACATCTGCTTCTGCTGTGTTCAGCCCTTGGGCTTAGGGGAATTCATTCCCTATTTGGACACATCTCCCATTGAATTCAGGAAGTATTTTGTCTAGCTGAAAGACAGAGCCAGAGAAACCTGTGGAAGGAGGCTGCTATTTTCTCTTGAGAAGACACCAAGTAACTGCTAGAAGGTATTTAATTTTCTCTGCAGTCCACATGGCCTTTAATCTGATTAATCCCTGGCCCTGGCAATAGAAGATGAAGTTTTGATCCCTTGAACCCAGTGGCAAAACTCTCATTCATTTCATGAGAGTCAGGATTCAAGCCATGCAGCCAGTCCCAGATGCTCCAATGCAGAAAAACGTTACGGGCTGATTAGTGCTGAAGTGCCTCCCAGGGTTTGATAATTGCTCATACAGCTCTCAGCCTCGGAAAAGCTCGAGACAGATTAATCATGAAGCACAGCTCGTTGCACCTGTTATTTTCCACATTCACTTTTATGGGAAGTGCTGCTTCTTTTCCACAGTCAGAGAGGCTGGAAGGAGGGGATGGCAGCAGAGGATGCAGTCAACACCAGCAGACAGACAGGCCTGGAGCAAAGAGGGGAAGACGGGGAGCAGTTTTGTTGCAGGGTTAAATATCTGTGCCATGAACCCTCCTAAAGCATTTTCAGGCAGAGCAGATCTTGCTTGAGACAGATGGCTAATGGTCAGCCTGGCCTTTGGGCCCAAGAGGGAAGTTGGTTCTACCCTGATGTTTTTCCCTGCATGAGGAGAACATGACAGTGTTTCACCATCAGCAGCTGTGGAAATGCAGCTTTGGGGGGCAGTTGGATCCAGAGTGGGGCTGCTGGGGCCAGTGCAGGGCTGACAGAAGGGTTTAATGACTGTGGGATAGAGCAGAGTTCTTTACTGATCAAATTTCAGGAAGCCTCATTTGGTTTTGGTTGTTTTTTTTATTTAGAACCACTGATATCAGCACGGAAACTGAACAAACTTTCAAGCCCATTAATTCTTTATCGTGTCTCCAATAAAGACCTAAGAGGGAGCAGCTTTTGTGCAGAGCATTTAGTCTGTGGAGCTGGAGCACTGAGCTCTGAGCTGCACTACGCAGGCTGACAAGTCAAAGAGCATTTCTGTACCTTATTTTCAACCTGCTCAAGTTGGTGTGTGCCCTCAGTAAATGCTGATGGTGGAGACCAGCAGCTCAATTTTGCAGTGCGAAGTCTTTTTTCTGAAATACTCTGTCAGAAGAGCCACTCCCAAAAGATGAAAGGGGGCTCCTGTTGCTGGCATAGCAGGGTTCATTTGCTGCTACAAAGGGCAGTGAACACACAGAGAAACACAACAAAAAGTTTGGTTTGGGCTTACTGCAACTTCTAGCTTTCTTCTTCTGTCAGTGCTCTGCAAGTGTTGTTTTCAGTTCCATAGTTATGGTGAGAAACATGGTGTATTTTGATTCCTAATTTAGCTTGTTTATCCTGAGAGATTCCAGGATCTTCACTTGAAAGATAAATTCAAACCTTCTTTTTTTCCTTTGCAGCCCACATTCCATAACAAAAACATTGCATGCCATACTTCATTACAGGGCTTGGAAGACCTTCATGACCATAAATTTAGGAACTTTGCAGAACACAATGGACTTTAGGATGGAAGCAAGCCAGCTGGCCTATCTGGTCAGGTCCATCCCTTCTGTTTGAATTAACAGCTGGATTTCACAGTGGGAGAAATCCGGCAGTTCTTTCTCAGGCAAAATTCTCACAGTTGGATTTGCCTCCAACCACTGTAGCAAGGGTGGGAGGGAGCACAACTCACTTTGTTATTTTATGTTTGCTCCCCGGGTAAAAAAGAGATTCCAGTGCAAGTTCCATAGGACTTGGACCTACCCTGTGCTTTAATTTAATGACCCTAAGTGCAAAAAGAAAGACATTCCCAGTAAAACAGAGGCAGAGACTAGGTTCTTTGTGCAGAGCAGTGCAGATGGTACCCACGTTCTGGAGGAAGCAATTAGAAGCTGATGCTGATGCAAAATGAAGAGGTTAGGACCTTTTGTTGCTCTGAGAACTCCATCTAGGAGAGGAGGTGCTGGCACAGTTTTGCAGAGTGCGTGAGGAGAGGTGTTGGGTATAATATGCAAAGGTCGGCTTCACACGCGCTATTTCAATTCCAGAGGTAATTATACCAAAGTTAATGGATTTGCAAGGATTTACACCCTCACCGCAGGGAGGAGAACATGGCCCAGAAGAGACAGAGAGGGGAGAGGCCAGCTGGAATGAGCAGCACGGGATCTCCGTGTCTTGACTTCAGGATCTGAAGGGCTGATCACGGGCAGGGATTTGTGTCACGCTGCCAGAGCTGAGGGTTCAGGTCCCTGTGTGCTCAGGGGCGTGGGGTGGGTGTTCCCTCTTTTCCTGAGCTTGAGAGCAGTTGGATATTCCTGCCCTCAACTTACAGCAGAGACTGGACACACAACCCCAAGAGCCCTTGAGATATCAGCTCTGTACTGCTGGAAGATGTGTAGAAGTTTTTTTTCCCCGATGCTCATCCCTCCAAACCCCTTCCCTCTCACTGTGTCCTCTCTGTTGCTAGAGAGTGGGAAAGACTCACAAAATTTGGACCCAAACAGGCAAGTGGCAGCCAAAACAGGAACCCTCTGTGACCAGAGAGCAGTGCAGAAATCTTGGTTTGATTTTGAGGGAGAAACCAACCTGCTGAGTGGCTGAGGAAGGCTGTGGCGATTCAGGACATGGCATGGAGCAGAACAAAGCAAAGGCATGGGCAGAGCCAGCTCTCCAGTGTGGGTTGACCTTCAAATGCTCCTTGAGCACAGCTTCTCCTTATTTGAGGAGTTAATGGGTCTCAGCTAAGAGAGACGAATAAGATCTTTCTGATTGGCAGAAAAATAGGGGAACTTGGCTTTACTGACAAAGAAAAGGTTTGTTTTCAGCTGTCCTAGTCTGCATTAATGCTCCCATAATGTGCAGGAGGTTCTGCTGAGTGAGAGGTCCCTGTGAGTGAGGTCAGCTGCTGGCCTGCCTTGGGTGTTATCTGGCCTCTCTTCACTGGGGGAGAAGAGATGCATCCTTGCATCCTTGCCCAAGTACTTTGAACTTCATTCTGAGGCTGATCATCACTTTGCTGTGCAAAAAACCACTTCCGTGACACCAATGGCAAAAGCCTAAGGAATTAAATCAGTAGAAGTGAAATTGCTGCATAATAACCTGGCCTGGCTCCATCAAAATCTTTGTTTTGTCGTGGGAGGCCTTCCTTTAGAAGGATAAACAAACAACCCCCCTCCGGGGTCCCTCAGTGAGGCCAAGCCTTGCTTCTCCCCAGAAAGAAACCTTTCATCTTTCCTTTGCGAAGGTATTTATGATGCTGAAGGAGAGGCCCAAGGGCTCGTTCCCCTCACTGTGCCCCAGCCCAGCAGGCAGGAGCTGCTGTCCTACACCCTGCCCCAGCCTGGGGACAGTGCCAGCCCCCACTGAGGCACCTCTGCTGGGCTCAGGAAATCCAGAGCTCGTTCTGGGTCTCCCTCTGCAGCCAGGAAGGTGCCATGAGATCAGGAATTGAGCCAAACACCTTCTCCCAGCCTGCCCACCCCACTGATGGTCTTGGAGGGTGCAGAGCCTTGCCCTGCCCTGCTCACCCCTGGCTCCAGCTCAGCTCTGAACCCCGGTGCCAAGTGGGAGAATGTTCACCTGCTCTGACACGGGGCAAAGAGGGATGTTCTTGTGAGATTTTCCTTTCTTTTTCTTTATGCAAGTGGCTGGCAGGCTGTGGTGGAGCTGAAGAAATAGCTCTGGATTCAGAGAAGAAAGAAAACCGGACATTTCCCCCCCTTTCCCTGAGAAAAAGTAATTTACGTAAATTTACCCACGACCAGCACACGGCAATAGCTCACAACTTTGTTAATGGAAACCTGGTGATCCATAACACTTGTGTGGGAGATATTTGCTCGGGGGTAATACAATATTAATGTTAATATCAATGATCGATCAGAGGATTTGCAAGAAAGGCATAAAGTATTTAATTATAATTACATTGGGAATGGCTTTGTAATGGCTACGACATTTGAATAAGGTCACGTCTAGCCCTCACCCCTGCTATGTTGTTCTATATTAAATGCCATTCACTTTAACTGCTGGAAACCTTTCTGGAGTCCTCAGAATATAATATACTGGGTAAATTGAAATATGTCCCTTCATTTTTCGAAATATGATTGATATCCTTTGCAAAACAAATGTTAACACCTATTTGTACACAAATTTCTTTGATTATATGTTAGGGAAACTAAAGCATGACAGTCTCTCCCAGCAGGCACTTTACCATGAGCAAAGGACATGGCTATTTGTGAATATTAATTCATCTTACAGAAAATGGCTTTGGATCTCTGCTGTAAATCCACTTAGGTGTATTTCTGCCTTTCTTAATGCATTAATTCTACATTGATTAGTAGCCATAATCTGCTTCTCCACTGGTCTCAGCAGACCACAGTGTTCACTTTACCCAGGTGTTGCTCAGGAGGAACTTTTGCTGCCACTGAATTCTCTCTTGTTAACAGCACCGACCAAGAACAACAAAATAACAATCATATTCGCATGTTTCACAGCAGAAAATATGTATTTCAAATATACTGCAGGTGTGTACCATAACTACCAGCCCAACAGCAGCATCGCCACGTTTAAAACAATCAGGAAAAAGAATCTGTGTATAAAACACGAATATTTATCTGTAGGCAGCATCCCAGAGGTGCACAAGCACCCACCCACAACGAGTGCATGCAAACATTAAATGAGGACATGCTCTTCCCACACCTATTTACTACTGAGCAGAAACACTAAAAGGAGCAAATTCTCGTCGCTCTTCAAATGAGAATCCATCTGTCCAGTCCCCCCAAGAGGTTTTCTTCTTTTTCTATTCTCAATCAGACCTAAAGGGTCAAATTTTGCTTTCAGATTTTCACCCAGAACAACTGTTGATTCACAGAGAATTGAAAGCTCCCATTTGAAGGCAGAATTTGTTCTCAAGAAATCATCCCTTCGAAGTTTGGAAGACATGCAGTGATGCAATGGACATGATTTTCCATTTTCTCCTTTCTGAAGAAGAAGCAAAGACTTTTGCATGCTGTGGAAATGCCTGAAGATAGCAAGTTTTATAGTTTTCCAAAAAATGGGCATTTATTACCAATCAGTGTGTGAAATACCACTGATGGTAAATTTTAAGTATATGGCAGGAGTTTCAGCATCATGACAACATACATCATGCATTTTTACAACATATAAGTGCAGTGATATTGCTCCCTTTCTCAATAACAATATATAAGAATATATAGTATAAATGTACAGTATATATTAGACACAATGTAAAATAACTTAGTGAAACGTCAAAGCTTCTGCATAAAAATTCAAGTTATGCCTGAGCATACCTCTATGCTGAATCTTATCTCATATACCTTCATTTACCTTTAGTTCCTCTTGCAAAGATAATTTTATCTCTGTATTTAATTGCTTAAAACCATCAGAATTCTTGCCTTTTTTCCTTTTATCTGCAGTAAGTGAAGACTGTAGTAGCCAAGTCAAAGCCAGGATTTTGTGCACCTTTGCTAACGCTGTTTATGTTCTGAGAAGCAATTAATTGTGAACGTGTTGTACAAAAGCAACTTCTTAAAAGCTCATTACAGTTCATCATTGTCCATCAGGTTCTGTTCCAAAATCTCCCACTGCATGTAGATGGTAATGAAGTGGCTTTCTCAGAAATGGAGCTCCATTGATATCTGGAAATTATAAATCTCACCAGCTTAGCTGAAATCCTATCAAGCACCACTTTGGTAATTGCTTGCAAGAAGGATCAATAAAAATCTATTTAATGGGAATATACAACTTGTCTCAGAGCAGGTAGGTGGAATTTTAGCTTTGCTTGACACTCAACAGAGCTTTTTTTGCAGTGCCAGGTTTCCCCTCACACTTGTTAAATGAAATATGGTCAAGGACTTTTCTGCAGCATTTCAGGAAGATTTCTGATAGTACAAGGGAAGAAGTGTTGGGGTTTTTCTAACCAAGGCATTAAGAGACACTTTGACTGTCACATTACTTATCAAAGTCTACCAGAGTTCACCATTCTTGCAATTAGGTCTCTTGGAATTATTCTGAATACAACTTCACTTCAACAATTTGAACAACTCTGCCCCCAATATAAGCAAAAATATACTTGACATATTTATCAATAACTACTTTCCTAATGAACAATGAATTAAAGCTGCAAAACAGTTTGAAACACGATGTTAAAAGAAAAAATAATGGAAGACAGGGTGATTTTCTATAATTCCTTCCAAGAAACAAATTTCCACCCCCCTGCCCTCCCTTACATTCCCAGCCAGTGTAAGTCGACAGAATTACACTGTTTTAGATCAGCTTAAATTCTGACCTATATACCCCGGTGGAGTTAATCCTAATTTCTACCACTGAAAGTGGGATCAAATTCACTTTGTCTGTAATAAAGCAGTGGATGATAAGCAAGCGTCTTCTCTGTCAGATTCTGCTTGAGAGAGGAAATTCTTTTGCGGTGCTAAATGACATCCAAGACAGTTTAGAAAATAAAGCTGGAATTTCATAAATTTCAGCGTGGTGAGAACCAATATTGGCAACAGTTATTTATGCTTTAATCTCAGCAAAGTTCTTTGGGTACAGAGAGAGCATCAGCTGGTGAGTCTGTAACCCTTTCTGAGCACTGCTTGGGAGGGGAACGAGGAGGCAGGCGAGTGATTTTCAGTGACACGAGGCTGCTGAACACACCGTGACTCAGACTCTGTTACCACAAATAAATAACATCACATTGTCCAGAACTGCAGATTAATATGTGGGGCCTCCAGTAGGTGATATTTATTTTCTTGCGTGTTGTACTGAGATCTCAGGACAGGCAAAGGGTCGGGGGCTGAAAGGATGTAATCGATGCTGAATTTGATTTCAGAATCCGATTTTGCTAAGGAGGAGCTGCTTAGGCTCTGCCTGTTGGTCACGCTGCTTGGAGCAAACCCACAAGGCTCCAGAAGTTTTGGGCCCGGTTCAATTCTTTCATGTTTACTTTCAGAAGAGGAAATGCTGTTCAAAGCAGAGTCCACGGAAGAGATACTGGGGGACAAAGGACTTTTCACGCTGCTTGGTCTCTGCTCCTTGTGTTCCCTTTTCACGTTCCTCCTCCTCCGTCTTCTCCTGTAATTCCCATTTTCAAAGAGATCCAGCATGGATTCGCATCCTGTTGCAAAGCTCCAATAGTTTCCTTTCCCCTTCTCATTCCCTTCTGTTCTGGGAACCTGTATTTATTTAAAGGCAGTTCAGTGTTTGTATGTGTTACAGATGCTGCTGTTTAGCATCTGCATTCATTTACATTTAAGAATGGTGTAAACACATATGACAAGACTTTTAAGCCTACTCCTTGTCATTATATGAGTAAGATGTAAACCCCATCCTCTTCAATTTGTTATCTATTAGCATACATCAGACAAGGATATATTCCTTATCTCTGTAATTGACAACTCAGAGAGATTTAAAGTGATTTGCAGCTCAGCTGTTTGTTTCCCTTCTTTCCTAGTGATGAGATTATTGCTGTCTATATTTTTTTAGCCATGCACAGTGTGTGTGTAAATACACAGTAACTGATCTTACCTTCACAAAACAACTGTTAAGCGATAAGTTATGTCGGATGGAGTTCTGCCAGGCTCTTTGATTTGATCTGTAGTAAGGAAATTTCTTCATTATAAAGTCATAAATGCCAGAGAGGGTGACTTTATTTGAAGGGCTTTGCTGGATGGCCATTGCAATTAAGGCAATGTAGCTGGAAAAAGGAAAACTTGCTGTTACACCATCGCCCTACTCACAGACTCAGTTTTTAGGACCACACGGGTGCATGTGTGCCTATATCCTGCTTCCAAAATTCCCCCAGTGCATCCGTGCCCTGACCCGAGGTGTCCCAGGGAGAAGTCCTGAGTGTGGTCACTGCCTGTCCTCCAGGAGCCCCGGGTGACACAGAGGGGTCACTGCCAGGCATTGAGTCCCCAGGGCTGCCTGCAGAGCAGGGGACAGGGGCACACACCTCTCCAACTCCAGCTGAAAAGTTTCCCTGAGCAGGAAGGCTGCAGGGAGACAGCCCAAGCTCAGAGTCACTGTCACTGGAGACCAACCCTGCTCCTGGAAAGGACTTTGGGTGTCCCTGTGAACATCTACACCGCTCCTCTTCCCATCACACCGGGCATCTCTGCATCCAATTCACCCCTTGGCACACTGAAACATTTAATTCCCTTCTCCCAGGGGTGCTGGAGGTTGGAGACTGTCTGAGATCTGGAGGCTTTAAGGGCACGCCAGAGTTGCTGTGACCCCTCATGGGAGGAAACAAATCATGGACACTTCACACACAGAAAGGGGAGAAATCTGCCCACTGCAGTGCCATCCCATCCCACACACCGGGCCCCCTGCTCCCCTGAGAGCTGAGATCCCACCAGCCCAGAGCTCAGAATCCTCACCACAGACAGGGGGACTTGGAAAAACTTCATCATCTTACCTGTACGCAGGTCTGGTGAATTTTTTCTCTTCGTCAGAACTACAGGTAGGATAATCGTCCCCATCATAATTGAAGCAGTTATAGGGGTACTGCGTGTTGTCAAACATCGTCCTGCTCCTCGCTCAGCTCCTGTGGAGTGAGAGAGATGGAGTGATGTTTCTCAGAGCTTGGACTCCCTCCTCCCTTCTTCCCTCCCCTCTGTCTGTCTGGTTCCCTCTCTCCCCCTCCCCACACTCCCTCTCCTCCGTGCACACACACTCTCCGCGATGGGGTGGGGATTGTTTTTGCAATTCTCGCGTCCCAGACAGCCCGTCTGTTCGGATATTATTTTTGTGGGGGGTGTTATTACCGCTGTCCTCGCCGTTTCCCCCGGCAGGGGTGGCAGGGGCAGGCTGCTGGGGGTGCAGGGGCCGGGGGATCGGGGTGACCCCGGCTCCGGTAGCCGCGCTGGCCTCGCTGGGTGGTCCGGGCTGGAGAGGGGCCAGCGCTGCCCCCGCCGCACCCACGACGTGACAAAGGCGAGCAGCATGATGTTAATAAATCATGCTTCAAGGTCTCCACTTGGAAATTAAACTTTGAGAGAACGGAGCGCGGCTCCCCGGAGCCCCAGAGTGCTCCCCCTCCGTGGTTTTTTTTTTGGCGGAGCAGGGTGGGTTTCTTATTTATTTATTTTTAGGAAACCGAGGTACAATAAACAGACGTCCCAGGCAGTAATGCGCGCTTGTCCCGATCTGCAATCTATAATGCGGTATAATAGACATAAATTATGTTTCCATGACTAAAGGAAAATCTGTATGTTCAAAGAAAGTAGAACAGAGGGATATGAGGGACTACTGTCAAGCAGGAAAGTAAAAGGAAAATAGCTGTAGGCAGGAGAACTGCCTGTGTGGGCTTTGATCTGCAGGATGAATTAGACTAATAGCCCTGTGTGTTGGCATCCAATACTGTAACAATTTAATAGTTTTTCAATGCTTTGGAGTGTTTTCCAACAAGTGATGTAAACCAAAGGCATCACGCACCATTTCAGGGGGGGACTTAAAAGGTGTGTGCCACATGATAATTAAATTATTTGAAGACGGCTCTGTCCCAGGAAATAGCCCCAGGAGGAAATGGGTTTTGGAATAGAGAAAGCAAATTGGTGTGCAGAGAGTTTCCCTGGATAGAAATATAAAAGCAGAACCACTAGCGATGCAACTTTTGTTTTCTGTAACATCTTTCATACAAAGTATGTCCCCAAACCCCTTTTGGAGTTAAAGGATACAGTTAGGGGAAAATTCATCTGTGTGATAAAGAGCCCTTTAAAATGATGCTTTAGTGGCTCCTAGAGTTCTGACAAAGATGGACATAAGAAGGCTTTTCCTGTGGAATATAACAGGACATTATAGCAGGGCGTAGGGAGAAATACATGGCATGAGAAAAAAAAATATATATGAGGTATTTCCTTGGGAATGTTAAACCAGAGCAGATAGCCAAAATAAAAATTATCTCCACTCTAAAATACATCAATAGGCATATGCATGAGGCATCCACTGCAGAGGAGGTGTTAATTCAAAGGGTCAGCTACTGCTGCCTTAGGCATTAGCAAAGCTTTAATACTGAGTAAGACAGAGGAGATTCAGTGGAGGAAAATGAAATATATAATGTCTGATCTTCATTCATACTCTGTCCAGCTGGACTAGAAGGTTTAAAGTAAAGAAACCATGTCACAGATTTGGGAAGATTCCCCCTCACTAAAATCCATGATCCTTGAGACACTTTGATGTCCACTTTGATTTTTAGTAGTGGTTCTTCTCTTCGGAGGTGTTTTACCTCACTAAAATTCCAGTAACTCAGACTAAAGACTAAAAACGGTCTTGCTTCTGATTTATAACAATTTCAAAAAGCAGGACTGGGTTGGTTGACTGCTTTTACCCAACCTCTAAGCACCTTTCATTTCATTTTTTTTTTCAGTTTCTTTCATTCTATTTATGGAAATTGGCTTATGAAAAGTCAGACAACACACTTAGACCAAAATCCTCACACACTTATGGACAGTATTTAATAGGTGAGGTTTTCTGTAATGGGAATTAGAGCAAATGACTGTAGTGTCACGCATGTAGTAATGTCCATTATCTCTATTCCTGTATTTTCTTGTAGTGGTGAGTGTAACCCACTTGTCCATCTCTAGCACATCTGCAATGTACATTACAGCTCATGGCCATGCTATTCCTCACCCCTTCCAGTGGGAAATGCCCTTGGGTTAAATTTCCTTCTCAGCAGTTTGTCTGTGAGGCTAAACTGAGCAGAAGGAGTCAGATCAAGGGCTGGTGTCCTTGAGCATCACCTCAGGAGTGAGTGGGACCGTGGGTGGGTGGTGCAGGGGCAGCCTGGCAGGACACAGGAAACTCCTGTCACTGCCATTTGTGTCACACATCATCTGGGGATAGACATTATCACTTCCTGAGAGCTGGAGGATTTGGCTTCTGGCTCTGTAAATATCACATATTCATATACATTCACCTGCTGCAAATTCATACAGACCCTAAGAAGAGCACAAACCATTTCTGAGTCCTACAACATCAGAAACAAATTATATACGATCTCTCATAAACTTGCTTCTAAATTCCATATATGCAAAACTGGTGGAATATTTCACAAGGTAATTCTTAAAGCCTGCATGCCAATATTTTATCCCCAAGTGAGTGTTTATGGTCCAGTTACAATCCTTGAAAATAATATTCATAAAGAAATGCTCTTGTATGTACCATGGTGGAGTGAGCAGGTGCCATGCTTATGGTGGCAGAACATGTTGTACAATAGTTTTTTCCCCAGCATCTGTGCAGCCATTACAGTTTAACTAGAGCAATTATAACTCACCTCTGTCATTATCATAAAAGCATAATTTTGCCAGGCTAGTGTTTTCTTATGTTGTATATTTTCAGAACACAAAGTTGTAAACCATTTGATTTGAGATAGTAAAGAGGCAATAAAAGTGAAAGATTTGACTGAGTTTTTAAACACTGATATTAAAAAAGTTATTTGCAATTTTTGTAATTATGACAGAGATTGTGAAAGTTGCACATGAAATTCAGACAAGCCATAAATCCAAACAGGGCTGAATTACTGCTCATTATGGGATAACAGAATAACAGGGAGCACCTCAGTGTTTAGGACTGAATGCTGGCATTCCATCTCCTTACTGCTGTAGACTGGTGTCTCCCAGCAGCACAACTCCTTCTGCTGTTTCTCACATTAGGTTGCAGTTTAGGACTTTATTCCAAACCTTTTAAATTTATCATATAATCATAGAATTATTTGGAATGGAGGGGACATTTTAAAATCATCTCATTCTAGACCCCTGCCATGAGCAGGGACACCTTCCACTATCCCAGGCTGCTCCAAGACCCATCCAACCTGGCCTTGGACACTGCCAGGGGTGGGGCAGCTTCTCTGGGCACCCTGTGCCAGGGCTTCACCATCCTCACAGGGAAGAGCTTCTTTCTTCTATTTAACCTAAATCTCCTCTCTTTCAGTTTAAATCTGTGGAAACCAGCGGTGTCCTTCAGCAGGCTTTGAATCCCTCAACAAGAACCTACACCACCAACAAACTGCTTTCTTTTTAGCACTTTTTAGTGCAAGATCTGTCTCTCTGGAGAAGAAGAGAATCGAGGAATGCAGGTTCTTATGCACCTTTTCTCCCAGTTATTTTGATATGGGATGACAAGAAGGAAACTTCCCCAAACTTGGATGGGTATTTGCCTCTCCCTGAGAGAGATCTCATGGCATTCAACTTGGTGACCCTTTTTCCTAGGAAAAGGATGAGGCTTGCTGTACTGTTCACCTGAATTTCCTGCTGGATTTCTCTCTGCTTCACCCACACCACTCAACTGAATTCCTTTCCCTTCTGCATCTCCTTTGTGTTCACATGCAGAACTTAATGGAAATAAAATTTCCACCACAATTTGTGGTTTTCTGCTGGAGTTCAGTGAGAATTGTTTATATTTCCTAGCCAGGGGGTTATTTGGAGAAGTATTCCTCATCTGCATGCCTTCTAGCTGCAGCAGTGTAAAACTCATGCATAAAACACAGCACGTGTGTCTACCAAAACAGGAATGTGGATGAGAAATCTTCAATGACAATTCATCACACCAGAAGTGGTAAATAAGTGAGCAGCTACAGACACTCAGACATATTATCCCTGCCCTAGTTGGACAAGGAGATTCACAAGGCATATGTGAAAATCCAGTTCTGGAGATTCTCAGTTGTGTTCTGGCAGTGAAAAAATAGGAAAAGGAGGATCTCCGGGTTGAAAAGTCAGTTCTCCTACCTACTCTTACCTACTCTTGTGCTGTGACTCATTTGAATTTGACTCTAATGAATTCATGGCTTCTGAGACAGTGGAGGGGGAATGTGGACAAGACTCTAGCTTTTAGACACTTATTAAGGGAAATTCTGGAATACTTTTTAACTCATTTTCTACTTAAACCCAAATGTAATGGAAAGATATTTAAAAGGCTTTATAAATAATTGGAAAATAAATAAAGGATCATTTTTTGTTGGACAAAATTGTTTGGATCGGTCCAAAATGACAAGATTTTAAACAGTAAAAACATTAAGATTTTCTATTCTGTCCTCGGTTTGCCCAGCACCTTTCTGCTGGCGGGATGTTGGTGGTTAAAAGGACACATCCCTGCTTCTCTCTTTGAGCTGGATGCATGAGGCAGAGGTTCAGAGTTTGTGTGCTTGTGATTTGGCATTCTTCTCCTTCTTAGCAGCACAGAATTAAATCCCTCTCTCTGAGGTTGCAGACAGAAACACAGGAGGGATGTTCAAGCTTGTACCAGAAGGAATCACAGAATGGTTTGGGATGGAAAGGACCTTAAAGCTCATCCCATTCCACCCCCTGCCATGGGCAGGGACGACTTTCACTATCCCAGGTTGTTCCAAGCCCTGTCCAGCCTGGCTTTGGACACTTCCAGGGATCCAGGGGCAGCCACAGCTTCTCTGGGCACCCTGTGCCAGGGCCTGCCCACCCTCACAGCCAAGAATTTCTTCTTAATATATAGTCTCTCCTTTATGTTAGTGGGATTTTTCCTGCCTTGGCTACAAAAGCCTCCAAAATCCTGATCCATGGGGTTTTGGAGTCAAAAGGAAGAGCTGGAGGGTTTGAAATGAGGGGAAGTTGAGAGGTGATGCCCATTCTTTGCCACCTTGAGCACCTCTTGGGCTGGCACAGCATTCATACCCCAACTCTGTATGTAGCAGAAAGGGACATGAGCCTGGCACAGCTGCTTCATCTCGTCCTTCTTGGGTCATTTCTCATTCCAGCTGTCCAGAATCACTTGGCCATAGGCCTCCCTTCATACATTGTTTGAATTCTGCACCAGACACAGCTAATAACCTGGGCCAGGAAACTTGTTCCAGATGTTAATTAACTCCCTCTGCATTAACTGGAATCACACAATTAAGGCCTGATTATTTATAAAACCATTTTGTCAAGAGAATTAGGAACATCCTGGCTCACACTTCCACACAAATGTCCATGTGCTGCTAAATTGTGGAAACTGCCATGAGTTGTCCTACACATTTATTTTCAGCCATCATAATTATTCCAGAGGAGAAAGGGCAAGAGTCAGGCAGGCATGGAGGAGCGAAAGAACAGATTCCCAGCTGAGCAAAGGTCTCCTGTTGTGGTGCCTGCATCCCTCAGAGATTCCTGTCAGCTATCCCACAGGCAGTGTGTCTTTCCTAGGGCCATCAAGCTCGGTGATGCTCACACACAAATTGCAATATTGAGGTAGCTACTCAGGGATTGGAGGGCCAGACCTGGGTCTGTGGTGCTTTGTCAGCTCTCTACCACACATTCATTGGTTTAAGGGGTTTTTCTGGGTGTCACACAAACACTTGACAGATCTAAAACACAGCAAATTTGAACCAGTTCAAAACTGTTCCTCCCATCTGCCTCCCACACATTTCAGAGGAACTGGGAATTTTTATGATCTGATATGGACAAAACAGACAAACACAAGGCAAACAAATACAAGGCAAACAAATGCAAGGAGCACAAGCTTTGCTCAAGCTGGCTGGACACACCTGATCCTGCAAGCGCAAAGGTAACTGCCCCATGGTGATGCTGTTGAACAGCTTCTGGATGGAGGGGAGGAGTGCTCTGAGCAGCTGGAGCAGATGCACAGCACTGCCTGTGTCTGCAGCCACCAGACATGACCCCTGGAGCAGCTGTGACCCTGCAGGGACTGTTTGAATCCAGGCTGAGCGAGTTGGAGCCAAGGATCTCCTGATGGATCCCTTGGCCAGCCTGGGACACTCAGGGGTGAGTGCTGGCCCAGGGCAGGCTGAGCAGGGGCTGGGAACTCTCTGCCCCTTTCTGTACCCTGCTGACACCTTCACTGTTCCAAACCCTGCCCCCCAGGGAACAGGAGGGACGGGGAGAGGCAGCGCTCTTGTGTTTTGCTGGTTTTATTTTCCTTTGAAAGTAGTAATTCATTCCAGTTCACTTACTCACAGCTCTCTCCCACGCAGAAGTTTTCTGGGAGCTGCATGAACAATCCCAAAACAATGCAGATCAAACTGGCAGGGTGAAAGCAACTAGAAATTGGCCCCTAAGCAAGTGCTGTCATTTCTTTAGAGGGAGAGGATGGCAGGAAGGAGCACCACCTTCCTTCAGAACTGAGCTGCAGGATTACCTGCCCCCAGGTTCTCAATGTACAGGATTCTCTTCAGATAAAATCCCTTCAAATTTCTCCATAAGGTGCAACCTGTGGCTGCACAAACCTCCCAGGATAGTCCAGTTTTCTACAGTACCCATCTTTATAATAGCATCACCCTTTGTAATCTGATTCCCAAGTCTTAATTACCAAGTGATAACAACATTTCACCATTACCAATATGATTCCTTTTCTTGCATAACTCACACCTCCTCATGCATAATTCTGATTTGATGTATTTCTCCCTGTAAGTAAATTAAATTATCAAGGGTTTTCTTCATTCTGGGAAAAAAAAATTCATGTTTTGATAATACCAGTTAAACGATTCAGCTTCCTTCCAGGATAAACACTTGATGGTTAATGTGTCAGGGACACGGGATTACATTTTCCTCAAAGCCAGACATAAACTGCCTTCTCTTCCTCTGAATCAGAATTACCATTCACAGTTCATCGTTTATCATCCTTCAAGTATTTGGCTTTCCATCACATGAAAGCTACTCTCAGCAGAGAACCAGAGTTAACATTGTATTCTGAGGTTACTGCTGACTGCTCCTTAAAGAGCTGTAAACTCCCTCCCTGCTTTCTCCATCCTTTTCATCTTAGGAGAGGCTTTTTTGATGCACACAGCAGAGTCTAAAGAGAAATAAGCTTTGATCTCTGCCACCTCAAGTGCATCCTCACCGTCAGTGGTTTCAGGTGAAATTATTTGTAGAGTAGTTCCAGTCCTCAGTGCTGCTGTCCTTACACAGGTTGGGAATTTTGCTGTGTGCCTGTCTCTGAAGCCATGGTTTATGTTTGAGCTGGTTAAAGTGTAATGAAAAGACTCTCCGTTTAAATATAAACCAGCTTTGTTTCTGCTTCTTCTCATTAAGTTTTGACCTTAGATTGTTTTTCTTCATTAGATACTCAGTTTGAAATGTCTTTGGGATTTCAAAGTGGCTAAGCCAGCTTGTAGCACTGAAAGTTTCTCATTTTCAGTGTCTTTTAGGCAGCTGAATTTGACAAAATGGGACCTTCAAGAAGCCAAGTATTTTTAATGGAAGCTCAGCTTCTTTCCATTAATCTGGTGCACGGTGCTTTTAGGAATATATAGGCAAGATCTCAGTAAAGCACATGTCTTGATTAAGAGTAGATTTTATTTGAGAGTCAAATCCTGTGTATTTTCTGACTCACCTGTTTCTGCAGCAGCTGATTTGGCTGTGTGCAAGTGAAAGGCTGAACATCTCTCTGTTAATGAGTATTTGTGAGAGCAGTTTATTTTTCTTTAGTATCTTCCTTATTTTCCAAACTGTTCCTTGATTCCTATGAATAATTCTCAGGACTTCTGAATTTAGAAATTATGGCCCTAATTCTTGAGCTCTGCATAGAATGCTTTTAGGGAAATAATAGACGACGATTTATGGTATTTTACTGCTGGTGTGAATTTCCAGGCAAACGGCAATTTATGAAACTTCAAGGATTCAGAGGCTCTGCATTTGGCTGGGTAGGATCCAAAACTAAAAAGAAATAGGATCTAGGAAATCACAAGGTAGCCCAGTTGGCACTTTTACCATGTGAGAGACATTCCTAAATCCAGCATCTTCTGTGCTCACCTGCTCCAATAGTGGTGAGTAACCCCCAAAGTAAAGAAAGCCAAATGTCTGTTCCTACAGCTGCAGCCCAGCTCTGTGGTGAAACTGGTATTTTACGGGGTATTTTGCAGCATGAAGCTCCACCAGCATCAGAGCTATTTTGTGCCCCTTCTGCTGCCCACAGCACAGCCTGCAGCCACAACTCCAAGGACACCCAAATAGCCCAAAGCTGCATTTGGAAAGCAGAGCCCCAGAGGACCTGGATGAACTGACACCATGGCAGCTGCTGGGGTGAAAGGGAGCAGAGCAGGAGGAGCTGTGGGTGCTGACAAAGGTAGTGACACCACCCAGGAAACAACAAGGGATCTATATCTATATTTAATTGCAGATCCTGTTAGTGATAGCCTGAAGGAGGAACTTTGGGGTTACCATTTGTAGGCTGCTCCTCAGCAGGGTGATCTGTGGGTGGAGGTGAGACACTGGGATTATTTCAACCATCATTTCTTTAAAGCTGTTTGGGAGTCTTGACAAACAGACTTTTTTTTCTTTATTTATTGGGTTTTTTTGGTTGTGGTTTTTTTTGTTTTTTTTTTTGGTGGTTTTTTTTTTTTTGGTTGTTCTTAATCAGTCAATCAGTCAATTTGGAAAACAAAGAGATAGCCAAAATCATAAAAAGGGATTTTAAAATGCTCAGACACTGATGGAGAATGTAATGACTCTCCAGATCATGTATTGCCACTCCCCAACACCCTGAATCCATTAAAAGGAAGGCACAAGACAGTCCTGGTTATTTTACATCATATCTCTTGTTTTATTCCACCCCAAAATCACTGCCCATGCTAAAATGATAAGCACTGATCTGCAGGACAAGTGACCCCACTCTGCAAGCTGCCTTTCCCAAGAGTATCCAACAGCAGAGCTCTTGGCTGACTGACCTGGGCTTCGTGGCTCTTGTGTGATTTCCTCAGCAAATTTGGGAAAGACTCAAAGCAGCCCCTTTGCTAACTGAGATGGGGTTCTGGGCTGCTAAAGGCCTTTTATGCTGTGGCAGCAGCCACAAACAGCAACAATCTTGAAAATTGCTCAGATGCATTGGTGCTGACAAAGGACACCGAGGTGGGAAAAGGGTCTCTAGGAAGCGGGATAGAAAGAAGCTGAACTTTCACTTAAAATAAGCAGAGACTCCTATTCTGGCATGTGCTGCAGAGAGATCTGCTGGCAGTGCATCACTGTGCCCTGGCAGCTGAGAAAACTGGAGCATGGGACTTTTATGGGTCATACGTCGTGCTTTGAGCTATTCTGCACTAACTGAGCTTGGGAGGGAGCACATCTTTCTGTTCATTTGATCCCATAAGTGAAAATCAGGCACCAGGATGAGAAGATTGTAGGAAGGCTATCTGAATCACGAACTCTCATTTGCATTTTTAAATAGAACTCAGTAGAAATCTTGGATCCCAAAACCCTCTAAATTTGGAGCATGCAGAATTCATCTCAGGGCTCTTTTTGTGGTTAATGGCCTACATATATCTATCTTTTGTGGGTAAAATATCTTCTTTAAAAAAAAAACCATTGCAACTTTTTATGTTTGTTTGGTACAGGGCTGAACAGTGTCGAGCAGAGAGCCAGAGATGTATTTAGATTCATTCCCCTGGAATACGAGTGGGGATGGACATGTTCTTAATTAAATCTTGGAGTTTAGAAGATTGTTTCCCAAGGTTATTTTTGGTTGTTGAAGTCTGGATCTGAAGATTTTCGCCTGGCTCCAACCCCAGTGCATTCATATCTGATTTGGGCAGTTTAGAAATTAATCTTTACTTGGAAGCAAAGAGGAGCAACCGTCCCCCAGTCTGAAGGGATGTCCCCAGTTTTCCTCAGGACAGTGTAAAGCTGTTTGAGCCATCTGAGTCTCTCAAACCTCTCCATCTTGCAGCAGCCTGACTCTCACAATCATCTATCCTGCAGCTTGTCAGTGTATTTTGCTACCAGATGAGAGGTAGATTGGGAAATCTCTGGATTTCCTGGAGTTGTCTAAGGGAAGGACAACATCTTTGAGGCAGATCACTCAGCTGAAGAGATTCCTCATCCTGTTCCCCCACTCTGGCATCAGCTCCCCCATGTCATGGTGTTCACATGGCACAAGCTGTGCCATGGTGGGAGAAGTGATGGGAGGGGAAATGGGGACATGCTGGAATGGGAACTGGAATTAATGGCACCTGATGGTCCATTTGGGGGTTATTTGGCATGAATCAAAGGGGCTGAACTGCTGTAAATGCTCAGCATTCAGAGGATATAATCAGCTTGTCCATCCTGAGGAAGCTGATGCAGTGGAGCAAATGAAATCATCTTAAAACCCTGCATTTGCATGAGGTCATCAGAAGCAATTTGGTTTCAAGTTGAAACATCAACTTACATTCAGGAACAGGTCGTCCCCACAATAATGTCCCCAGAAAGGGTTCAGCTGTGTCCCAGGCCATGGTAACAG
The DNA here is from genome assembly GCA_013398615.1 of Brachypodius melanocephalos. Taxonomy (NCBI): domain Eukaryota; kingdom Metazoa; phylum Chordata; class Aves; order Passeriformes; family Pycnonotidae; genus Brachypodius; species Brachypodius melanocephalos. Next base: position 8,152,032 of record VZSR01003816.1, read on the forward strand.
GATGGATCCAGTGGAGCTCTGGGGTCTGGCAGGGTGTGGGGAGCTGCTGGGGGAGTGCAGAGCCCACTGCCCCTCTCTGCCCTGGGCAGGCAGGGCTCCCTCCCAGCTTTCTCCTACTCTGTGCTCATCATGCTGAGCAAGAGAGGAGGGTCTCTCACTGGATATTCCTTCAGGTCAGCTGCTCTTCACTGCTCAGGATCAAATCCCTCTTAATCCCTCGGAGGGAAAGACCCCAGATTCTGCTTGCTCAGTTTCAATGCACAGGAACACAACTGAAACCATTAGAGAGCCCTTTGCCAAGCACAGCTGCCTAAAAAGCCTCGTGGTGCTTATTCATACCTTTCCCCTCTGGACAGCCAAGAAGCAACAGCTTTTTGTGTAAAACCCATTGAAAGGTTTAACTCAGCTTCTGTGCTGTACTCCCTGAGGAGAGGGGAAGGATCAAGGTCTTGCGAGGATGAGAATGTTGCTAAAAATTATTGAACTGGAAAATGAAGTTAATTAGCACTCTTCTAGCCATTTATTTTCGCATTTTCTTTCTTCTCCCAACCATTCGTTGTTGGCCTGCTTGCATGAGAAATGAGAATTGCATGAAGACATGGTCTATCTGTGCATCAGGAAGTTCCTTGCCTCGATCTCCAGGCTTATTTCAAACAGCTCTTGTAGCAGTTGAGACTGTTATTGAGTTAATGTTATTGATGATTTCTTTATTAGCTGAAGGGAAAGCTGAATTTGGACACATCACTTACTGGCTGGCTGAATCTTCACTGCCTGCTGGACATGCTCCAGCACTTCAGTGTCTTTCTTGTCATGAGGGGCCCCAAACTCAGTCCAGGATTTGGGGTGTGGTCTCTCCAGTGCCCAGCACAGAGGGACAATCCCTGCCCTGGTCCTGCTGGCCACACTATTGATCCCTGCCAGGTGTCACTGGCCTTCTGGACACCCCTGGCTGATGTTCATTTACTGCCAGCAGCACCCCCAGGTCCTTTCCCACTGGGCAGCTTTCCAAGCACTCTGCCCCAGCCCTGCAAGGGTTGTTGTGACCCAAATGAAGAACCTGCTGCTGAGCCATGGTCCTGTGTGTTAATAACCTGCTAATAAGCTGATTAATGGTTTGCTGTATCAGATGTCACACTGCAAACCGGGAAATACTTCCCTTGCCCAAAAAGAGGTGACTACCAAGCTTAATGTGGATTTAACAAGAACACACACACAGCTGCTGGCTCCAGGTGGGGAGCCACGGGTCAAGGTCACGTCCTCTGCTCACCTTGACAGCAATTCACACAAAGACAGGAAAATCTTTTCAGTAATATGTGTTCCTGCAGAGCTGCCCTGATTATAGCAGTGCAGTGGGACAGAGCAATATCTCCAACACCGGTACCCTCCCGAGCTGGGTGATGCTGCTGCTGCCGCCCTCTAGATGGTGCAGTCCGATAAAAAATTTGAGAAAAGATGGTAACTTGCTTTGATTTTTTTTTTTCTTTTTTTTTCTGGGCAGAGGTTTTTTAATTGCACTTACAGGAGGGCATATTGCCAATGGCTGGGAACTGGAACACTGCACTGCTGGTAATTTCCTTAAGTGCAGGGATGGGAGCCTGATCCACCTGGTTTATGCATATTTTGTAAAACTTGGTAAATTGTACTGTATTGTGCCTTGAGACATTTTGCACTCTAAGTTTTTACCTATACTGCTCTATATGATTTTTTTAATTATACTTTTTTCTTTTAAACCAGGAGTCTATGTAAGGAAATGTGATGTGTTTTGGAGGTCAGACTGGGAAACAATCACAGACCCAAGTAGGAAACCTGGTTTAATTGTTTTGGGTATTTGTATCTTGGAAGCACAGGTTGCTGACTGCAAAATTTTAGTTAACAAACCCAGTAGTGTATATGCTGTGCTGCAAAGGAGATATTACACTAAGCTGATCACAGTCAAGTGGAACTGATTGGAAAATGAAAAGAAAAAGGAAAGAAAATAGGAATAGGAATATGCCAATTCTTAAAATGCAAAAAAATCCACCTAAGAGAGAAGACAGCAATTTGAGGTGAAAGCCTGCTTTTGATCCACTGATGAAATACATTCACCAGCTGAAGTGAAAAAAGCAACCTGCACCACATGGGAAAATGTGTGTGTAGGGATGGGCAGCAGCCAGCTCAAACTGGTACAGAAAATGAATGGAGATAGATATCCAAAAATCTGGAGCAGGAAGGGTTAAGGAAAACAAAAAAAAAGACTGGTTTTGAAGCAAAAATATATCCTAGCAACATCACTGGCCTAATACTAGATGGGGGTACTGAAGCTGAGGCAGCCAGGAGAAAGGGAGAGGTATCCAGAAGAGACTTTCTGTATTTGGAAAGCCACTCCCTTCTCACACAGCCTTGGCAATTCTCATTTCTCATGCAAGCAGGCCAACAACCTCCTGGTCCATCCAGCTGGGAAAACATCAGGCATCATCTGCTAGAGGAAAAATCAGATTTAAGTATTCTCACCACTAAGCATCTCAGAGAAAGTGGCCAAGGAAGTCTCTGGCCCATGAGAAATCATTTTTGGGTGGCTTGAACACAGTAAAGTCCAGGACTACCAAGGATGCTACTGCTACTTCAGTATGAGAATCAGGCCAGCCATTCCTGCTTTTTGCCATCCAAGAAGTGAAGAGTGAAACCCAGGAAGATAAAATGCATGGACATGACTATAATTAATGCCAATCAATTAGAAAACTAATTTTCAAGAAAGGCCTAAATTTGCAAAGTTGGTAATTTCCTGGCTGGGATCTGACTGGAGAGGAGATAGAGAGGAGAAGGTTTGGTTTTTATAAATACCTGTGATGGGACTGCTCCTGCATGGAAGGGTTTGGGAGGGCTGAGAGGAGCTCAGCAGAGACTGGCACTGCCAGATTGGAAAAGCTGAGCTGAATGGGATGCTGCAAGGGGATGTGACTGCAGGGTATAAACAACATGGTGAGAAGGGACAGAGCAAGAGTGACACATTCGGGCCCTGGTGCTGAATGGAGGGAATTAGGAGAATGGCCAAGGGGAGCAAATCACTTTGTCATTTCCTTGTGGTTTCAAACCAACTGGAGCTGCCTTTCAGATGGCTGCTTTGGTCATGTAATTATGGGGTCAGTCTGGGGGTACTGGGTGAAATGTTGACAGAATTAAGGTTTAGATCAGGTTTAGATCTGGTCTGAGGTCCCCTCCTGGCCTTTAACTCTGGAGTGATGAAAATCACTCTGAAGAAAGATTGGTAGAGACAGTGCAGGAGAGGAAAGGAGGAGCCGGAAGTTTTCTTCTGCCCCTTGTTCATGTAACTTGAATTTACTTGTTTCTTATCTCAAGCTTGGTAAGGGTTGTGCGTGTCCACACCAGCAACCATCCTGCCCAGCTTTGTCTGAATTAATTTTTGTGGGGTTTTAATTTTTTATTTCCAAATCTTTACTTTTTCTTCTCAGTTTGCAATTGCTATTTCCAATGAGTTCTCCCTCTTCTTTCCTTGGAGGTGACCTTTGCTCAGACCCTCTGGCCTCTTCTCCAGGTTGGGACAGCAGGACTGGAGCAGCTGAGACTCCTTCAGATCAGGGAACGTGGTGGCAAAGAATGTGGCTGTTTTTTGCAATAGAATGTGAGCTCCAGTCCAGTGGGTTTTTAAAAGTATTATCAGAAGTGAATGGCTACATTTAAAAATGTATAAGCAGGGACTTTCAGCACTGCATGCCTTCATTCATAATTCACCAGCGCTCGTTTCTAAAGAAGATTTGATATTTTTACAAGGTAAATGTACTTTAAAACCTTTCTTTACTTTGCAGTGAATGTGCAATTAAGTGAACTTACTGAAAAGAAGAGGGAAGCGAGGTTTAGAATAGAGTTGCCCCAATAGCCATGAAATGATTGTAATTTTCATGTAATTCAGCTTTGATTGGGAAATATTGTTGCCTTCCTGTTCATAGTAATGCCATGTTTGGGGCTGCTGGAGCAACTTTTCAGGCAAGATCTCCAAATTTGTGGCTGGTGACTGTTTTTAACTGCACCTTTGTGCCTAAAGATCCATAGTGGAGAGGACACAATTTTCAACTTGCATCTCCCTGATGTGCCCAAGCCCCAGTTCAGCAGGCTGGTCTGTCCTGGAAGCTGTCCCTGTGTGTCCCAGTACCCAAACCAGCTCCCAGGACCTGGTGATATCTCTGGTGCTTGCACAGAGCTGAGCTGGGGGAAAGACTGAGGTGTTTACTCACTGTTTCAGTCCCCACAGTAATCATGGGGGGCAAAACACCTTCCTTGCAGCTTCTCTGCACTTTTTACATAGGCACAGTGTGAGATGCAGCCATTAATCAGACAATCTGCTGGAGAGAACTGCTAATTAAGAGCACCCTGAAGTTCCCTCGCTCCTCCTGTCCATGCTGAAAGATCATTTGTTCTTTGTGCTGATGTTCAGGAGCAGGTGGTGGCTGGACTCCTCTGCTGAGCAGGGGTTTGGAGGAGGGACAGTGTTTATATAAAACACAGCCCATGTGTGAGTGCTGAGTGCCCCTGTCCACAGCCACAGCACACAGTGAGCCCTGGGCATCTCTGTTCCAGTTCTGCAGGAAGAGGGAAGGAGGTCTGGCTGATAGGAAGCAGTTGGAGGATTCCCATGGACTTTGAATGTCCAAATGGGTGGCCACCAGCATAAAAAGTGTTTGCAGCTGGTGTTGGAAAGCTCAGCAAGGCTGTGTTGCAGTGCCCATCACATCAACATAAAGGAGGATATTTCTTTTGCACTAATAATCCTCCTAAAGCCAGAAAGCCACTGGTGGGGAAAAGTGCAGCAGCAGAGCTCCAGAGCAGGACTTGCTGAGTCGACACAAAGAGGTGAAGGAAAAACCGTAATCGCAAATCTGTCTGGATAAATTAGGTGGGACATTCGTGGAAAACACTGAAGTTCCAGCACAGTGAAACCAGAGTTAAAGGAATCAGCCAAGCTCTACGTCCCAGATGTGCTACACCACACTCAGCAATCTCCAGACAAGGTCACTTCTACCTCAAGCACTGTGGAACAGCACCTGCTGCTTTACTTCCCAGCCAAAATCAGCATTTTCACCCTCACTCTCATTTTCTGCTTATGGATCCATTGTCCTCTCTCACGTTCAGATAAAAAGGGCTCTGTAAAAACCACATTAAGCCAGGATTAACTACAAGAGATTTTGGTGTGACACACCCCTCTGAGGCACTCCTGCCCTTCTCTTTGGTGCTGGCTTGGGGGGATGACAAGAGGCATCAGCACTTTGAGCCCCTCCAGACGTGGAGGGTGGGACAGTGACAATCCCCTTCTTGCCTCTGGGATGGAGTGTGGAACTTCCACTGACTGGACCCAGACAACTCTTTGTTCCTGCTTGGTTTTGTCCCAAACTCAGTTTTTCTATTCAAAGGGAAGTCTTTCCAGTGAAAATGTAGGGGGGAAACTCTCTGTCCCTAACAAGGCCATCTGGGGACAGTCTCTGTCTGAGCTTGTTCCCATGTAACCCTCAGCTGGGTCTGGCTTTCTTTTTTCTTCACTGCTCTCTTCATCCTTTAAGAGCTGCCTAGGATTTAGGGATGAAAGCCTGCCTCCTCTCCTCAAAGGATCAAACCTATTAGGCCTGTTTTCCAACTTGACTGATGTTTATATCCATTAATTGTTTTCCCTCTCATTTTCTGATTTCCTACTGATATCACAGAAAACCCTGAAGAAAACAATCTTTGATGGAGAATAACATATTTCAGAAGTTGTCTTCCCACCTCCAGTGTTTGTGGATAATTAGAAGATTGAACATAAATGGCTTGTGACGCTGCTTATTAACATATATTTTTTACCATTCCCTAAAATAGTTCATTTCTCTGTGCATTTTGGACACCCCAGGATCTTTTCCACACAAAAGGCAAAGGTCAATCCCTCTCTGCTTCTTGTCCCTGTCCTGCCAGCTGTGGCTTTAGGCAATATCATATTTTTAGCACCTGCTGTGAGATGATTCCTGGTGTTTGTGTGCTGCTGTATCATCCACCAGCAGGTGGGACCAGGCTCACCCCACCCTTCCCAGGGGACACAGGTCCTGCCACTTCCCAGAGGTGACAAATGGAGGTGAAAAACCCCAGTGACACCATGAGATCACAGGAGCAGTCCAGATGAACCCAGGAAATGGAGATTTTCCTCCTCAGTAACCCTTGGCTGCAGTTGAAGGGATGCATTAATGGTGGGATGTGACCTTATCTAAGTCAGGTTAAGATTTTCAACTTTGAACAAAGGCCAAGCTGGGAATTCAGTGGAAAAATCATTTGAGTCATAGTATATGGCAAATTCATATTCAGGACAGATGGTATTTTCTAAAAGTAGCTGTTTACTCCTAGAATTACTCTTCTTCCTTCCTGTGGCATTTTTTTCCCTCATTCTGTGGTTCTTCTGCCCACAAACTTGTCTTTTTCAGTAAATTTCTAGTGACAATTTTAACAATCTCTTAAAAAAACCCAGCTATAAAAAACCCTCTCTCCCTGTCTATATCTTCTTACCTTCATGATCCTCTGGGGTAATATCCTGCCCTAATTATGGATAAAAGTACAATATTTAGCTATTTTGGAAAATATCTTTTGTCTTCATACAGGAGGTCTAATTAGAAGTTTAGTCCATCTTGCTTTTTGTCCAGCTAAATGCCACACTCTCTATTTGTGTTGCTACTGTTGGTCCAAACTAATTAAGGAAACCAAGAATAGATTGCAAAAAAAAACAACCCCAAAAACCTATTTTGGTTTATTTCCTTTTAGAAAACTGATTTCAGCTGCACTCTCGTCTCCTCCTTTCACCCTTTGTGAAGGAGAACAGGCTGGTTTAGATTTCTGCCACCTTGATCTCTCCCCTCTGGCAAATCCCCTCTGGATTCGTGCCCAGGTACAAACCAGGACAGAGCAGGATTTGGCCCAGCATTCCCACCAGGAACCAGACAGAGGGCCTGGCCCAAATCATCAGGCACCTTATGGGGCAGAACTAGCCCAAATTAAATACCTTGAAGTTGAGTGCCAGCCTCATGGTTCTGTGGCAGGGCTGGGCTCTTGTATTTCCCAGGCACAGTGTTGAACATTGGATTTTCTGTTATTTAAGCCGTATTTTCTTTCAGTTTGGCCGACGGTGCCTTTCCACTGGCCCCGTATTCATTAGAAGGTCTCTAAGTCCACAGCAGTATTCAAAAGTGCTGCTCATTAAACCTTGGAAAGCACACAACCTTCCCCTTGTGTGATGGTGAGGATGAAAGATCTTGTAAAAGTCTAAAGTCTTCTTTATGGAAATAAAAATAGTCCCAGAAGCACAGCTATTTTTTTTTTTTCCTTCCTATTCCACACAGGTTTCTCTGTTAACAATTGCAGCTAATTTTGGCTTCTGTTATTTCTGGATATATACGATATATACGATAACCCCAGAATAATCTGACAGAGATTCTTCTAGTCATATAACTAACCAGAATTCTTGCTGTACTGTCTCACTGGTGCCCATCACCCTGGTTTCAGCACTCATTTCAGATATAAAATTAGAGACACAAATGCTGAATATTGTACTATTCGAAACACTACATTTTGTTTGGTCTGCTTTTTTCTTTTGACTTTGCACTTCTTATTAAATTAAAGACATCCCAACTCTCAAATTATGGAGCTGCACTTATTTTAGGGATAATTAATGGCAAATGTAGTTATTAACTTGTTTGCTTGAGGGAGAGAGAGAAAAGGTAAGAGGATTATTGTTGGTACAGCAAAAGAAATGGGAGAAAAAATCGCTGGCTTCAGATTACAGGTAATATGTGACTGAAAAAATGGAGCCAAGTGGGAACCTGCAACGCCAAACTGCAATTAATCCTGGCTCACCAAAGCTTGAAAAGCAGATTTTCAGCTGATATGAATCACACAGCACCCTGACTGGGCGGGCAGCAGCTCCCTTCCCCTGGCAAAGCAGCGTCTGCAGGAGCAGAACTGGTGTGTGCGGGAGCCAGAGCTCCCCGAGGTCAGGCAGAGGGATGAGGCTGTGGGAAGCCAGGCTGCTCTTTGTGCCTTTGATCCTGACAGGGCAGGGCTGCTCCTGAGGCTCTGCCTGCTCCAGAGGGATGGGGGTGACGGGATCAGTTAAAAGGGGAATAAAGACAAAATCCACACTTTGCTCAGTGCACAGGGCAGGGCTGGCTGTGAGGTCAGACGTCACTCGTGCAGGGAGGTACCAGAGGGAGCCCAAACACCCCAAAAGTGGCAGCAGCAGCACTGCCAGGGCACCACAGCTGAGCAAGCTGGGCAGGAATGAGCAGAATTTTCTGTTAAAATATTGTAAGGCCACGTGTCAGGAAACAGTTCTGTTAATGAGCTTTTTCAGCATCACCTTCTAGTTCTTACTAATTTTTCCCCTGTGTAAAAAAAAGCTCTTTTCCTCACCATTCATCTGACTTTTGGTCTTTGAAGCCCCCTTTCTCACAGCTACATTAAGTTTAAAAGAAAGGTTAGGCTTTTCCAGATAGTACAGGAATTGGCATTTAGGGAGATAAATCCTACTTTTACTGTCAATTGAAAAAAAATACTGAAGGATAACTCCTGCAGCTAAATTTCCATGGAAGACTTTGTCCGTCTTCCTTGCCTGGGTGGGTCCATTCTCCAGGTCTCTTCCCAATATCCCTGTCCTTGTTTGGGTTCAGTCTTACATCTCCACCTCTGTTTTATATTGCTGAAGTGGAATTATTACATTATTAAAGCAGCTGCTTCAGACCCAGGCAGGTTTTCCCCATCAGAGCTTTTTCATAAATCTGGGCATGCAGAACTTCAACAATCTTTAATGCTGCCGTAGGGGCAGGAAGGAGCAGCTCCTTTCATTGGCAAGCACCAAGCATATTTCTGCAGTCAGACACAGAGCAGTGCTCTCATGAGCATCACTTATTTCCACTATTGTTCATGCTCATGCCAAAGATTAATCTCTTTGCCCACAGCAGACTCCTTGTCTGATTTATTTGTGTGTATGAAAGGGACCCTACCCAGGGCTCTGGCTCTGGGCAGTCACTGCAAGGACATCCAATTATCAGTTCATCATTTTATTTTGATTAAATGATAGTTATGATGAGCAGCCCTGCTAGGATGGTGTCCTCTGCTCTTTTGTGTGGCTATAACACATGCCTAGCACTGGCTGCACAAGAGACCAGCCCTTGCCTGCATGCAAAGCCAGCTGGGCTCAAAAAGAGCCTTTGTAGGGACTTCAGACAACCTTGGAGCCAGGCTCTGATGTAAAATATCACAAGCTGATAGTGATAATAATTTGCTTTTTCAATCACAGGAAGCTCCATGCTTCTAGAGGCAACCAGCTCAAACAAATACATATTCAAACGAGAACACACCATAGGTGGGAAAAGAAATATAATTGCACCCAATTTTGCACTTGCACTTGTCCTCCAGGAGCTAGAATGGGATTTTTAATGTACTTATTTTGAATATGTGCATCTGCTCTGTCATTTTTTGTATAATGAGTACATTCCTGATACTTAAAGAATTAGCTTTCCCCCTTGCTAAGATATAGGCAAAATGAGGCGTGCTGTTATTCATGTATTTATTTATTCATTCATTTTTTGTGTGTGTGAAGCATACTGGGCAATCCATCTTGTTCCCAGGAAAACCCCAGGGGATATGGAGAAGGCTCAGCATTCAGCTCTGAACTCAATTATCACAAATCTCATCCTATAAATTGGAACATGCTGTAGAGGAAGAAGTAAATGCAGCTCTCCTGTAGTACAATCCCTGAAAGAAACAGACAGAGAGAAAAAAATAAAATGCTTTTGGACATATGCCTTGAGAAATGCAGGGGAGGGAGTTTATCCAGTCACGCCCAGATCCATGCTGCAGCAAGGAAAGGGGCCATTAGCTGTACTGCCAATTTTTTTTTGCCATGTCATGGTTTCATAGGGCAAGCCAAGTCCAAACACGGTGGTAGACATGGACAACCTGCACCAGCCTCCACTCCAGGATGTATCCTGAGCTTGGGCATGATCCTTCCCTCAAAGAAAAGCAACTTTTCTTGCTCAAGTGAACCAAATAATGAGCTTTTATTTCTCCTTTTAATGGCTCGGAGGATAGTTCTAAAAATACATTACTTCCCAGAGTAATTCAGATGCTAGAAACCAATCAGGAGAGCACCTACAGGATATTCCTGCAGCAGGACCTATGTCCATGGTAAGTGACCCAAGGAACTCCCACAGACCTGCTCCACAGCTGCAGGATGTGCACCAACACCTCCAAATGCTGTGATTGAGAGGTTTCCAGAAAAAATATCACCAGCTCTTGGAGTTTTGACGTGCTTGTACCACCAGTCTTGCTAAACAGGTTGACAGGGACGATATTTTCCCCCGAGTGACGTTCGTAAGGTGTGATTCATAACCAGAATAATTGCTGCAGTCCTTCCATTGACTTCACTTCCAGCCAAAGCTGGACACCCACGTGTGCTGGGAATAGGGGAGCAGGGAGTGCCAAGCCTGCTGATGCAGCTCAGGAGCTGTGGAAGTAGGAGCTGCTCTCTAAAACTCACTGGTACTGGTGCATTGCTGGCTTCATTTAAATAGTGCTGCTATTCAGGCATGTTTCCTGGTTTTACATGACTTCTGAAACTTTTTTGGGTTCTGAATTATCCTGGGCAGCTGCCATAGCCTTTGTGGCAGTGGGAGATCACTGTCCCTACAGCTTTGCTCTGGAGGTGCCTCAGATGGGCAAGTAGTACAGACAGCCTACAGCTACATGTTGTGCTGGCTTGGTGGAATTGCTGCTGAGGGGCTTGGAGGCTGATGAATGAGTAAGAAGCTTGTTGTCTGGCTGAAGCAGTGTCTAACCAGCCTGTTCACCACCATTCCTAGCACCAGAGGGGACTGTGAAGCACTCTCAGGCTGCTGTGGGATGCTGTCAAGCAGGCAACATCCCTGCAAATTGCCAGCCCTCCACACCGGAATCATTCAGTCTGGGGTGCAAAGTGTGGAGACCTGGCAAAAACAGTGTCTGAACCTCTCAAAATGCTAATCAACCATCACGGGCTTGAGGAAGGATGCTCTAATAAAGGTGAGGATGGGTGGGATGTTGTCATAAATATGCAGCAGCCTGCCAGCTGGCTTGGAAACTGCACAGGATGCTGTAGTCTGTGTATTTTTCTTTTGATTTCTTACCCTCCCTCCTTGGTAGGGAATATCTGTTTTCTCCTGTTGCAAAACTGAAACTCATGTAAGCTAAGGTATTACTCTTTAACCAGGAAGCACATACATCACCACCAGGTCAAATAAAACCCTTGGAATTTTTAACATCCCTGTTTCCAGGGCATTTCTCAGAAGCTCAGCTGAGCAGCTCTGTATCTCCGCAACTGCTGTAGGCTGGATCAAAAAAAAAAAAAAATTGAAACAGCTGAGAAGGTTTCCATTAACTTCACTAGACTGGGTCCTGTAACAGGAAAATACTCCTAATTTCAGGCTTCATGGGATGGCTCTGTCATTGCCTCTTTAAGAGGTGAAAAAATGCACTGTGGGGACCACACATCCTGAACACTACCAAAGCAGTATTTCCACTAGAGCTATAGAATCACAGGAATGTTTAGGTTGGAAAAGACCTCTGAGATCATCGAGCCCAGCCATTAATGCAGCATTGCCAAGTCCACCACTAAATCATGTCCCTCAGAGCCCCATCATTAAATCCCTGCAGGGATGGTGACTCAGCCACTGTCCTGGACAGCCTGTTCCTGTGCTTGACTATCACTGACACACGAATCAAGGCACAGGTTTTCTAACCTCACCTGAGCTGCCCCTGAAACAGGAGCTTCCTTCCACTTCCTGCATCAAACCTGAAGGCCACCAGCAGGCTCCTCTGGCTTGCCCTGCTCTGAACAGCTTTTAGAGCCTTGAGGACAGCAAGGAATCAGGGGAACACCCCACACAAACCCTCTGGTGTTTGAGCAGTGCTGCGAGTTCAAAACACCAGGTTCAGGGCAAGTGCCAGGGTAACAGCTGGAGTCAGGAGGAGCTGTGGGTGCTGAATCAGTGAGATTGGGATATTTCTTACACCAGACAGGGGGCTGCTTGTGCCAACAACATTTACGATCCCTCCCAATAAATTTAAGAAGGATTAAGTGATTTCACAGGAACTACAGAATCCTGGAATTGTTTGGGTTGGAAGGGATGTCCAAGATAATCTCATTCCGATGTCCTTAGATCACATTCTCCTAGACCAGGTTCCTACAGTCCCATCCAACCTGGCCTGGAACACTTCCAGGGATTGTCACACAAGCTCCTATTTCAGTGTACCAGACATCACAAAGTGAGGGCTCTGAAGGCACAACCAACGTAAGGGAATTCGCTGCAAAAGCAGAGACTAAAATTCACTTCCAGCATTTAAAAAAAGCCCTAATTACAATGCAAAGAGTTGGCTATAGATGCCTCAAGTTATAAATAATGAATGTTGGTGTTTATTCAGGCAAAAAACCCCACAACCATTAAAAATGGAAATCCAGTGCAAATCAGTGAAGCAAACATCTAGCAATAGAGAGAAAAGATAAACAATTATAATAAATTATTAAAGACTATAACTAAGAAAGCCATGGGAATGTCAGAGAGGCCATTCATCTGTAAATGGGGCACTGGAAGAAGATAATGCACCCGAAATCTGTGAAACTCTCACTGACTTCACTGATTAGGAAGGAGTTGCTTAAAAATCAGCAGAAAGGGTTCTTATTTGATCTAGAAAACAATGCAAACTTCACTCAATGGACAAACCAGAAATGCCTTTTACCATTGCTGTTTATAAATGCTGCCTGTAGCAAACATTCCTGGTGCATAAATTGTTATGGTGAAGGACTACCAGGAAAAGCTATGAGGAAAGCACTTTGCAATTTTGGATGGCCCAATTTGCTTTGTTTACAAATGAGATTTGTCTTCCACCTCCAAAACTCAGCCAGTGATCAGAGCAGTGAGTGCTGCTCCTGGCTTAGGTATTGGTGTTCATAAGAATGGATTTGACCATCAGCTTGCCTTTGTCATTTTGGGGTTGTTTCTTTCCCCCAGCTCCCTCAGCTGCATTCCTTACATTTTGCTTACAGATTTAGCTCTCATTTTCCATTGATGTGTGCATGAGGATCCAGAAGATGCAGGCAGATTGTTGTCCTGCCTTGATTTATGGCACCTTCTGCAGGCTCCCAGGTGCCCCCATGAGCACTGTGGGTGTACAGGGGTCACCACCTTCCAGCAGGCTCCAGAACCATTCTGGAGTGGCACAAGGCTGGTGCTAGCACAGCCCCAGCAGCTGGGGGGGCTGAGATTTTAAATTTTCTCTCTTAAGTCCCCCTGGGATGTATTTTAAAGTCGCATCAAGGTCAACCAGCACATGCCATAGGTGGTTTAGTGCACGTGTCTGTCAGTGAGCACCTTTCCAGACGTGTCAGAGGAATTTATGATGAGATCCTAATGCAATTCATTGCTGTGGCCAAGGCACAACGTGACCCAGATTCCCACATTCACGGAAGTAGAGAGTGCTCTGACCTGACACCTCCAATTCTGAGATGTTCTGCTGTGGCTCCAGCTGCTGATTCCATCTGCAAGCTGCTGGGTTTGGGCCCACACCTGGGCAAGATTCAAGGCTTAACACGAGTCCCTTGTGACAGGGGATGGGGCTGATTGTGCAGTAAGGTCATTTGAAAGAGAGGAGCTGATCTGCCAGCACCTAAATCCTCATAGAGAAGATTGAATACAAATGTGAGCATTCCACCCATCCTGCTCAAAGCCCCTCAGCTGGTCATCGTCATTACATCAGAATCACATAAATGGAAAACCTTGGAAAGAGTTTAATGTGTCTAAAAAGGTGGGGCAGCAGGTATTCCAGCAGCTCTTTTCTGGACACAAATCTTTGCTCTGCCCTTGCGTTGGAGGAAGAGGAATTGGTACTGCCAAATCAACAGCCTCCTTTTTGCTGATGCTTCATTTCTAACCATGGCCAGAACTTGTCTGACCTCAATTCTCAAGTCTTTTGACCCACCAAATTGAATTGCTTTTAATTTTTTTCCTAGCCAGCCCCCAAAAGCATTGACGTGGTACTTTACTGATGCAAATGTAGAAGGGAGCAGATAATTGAGTTTGATCTGGTCAGGCAGAGTTATGGCTGGAGGCTACCTATAAAGACTTTTAGCATAAAAATATTATTCTCAAGAAATCCAGCAGCTTCCAAATGGTAATAAGTTGAAATTCCATGTGAAAACTCATCCCACAACACTCAAAATTTCCTCCAAACACTCAATTTAGTTTCATAAGAATTTTCCTTGTGCACAATTTTCTTCTGTATATTGAGCCCCAAACAAACAACCATGGCCAAGAAATTCTGTAGAAACAACAGCTAGCTGGAATAATTTCTGGAGAATGAACTTTGTGAATGAAATTATCAGTGTTCTAGTGTGTGCTGGACACTCAGCACTTTCAGGCTGGGGTCACAATGGGGACCTGGACGTGCCCAGGGGACAAAGGGGACAATGCCACTGCTGCAGTGCATGGCAGGGTGTCCCCCTCGGACCTGCACAGCCCCGCTAGATGGAAGCAGAACACCCTCAGGATGCTCCTCCCTGCACCACCCACTTGAGACAGGTTCATTCCCAGTTCAGTGCCCAAGGGCAGCAGCCAGGCTGAAATCCCAGTTTCCCTCCTCCTACACAGCACATCTCGCTGCTGCTTACACTGCAGTCTGCTCCAGGCTTCCAGCCCGTGTGCACATCAGTGATACCTGCTGCACACAATGAGAGCTTCTCGCCTGCCATTTCCCTTTGATGCTTAAGTAACAGAAAAACCACAAAAACAAACGAGGCTCTCCTCTGAATTACTCAGGAGAATACAGTAAGCTATTCTGCTCTGTCAGATACCGTTGTAATTAGGTGCTTTTAGAAATATATTATCTCTTTTTATCTGTTATCCATTGTGCACGCTGTATTTACTGTGCTGAACGCATTATGCCCCTGACAGGCTACCACAGACTTCTCGGTGTGTTAATTGTCTGGGCCCTGCTGCTACACCCACTTTTGAGATTCAGAGACAAGCCAAGTGAATTCTGACGTTTATTTATCTTCCTAGAGAGAACATTTTTGTCTGGTAAATACGTAGGGCTCCTAAAGAGACGTCACACCACGTCACACTAATCCACCTCAGTTCCTGGATTACTGACCAAACACACAGTGACAGCCCTTTCTGGGCTCACATGGCAACACCCTTTGCCTAAAGGCAAACCCACGAGGTTTCCAGGATGAATTCAGACCAGCTGTGTCTGGGGGCAATGCAGAGGCACCCCAAAAGTGGGGGTTTGCCCCTCCCTGAGCCATTCAGAGCCACCCTCAGGGCTGTGTTACCCCAAGAACTGAAAGGCAGAGCCCCAAGTTTCACTCCCTGGCTCCAGTTTCCTGTCTCCCGTGCCCACTCACCCCTGCCCACACATAAAAGGAACAGCAGAACAAGGCAATAGCTCTTTTCCCTTCCCAAAAACGTTGAAAATGAACATGAGTCAAAGCTCCAGCTGCCTGGCAGCAGGAATGCAAACACACCAGAGCTTCCTGGTAGATACCGAGAAGTAGCTGCACAGCCTGTTTAATTAATCATCCCTTCCACCCCTGCAATATCCTGCAGATCAGCTGTGTCCTCAGCTACCCTGACCTCAGGTGGGGTCTGGACTCAGCTCTTGCCATCCATCTCCTGAGCACCCTGCAGTGAGTTTAGACTTGCACTTCCCCCAGTTTCCCATCAGAGGATGGCACTGAATAAAGGAAACCTCTCCAGCCTGTGAGCCAGTGCCTCCATCCTTGCAAGGCACTCAAGGTGCATGTCTCATGGCAAGGAAAAGCTTCCCCCTCAGCTTTTCTGTATTCTTAATTTAAGACTGGAAACGAGAAGACTTTTTATATGTCTAGAAAGCTGTAGCACAGAGCTTACAAGGGGAAGCACCAAAGTCCAGGAGAAGAAGGAAACTGGAGGCTCTCAGAACTCTTTACAATGTGGAAAAGCTTAACAACCTTTAGTTCTTTAAACCTTATACAAACACTGCTTATTCCATACTAAGCAACACTTAATCTATAAAAACACTACTAATTTTGCTGATAGAAATTCAGGACCAGATCCAGACCAGTGAGTTCACATCCCTGACAGCACCAGGCAGCCTTCTGCAGAGATCTGCAGCTTGAACCACCCTGTCAGGATCTCCTGACCTACACCCAGCCCGACAAGAACCAAGATCTTCACTGATCTGATCCTCTTTGAACAAAGAGGCTGCCAAGTTCTCCTTTCCAAAAGCAAGCCAGATTTGCTGAGCTGATCCCAGAAGCAGGAAGCAGAGCTGCCCTGGGAAGGTGATTCTCCAGCTCCTCTGCTGTGCTGGCACTATTTCATGGTGAGAAAAAGCTGCACCTGCAGGAAAACCACAGCCAGGCATTGGAGATAGACCAAGGATAACACCACCCATTCCACCTTTTCATAATCCCTTGTTTTGGTTTGGGGGTTTGTTTTATTTTTGGCTAATGCGGAGAGAACGCTGTGTTGCAGAAGAATCCTCGTCATCATAGGTGGGTGTTCAAAAGTGGAAAAAAGCCCTGGGATAAACCAGAAATTTTCCAAGTTCATGCACAGTTGTACAATTTGAAATATTCTGTTGTCTTTGTATGGCATGTATGTGAGAGCCATGGGAATTAGAAATGGGCAATAAAATATAAAAGATATGTGGTTTTTAGTGATGATATATCAACCTAAGAAGTGAATGAGCCCATACAGCAGCTTTTTCTCTCATTCATTGTTTAAATATGCTGAAATGCCTACATTTTCATCTACCTGGCTTTTAAAGTATATGGTTATGAATCCCTGGGAAAAAAAAAAAAAAAAAGACATCAAATGAAATAAGTGGCAGCTTTGAATTATAGTTGTGATGAACATTGTCATAATAAATTCTCTCCTCACCCAGAGGAGTGATGAGGGATTCCTGCTGTACCACACCATGTTTTCACAAGTCAAACACGGCCACGTTTTCAATTTATAGCTTGTTTTTGGGCTGAAAGTCTCCACAGATCTTAACTGAATGCAGCTGAGCATGATTCAAGGCTATTTGGATAAGAATGCCATGTTTCCAGCTAATTTAGGCTGAGATTTTCTAGCTTGTGCAAGGGCTTTTGCAGCCCAAGTCAGAGGCACTGGTGTTTCTAAACCCTCTGGGCAGCGTGTCAAGGCATAATCTTTGAGAGGTGTTGCTCCACAGCTTGTTTCTACAGCTGTAATTGCAAGAGGAAGGGATGCTGAAGTGACAGCCAAAACAACGCTTTCACAGGAAAGATGAACCCTTTTCAACACCCCGGCCCTTACTGGCGTTACAGAGTGTATCAATCACCAATTCCCTGCTCCAGCTCCATTTGCTGCTGCTACAAAAGGGGATGAAAATTCAAACAGCCCCTTCTGGGACACTTGGCTGGTGCACAGAGCTCTGCTCTGAGCAAGATGAATGAATCCATTTAGACAAGATGGCTACACATTTTGCATATCTTTATTGCACTTTTACCACGTTGCAAACAATTCCACAAAAATGCTGCAAAAGTAAGCCTAGAGCTGCTGAAAGCAGCTTTTTACCCATATATGTATATATTTACACAAAACTATCAAAAGCAAAATTGAAAAGTAGCAGCTCAGCTATGATAGTCTAGAAAGATAAGAGCTGCCACCTCCTTATGGACAAATAGTACAACTTGTCATTTTACATCACTTTGTAAAACCAACATTCAAGTATTCCTGTCAAAGCACAATTAGTGAAATTCCCTTCTGGTAACCCCTGTATTTATTATTTTTATTATAATTATTATTATTTTTTGCCTTTAAAAGTTCATAATGCCTTAACCCTTTAAATGCTGAGTAGCTGGGGGGAAAATAAGCATTCAATTTAAATAAGATACAGTGGATTAGAGCACTTAAAGGGTTAACACAAAATACTAAGTGGACTGCCACCACAAATAAAGTGTGAGTCACAAAACTATGCTGTCCCTCTTAGTTAAATTTGGAAGGTAGGTCTGGGATTTCATAGATATACCATATATAAATACAAAATATTAAGTAAAGGCCTCCTTTCTATACAAAAAGGACAGGAGGTGTTTTGCTATCAGACTGTTTGTCAGTGATTGAGTATTTTCTGAACCTTTTCATAATCTCTCTTCAGGAACTAGTGAAAAGCATGACATTAGACTTATTTTTCTTAATGAACTAATCCTTTGCAGAGTCTACGCTTTACCTACTTTGGGAACAATTATATTTCGTTTCTGAATTCACTGAATTCACAAAGTGGCATACACAGTCTTTTGCAAGACTTTTTTTTTCTTTTTTTTTTCTCTTGTTATTTTGTTTCTCCTTTGAATCTTCTCGAGTAGGCTGGTAAAAACGTAGTCTTGCCATTTCACTACCTCTCGGTGGTAACAGTGTTAACATCCGTGTTAAAGTCATTTTCAACCACGTTGTCGTACCCATCCTTCTCTATGCAGTCACTGACAGCCTTGAGGACAATCCGCAGCCTCCTGTCCATCGCCTCCAAGTGAGGCTGGTAGAGGACTGGAGCTATTTTATCTTTTAGCAAAGATTCCTTCATCAGGAGGCTCAGTTTGTACTCCTCCTTGGCTAGCAGCTGTAATCGCAGATAGGTAGACTTCCTGATTCTGAGAGGAAAAGGAGAGAAAAAAAGAAAAATTCAAACTGGTTATTTCCATCACTGTTGGTCTCGACAGTGCTAAAAGTGTCATAGCCAGAATTACAATAATGGTGTAAGAGCCTTATTGTGTGATCTGAAATGACAAGAACCAGGCACTGCCACAGTCCTAACGAGCAGCTGGCATTGCCACCAAGGCACTGATCTTTTGGGGCCCTCTTAGAGGTGCAGAGGTTCTGGAGCACAGATCCGTGGGGCAATGCAGGCTGCCCTCACATCCCTCACCTGGGAAAGCACCAAGTGGAGCTGGTGCAGCATTCACAGGGCCACGTGCATCCTGGCAATGACTCGTGTGACACACATGGCACTGAGCAGGGACACGTGTGACAGCAGCAGGGGCTCCTCAGGCTCACCCTGAAACTCTCAGCATCACCTGGCCCCTCTGAAAACCCTGGCTATGGGTTTTCACCAAGGAAAGCCGTTGAGAAGCACGTGAACAAACCGGGATTTTGTCACTTGACTTCCATGGGATGTGTGTTTTGTCTTAAAGCTTCTCTCCCAACAGCTCATGGCAGTGTTCCTGCAAGGTCCTGATCCCAACAGAGCATTTAATGTGGCAGTGCCAATGCTCAGGGCTAGCTGGGCAGGATCACACCATCTCCTGCTCTCCACAGTGTGCAAGGAAAGATCCACTTGAACATTTTCAGTCCTGTTAGTGGGAACAACGGTACAAACCAGGATACATCTCCAGAGGGAAAACATACCTGCAGCACTGGTTTAAAGGCACCAATATGGAAAGTTCATCATGGGAATATTTTCCAAACCTATTCAAAAATAAGAGCAAGAATGTAAGAAAGGCTGTTTCAAAGACTGACTTTTTCCTTTTTCCTTTAACCCCAGGAAGATTATTAAAGGTATTTACCCTCTTCCATTATCTAAGTGGATAATAAAAGTTTCATTTCCGAACTTCTCAAAGGTTTCGTAGTGATGTCGATCCATGTTACCTATGGAACAAAGAGAAGAAAAAACACCATTCTCACTCTGGCTTGAGCCTGCAGGTCAGGACAATGCAAGAGCTCTGTGCTCTCCAAATAGCTGAGTGGAGCAGAGAAAGCATGGAACCTGTGGAGCTCATTTGCTCCTAATGTGGATACCCCAAGGTGGGTGGTACTGGGAGGGTTGTTAAACCTCTGGCAGCTTTTCAAGTTCTCTGTGGCTTTTACACTTCAGCTCTAAAGGGCCCACCGGGAGAGAAAGCCAACCTTCCCACCCTCCAGCAGCCCCTCCTGGGGTACACCATGAAATCCCTGTGCAGCACAGCACCACCTCAGTTCTCTGGTCACCTGGAGGGTTGCTGCGTCCTGAGCCACCAGAGCTTCCCTCCCTGGTGTCGAGGAGCCCTGCTGCTGCAGCCTGGGGTCAGCAGGGCATGTGAAGCACACATGGTACATGTGACATGTGCAAGGCTTTGCTCAGGGAGGAGAAAATGCCTGCTTTGAGCAGGGTGTTAATCCTGATCACTTTGTTAATACTGCATTCAACCTTCTGAGCCCCGACCAAACATCCTGGTTTTCCTCTGGTAAGAACATTGCCCCAGTTGGTGGCTGCCTGGGAAGCCAGAACAGCACTGTGTGAGATGTGGATCAGGATGGTGCTGATGTGCACAGCTCTCCCTCTGCAAGCTGCTTTTTAAGGTCAGTGTGCAGAGCACTGCTGCCAAACTATGAATTTTGTCTCCGTGGCAGGAGTCTTGAGCTACTTATAGATGCCACATATGGCTCCTGAGCTGTCACCTGGCCTCTCCTGCTGCAGCCTATTGCAGGAATCTCAGTGGGGGCAATGGCACAGGATGTGTCCACGCTGGCATGTACCCAAGGATCAAGGATGTAGGATGCCAATTTAGAGGTGTATTTGCTGCAGCAGGAAAGGTTTCATATGAGAATGAGAATTAGGCTTGGAATGGGTCACTGTTACCTGGTTGCAAATAATTATTTTATTGAGATCAGGTTACACAAACAGAAAAATTCCTGATGCAACCCACAGTTGCCTTTTCCTCTCCCCCCACACCCTGACATTTTATAGAGAAGCAGCAGAGAACACTCCTGCAGGATGAAAACAAAGCACCAGTAATGAGCAGTCCTTGCATGTGCATCCAGGAGCCATATATTACAGGGGTAAAGCACTCACTAAAGCAAACTGTGAAGCCCTTCACTGTTGTGAAGGAGACTGGCCTGACCTGCATTCATCACCACTCTGCATTTCTGAACGTCTTTGTTCCTTTAATCTGCACTGATGGGAATACATAACCATGTAAATCTGCATTTTTCTCATAATCATCTAGAAGAGCACATACAGTAAATGCAGCTTCAGCCACGCTTCAGCAGACTGCTGAGCTATGCAGAGCAGTGCAGAAAGAAATGCTTCTTATTCTAATTAAATGTTGCATTTAATTTTTGAAAGAGATGAAACATACCCATTAGGAAATCAAAAACTGTCATATCCATTATATCCAGAATTCTGGTCCCACTGTCATATGGGGGTGTTTGTTTAACCTCTTCACAATAATCTGGATCAACTTCCCATCTGGAAAAGGCAATATTTTGATATTTTATGTGACATACAAAGCTTGCTGAAAATGACAAAAAAATGTTATTTTGCAAAGATCTACTTGTATCATGTTCGACTGATGGCAGGGTCAGGTAGAGGCAGCGAATTCCAGCAATGCAGGGAAGCAAGGAAGATTGTGACTGATGAAAAACGAAGAAAATCACGAGACTGAAAACTCTCTGGCCAGTAGCTTCAGGATTTAGGAGACCAGCTGCACCATCAGTCATATGGTGCAAACATCTGAGAGACTTGTTCAGGGCTGCTGAGAGCAGTGAATCTTTCTTTTCCTTTCCCCTCCCTGCCACCCCCTGCAGCTTTGCTCACCACTACTCACTCTGCTTTCTTGCGCTTGTGGTAGGAACGCCTCCAAGGGTTTCTCCAGGTTTTCCTTTTTGCTAATGACAAATCAGGCAGGAAAGCAGCCAGGGACCCTTCGATCTGATCTGGTTTCCCACACAGGGCGTGCTCTGTCGAGCAGTAGTAGGAGCATTCCCCATAGAAGCAGATGTTGTTGGCTGGCAAAGAAAGGAAAAGAGCTTTAAAGCCTACCCTTAAATTAGTACTGAGAATTTATAAAAGCACTGATGTATGTAAGAGCAGAAATAAATCCAAACTCCTGTTACCACACATAGTTTTCCTCCACTGAAACCACTAGAAAGACATTGATTTCAGTGGCTGGGATCACGCCCTGTGCTAAGCTCTTTGTGACTATTTCCAGCCTAATCCCCAAACCTATTTTTTTTTTAAATCCTGTCCTTTCTCCTTGCATTTTCCCAAGCTGATCCATTCCTTGGGAACTCTTTGCTACCCCAGGCTGGAACCCCAAATCTCACAGCTGAACAAGTGGCATGTGCCCAAAATTAAGTTACTTCTCAAAACCTTGGCTCATTCCTTTAAGAACAGAGAACACTTCATTCATTTCCTTGCTGGTATGAGAAGAACTGGCAGGTTTTTGCAAGGAGAATTATTTATCATCAGGAGTCCTGTGGGGGTGTGCGTGGAAGGTGGAAATAGCACGGACGTAACGCTGCCAGCACACATCTCAAACACAAATTCCTTCCTCCACACCTCACGTTACTCCAACAACCACAGAAAAAAATCTGCAGCAGGTTTTGGATCGTGTGTTGCTTCAAAACCTCCCCAGAAGTGCCACCACATATTTCTGTACCAACAGGAACACCCACCCCCTTACAAGAACACCCTGCCCACGGGAATTCACTGAAGGTGAGAGAGAGCAGCTCATCCCCAAAGCCCACCAATGCTGGACTGTGAAAAGCAACAGGAGCACGCTGCTGCTCTTGCCAGTGTGCTACAACTCTGGTGACATTGCTTTATGCATATAAAATGTCACCAGAGGAAGTTTGTGCCCTTTCCTCATGGTAATGCATGAAGCTGAGAAGTCACATTGCTTCCTAATTCCCCACAAGGCCTCTAAATTCAAATACTGCTTCTGAGCTCCTCTCCCTCTGGACAGGCTCAGTGTAAATGAGGCAGGAAGGGCTGGGAGTAGCAGGAGATGATTTTCTGCCTGCCACAGGAAGGTAAGGGGTGGGTTGGCATGGCAGTGATGCCCTGCAGCACACGGCCCTGCACGTCCCTGTGACGTCCCCCAGCCCAAACCTGCACCCAGCAGAGTGCCCAGTGGAGATGGGTGGGTCAGGAGGACAGGGGACAGCTCTGGGGATGACAGCAGGGAGGGAGGAACAGAGCATGGAGCTGTGTTTGAGGAAGGAGAAGTAGGGGAATATGGAACAGCAAAAAGGTCTCATGATGCTTTTGATTAATTAGCTGCATTATCTAGTGCTGGCTGTTAAACCAGAATTATTCCAAATAACCACACTATAAGGCTGATGTGTTGCTACTTGACAATCTGTTCCAGCTTCCCACTGATGTCTCATCTTTCTCTGTTGATGGCCACCTGATTTGTCCACGAAGTTGTGATTACTTTACTCTAAGACAGCTTTTTTGAATCACTCTGCTGTGACTGACTCCCAAGGGCCATCCATCCATCCACGCTCAGGAACAACTAACCAAACTGTATATTTGTATTTACAGGGTTGGATCATAGGTTTTAGATATAACTTGACTAAGTCCAGAAATATTTACTCTGTGGCCAAAAAGCTTGTTGACAGTTACTGAAGGAAAATAAAAGGAAGAACAGAAATTACAAAAGAAGGGAAGGGGGTCACTCAACATATCTGTACTTCTGAGTTTGCAATTTAAGCATTTTACCAAACAGAATATCCTCTCTTAAAAATCGTGTTTCTTCTGATTTGAAGCTGCAGTGGGGCTTCAATTCAGCTGTCTCAGCATCACTCCCTCATCTGTGGAGGGAGGGAACCATGCAGATTTATCTTGACTGCCTGAGATAACTTATCTTCCAGGGTTTCTGTGACCTGACTTCCACCTGGCAGCAGGAAGCCAGTGCTCGTTTATCTCCTGCTGGATAAGTTTTGGAAAGAGCAAAGGGCCCAGCAAATGCCCCCCACGCCATCACTGCCTCTGCTGCTCGCTATGTAAATCTGACCTTTCAAGAAAAAGGAGTTGAATTAAACACAGCATTTTGCTCCGTGGGAAGATAAATACCCTGTTTAATAGTTTGCTTCTGTATTCAGCTTCGGGAACAATGAAACCCTGCTCTGTATTGTCAACGAAAGCAACTGGGGCTAATCACTTGAGAGTAATCACACTCTGGTATCCAGGTAAAACTTGAGGAGAGCTGGGGGCTCTGCCAGTGCTGCTGTTTGCTGCTGCAGGGCTGTGCAGAGAGCTCGTGTGCTCTCAGTCACTCACCCCACTCATCCCTGCCAGGACCCTCCAGCTACTGATCCTCCACAGAACCCCACTGCCTGCTGCAGCATCCAGAGCCCTGAGCAATGGCAAGATGTGTCCTGTCATTAAGACAGTGAACTTGCAGTAAAACCACGAGTGTATTTCTCACTGACAACTTACATTCAATGGCAAATCTTTTTCTGCCAGCAGTTATTCCCCTCATGGCTCAGACCTGTGGTACCTAGTCCCCCACAGCTCCTGTTCCAGTTTCTGGGGATAGTGGAGGTGAAAGGATGCTGGATCTCAAGCTACTGCTAAAGGAATTAATTGCCTTGATTGATACAGAATAGACATCTTATTATGTCTGCCCTAGTCCTTACATACCCACAGTAAGATGAAGCAGCCTGAATTATCTGGGGAAACATTCATTTTTAAGGTTTCTTAAAAATGTAGGGGGGAAAAAAAGAGGCACCAAATATAGAAAACCACAGTTCTCATTTAAGACTTCAAGGTGCTGCAGCAAGGCTCTTTGAAACCTAAGTAGGTGACCCACATTCTGCACAGCAGGCTGAGGGTGAAATTCCAGCTAGAGACACAAGCCCAGCGCTTCATGGCAATCCCACGCTGAGAGCAGGGTCTGGCTGTCTGAAAATAAGAGAGAAAGGGGAGATGAGCTCCCTGCTGGAGCACAGTCCTTCTCCTCTCATTAAAATTGCCCAAACCATATGTTCCTCTCACCAGATAAAGGTGTTCCTGCATAAGTACACCTGCAAAAGGAGCTGCAGCCAGGAATTTGTGCTCCTGCAGGGTGGGCAGGAATGGCAACAGCAGCAGTGCTGGCAAACCAGACAGGGAGGGGTGTTTATCCACGCTGGAATGTTCAAATGCTGTGGATTTGCAACATGCAAAACCCTGCTTTGCTATAAACCAAAAGTGTTTTGCCAAAGCACCAGGAAGGCAAGAGAACCCCATGTTGCAGTATCTGATTTTCATTATCTGAGGAGGAATGGGTGTGATTCCTAATGAAATACAGGCAAAAATCATGGTCTGGTGATTGAAACTCCAGCTAATTACAATTAAGAACCAGAATGTCTGTGTACTCATCTGCACATTCTCTGCATCCTCCTGATAGCTGAACAATAATTCTTCTCAGGAAGAAAAGGAACATGGGGGGATACCTTAAAGCAAATTGCTTGGCAGAGCAATTCTTTTATTCAGCTTTGCACGACTGTTAATAGAGGACATTTAGCAAGCCTGTGCAATTGGAGTACTGGAAAAAAATACTGAATATTTACTACAGCAATGCATGGAAAGTTCTCTCATTTACCTGCTCAAAATAATGGGTAATTTAGATCTGCTATTGTATGCTGAGAGGGGAAAAAAATCCATAATCCCTTGGAATTGGTTAATATGAACAAAAACATAGTGCTTACTAGCTGTGTAACATTGATTTCTTTAAGCTGCTGCCTCAATTACTTCCAAAATGAAGGCTGACATCATTAATATGTCTCTTTTTTCCCCAGCAAATTACCATTCATTCGTAAGAGCAGCAGGGCTACTGCAGTCTGCCCTGCTGCAAAGGACGTAAAATTAATTTAAATAATTACTGACCTAATTCCATTTCTCATGTTTAAGTCCAAACTGCCTGAAAGTGCACTTTTCTGCAATCTGCTTTCTCTCTGAGTGCAGCCTAATGCATCCCCTGACCTGCCTGCTCACAGCCATTCTCCATGGGAGCAGGGATGCTGCTCAGCACCGTGCCCTGAAGCTGCCTGTGCCTCCCCGGCCCTGATTTCCACGCCTGATGGGACAGGGGAGGTGGCCCAGGAGTGGAAATGCAGTGAGATTTCTTCCAACACATCCCCACGTGCTTGGACAATGCTCCTGGTGGGATCCTTGGGGTGTCCTGTGCAGGGCCAAGAGCTGGACTTGATGAGCCTGATGGGCCCCCTCCAGCTCAGTTTATTCCATGATCCTGTGACTGATGAGCATCATCAATAATCACCCTCTGAGGGTGCAAACCACGGGCTCCCAGCCCGAGGGGAACATCTCCCTGTAAAATCAATCTCACTCAGTGCTCGTTTGGTTTTAGGAGCTCTGTGTGTGTGCATGGAGAGGGATGTTTTGCCAGCAGGCACCAAGTGTCCCCAGGACCATCAATTGTCACTGAGCACTGCTGGGGATGGAGATGCAGCGACAGAGCCACCTGAAAGGGAGTCCCAGAGGGTCCTCTGTGGAATTGTGTTGGTGCCCAGCCTGGTTTGTTTGTGTACCTCAATTTCCCACCTTTGCAGGTGGCTGTCCCTCAAAGCCAGCTGCCCTTCATCTGCCAGAGGGGCAGGTCAGCTCCTGAGCCTTCCCCAGGCTCCCTGCTCCCTCCTCATCCTCACCCCCCAGACCACAAATCTCACCCCAGCATCTCCCTCTTCTCTTCCTTCCCTGCCCTCAATTTGATGCCTGAGCTGCCTGCTGGGCTTGTGGAAGTTGTCTCTAAAAGCTTAATTTAGGATCTTTGTTATTTTTTTTGTTAAGCATTAATTAATGTCTGCCTTTTAAGGTCAGTATGAAATACAAGACAGAGGTTGGGCATATGTTAATGAGAATCTGACTAATTAAACTGGGGACTTGTAGGAAAGAACTCTGACAAGTCACCAACATGATTTAACCAAAGTATATTGATTCAGGAAATGTAAAATGGAAAGAAAAATTAATTGCTTAAGCATTTTATGCTCCAGAAAAGCCTGATTCGTAGTTATTCAAATATTTTAATTGAATTTATCTGAGACCTCTAAATAAATTTGAATAAAGGATTATGCTTGGATGTCTGGAATTTCATAATGGCAAGATAAAGATCTTCATCTGAACTGGCAGCCTTAATTCTGTATTTCCCTGCTCTGACTGCTGTAAGCTGCTCAGTACTTGAGAACAGTTTTGTAATTCTCAGAAATCATTCAAGTTCACCCCTAAGTCTTGAAATATAACCTAGGAAGACTAAAAATCAAGCAAATCTACTAATCCACACCTTATTTGTCAAAATAAGAATAAAATGGCTTATGTTTAAAGTGAGCCAAAGCACCCTGTGCACAGTCAAAAGATTTTTTGCCATTTTTTTGCACATATTTACCTACAAAAATCAAGAAAAAAAAATTACAGAGAGACAAAGAGGGAGGGAAAGCAACTAAGGCAAATGCAGAAACGTGGTTTGGTGAACATGTATTGTCACCATAACTGTGCATGTAAAATTGGAGTGCTCATAACACTGGGTAAAATGAAACCTCCTACAATTATGTAACGTATTTTACAAGTGAAGCTCCTGGAATAAATAACTGTCTGCTCAACTGTGTCCTGCAGAGCTGAACATAAATATGAAGCTAAAAATAACAGCCGTAATAATGACTTTATTGGGGATCAGAGAAGTGTGATAAAGATTTTAAGAGCAAAAGCCTGGCAATGACAGGGCTCTGGTTTCTAGCTAACAGCAATAATTACAGTTACATTGGGAGAAACTGTAATTAAGTCTTTGGATCTCCACTTTAGGGATCTGGGATAAACAGCTCCTGGCCAATCACACACAGAGCAAGGGAGAGATCTCCAGAGGTTTCTGCTCCAGATTGCCTCTTACACAAGTCACAGCAAAGCACACTTGCACACAGCTGAAACAATATGAGTCAAGCTACTGGAACATGGCCCTGTGCTTTAAATTGAACCTATAAATTCTATATGTATGAACAAACTTAAACATTATTTCTGTGCCTTAACTCAGAGCCTTAATTTCTCCATCTCAGCATCCCAGATGTTAAACAGAGATGCTGCCACTTTTTCCCACCTTCTGCCCGTTTCTCCCCATTCCAGTTGTATATTCTGGTGAGCAGGATAGGGTTTTATCCTGTGCTTGTAAAATTCCCACCCTGTGGAGCTCCAATCTTAACTAGGTCCACAAAATGTGAAAGACTGAAGAGTAAGAGGGAGTGGTATCAGCTTCTGGGTCAGCCCTGGAAGCAAGAGTGAGGATGGGAACAATTCAGGTCACTTCTAGCCCAACAGAGAATTCGAGCTGGAAGCAGGATATATTACACATCTATTTCTTGATATTTTGTCCAACCTCCTGTTGTCATAAAACCTGAATGGCTCTAAGAAATTAGGTTTGGTCCTCCAGTCAAACCCAGAAATAGATGCATCTGACCAACAGGAGTGACAGATCACATTGCAGTGGGGAAAAAAACCCTTAAAACGCTGAATAACTAATGGGCTGGGTAATAAGGTTTTGGGTAAACTGAAAGCACCAGAAAAAATTGCCTTAGAAATTGTTCTACATAAAACATTTGTTGAATACATTGCTTTGGAGAACATAAAAGCCTCTCTCTGCAGATAATTTGTCAAGGGGAAAAGGCACTCAACTCAAAACAATAAAGTCTTCTTTGTAAGCTATGTCTCCACATTTATTTTTATTCAAAGGTCTGGAAGACAGTTTTATTAGAAATATCTGAGCAATTAAGCAATCTACACATCGTTTCCTTAAGTACGTGTTCAGCAGGATGGAGAGAATGGAGTGTTATTTCCAGGACTACCTGGTGAGATGAAAAACGTTCTCCACAGCTTCTTGTCACGGGTAACGTCTCGGATTTCTCTCGTCATGTTAACCAGCCTGCCTGCGACCGGGGGCACGCGCCGGAAATCCAGGATCCTGCCGGGGAGGGAAAGGACCTCGTTTATGCAAAGGATTAAAATGTAATGATAGTTAGAGGCTTTAGGAAGCTTCATTACACTCTGAAGGCACATTTATCTGTGGTCTTTAAGGAGTATAAAGCCCATCAACTTTAAACTGGGTAATTCCTCATGTAATGTATCACAAAATATGTCTTGAATATGATGAGCTCTACGTTGCCTACGTACTACGGAGGAAAATACAAGAGAAGTATGGAGGGCATTGTTCCACGATAAAAATGAAGATACTTGTGATTCCAAAAACCAGAGACAGCGAAAAAAATTTTGTTTTTACTGCATGATTGTTATGACACGCATTTTGCTCACCCAGTTTTTTTTAAGTGACTTGGGGAACGGGATTTCAGCCTCTTTCTTCCATAAACACCATGTAATTCTTTTTCTGACAGCCTTAGTATGTGTTTGATTTATTTCCTTCTGCTCCTCTCTGTTTTAATACCCTTATACCAACCTAAACAATCTCCCTGAGACCAAAAATCTTCCCACAGGTGAAGGCTGGGAGAAGAGCCTCTCCCTGCCCCAAACTCCCCCTCCTTCATAGATCATAAAAACCTCCCCAGGAAGCACTGCTATTAGATACAGTAAAAGAGCAAGGACCCCATACAAAGTCTCCCCATAGGCAGGATTTTTATATCCACTGTCTGCTGTTCAGATTTTTTACATTGGGTAGCAACTGCTTTTCCTGCTTAGTGTGTGGATATTTAACATAACCCCCATAGGAGCTTCACTGATGTTTTTTTTTCTACAGCACCATCTGTTTAAAACAGCGATATCGAATATAAAGCAGAAGGGATCAACACCAAGGTCAACAACAATAAAGTAGAGAAGATCCTTGAGGGATCTGACCAGGATTGGCTCTTCCTGGCAAACCTGCCCTGTGCCACCCACTGACACGTTCCCACACCCCAGCCATCATCTCAGAAGGCAGCAATGCTACACAAACCCCCAGATAATTTGTGGCCCCAAAGTTTTGTGCTTTTGAAAGGATGTTTCTTGGCCTTTCCCAGTGTGAAGGACACTTCAGTGAAATGCCATTGTTTCAGACATGCTGTTAATCACTAATTAGTAATTCCCACCCCTAGTCTGGGCAGGCAGGGTGGGCTGCAGTCTTGGGGTATCCACCATCCCCTGCACTAACTCTGGAGGGGGGACATTTTCAGCAATAGGAATGTAAGATGACCACCCCTGCCCTCTCCTTCCAACTAACTTGTGGCCTAAATATGCTCCTGACGTGGGACAGTCCCAGCTTTTTGCTGTGAAACCAGAACCTCCTCCCATCTCAATGACTCCTCTCTGAACACTCACACCATTCCTGGTGTCTCCTTTGGATCTCAGTGCCCTGGAGCTAATTGGGGTGAGCCAGCCTCCCCTCACACTAACTGACACATTCCCTGGGAGATGGGTCCTCTCCATTTGTACTGCAACATCAGAGGGGAAACTCATTTCTCAGCTTCTCTTCAATACAACTTCTCTTTCTTTTTGAGAATTACTTATTGCCAGGTTTCTCATTCCCAGAGTAAGTCTCATTTTCTAATTATTAACTTACTCTTTCATCATCTGCCATTTCATTTATTCATGGCAATTGCCCACCTTTGTTCCACTTTCCCCTTTTAAAAAATAATTCAGTTACAGAAATGGCCAAGTGCAGCAACTTATCACAATATTTCCCCTTTTCTTTTAATGCAAATCAGTTCTACTTGCCTGTCCAGATGAAATGCTGCTATTTCTGCATTATGTCTCTCATAGTCTGAGAAGTAAAAAAAGTCAGGTGGGGTTTCTTGTTCTCTGGTTTGCCTGCAAAGGAAAACAAGGGAAGTGTTTTAATGAAGGGTTAGCAGTGCTCACTCATCAGCACACTGTTCAGGAGTTCAGTATTGTTTGCTTAATGGAAAACCTTTAAATACCTCATTTGTGCATTATTTGCCATGCAGCCTTCATTTTATCTTCTTTCTTAAACTACTCTAACAAAAAAAAAAATAGGAATTCAAGATTTGTGCAGGCAGTGTGCTGTCACCAAGCTGTTCCACTCAAAACTCTCGCTCTATTTAACAGGATCTGTTCTATCACTCTCAAACATTTCATTAGCGATCGCGGTGAAGACAATGTCATTTCATTAAATTATCATTAACTGCAATTATGAAATTTCCAGAAGTAATAACATTTTTCTTTCATCTTTGGCAGCCATGCAGCTCCCATCTAGAATATGCCTCTCCCTTTGTGTTACTTAGAGCCAAAAGTGACATGTTTTTCTCATTTCAGAAGAAATGGGATCATTGCAGTTTGATGGCCATGACACTTGTCATGTTTCAAGGAATGTTAACAAGAGTGTGCTTGAGAGAGGGTGCAGAATTTGTTGTTTCTTCAGTTTAAGAACCAATAAAAAATGTCATTCTGATAGGAAGGCTGGAAATAGGAAAGCTAAAGCTTCTACACCACAGTACATGGAAAACACAAAGCTCTGTGCAAGAGAGGAGCAAATCTCTGTCTCATTTCAGACAACCTCCAGTCCTTTTGGAAGGATCACAACTCAAGCAGCTGACCAGTGCAATGTTTGGGTCCCACCTCAACTTGTTCTGAAGGCCTGAGAGGGAGATAAGCACAGCAAAGGTGCCTGCAGAGCATCTGCAAGGGAGGACAGCTCTCTACAAGAGGAAAACAAAGCTCTGTCTCACTGCCTGCTGTCACAGGTGGCCCAGCTGACAGCTCATGTGTCACCCGTGCTGCCTGCTGGCAATTAGAGCACAGCTTCTGCACGGGGACCTTGGTGCATGAGAGGCTTTGGGGTGCTGCTGGGGCAGAGCTCAAACCTCCACTGAAGTCCTAATTTTGGGTTTGCTGGGGACATGAAGCTGTGTCCACCTACCACTGTGACTGCCAGAGCTGGTGTCTGCCCACAGACCCACCCAGGGCTCTCCAAGTTGCCAGAAAAACCAGTTTGTCTTGTGGGTTTTGGCTGTATGAAGAATTTGCTGTGCACTCAGCTGGGTTTTAAGCCTGATATCCTTTCTCAGACATCCCTTTTTATAGGAATACCTTGGCAAGGTACTCCATCTTGCCCTAAGTGATGAACAACATCAAGGTTTTTGTCTTGTGTCCAATAGAACTCGAGGTCAGAGTGGCCTTAAACACCCCAGTGATGCTCTGGCAAAACAGCACTGATCACAGCAGTGGTCATGGAGGTGGCCAACCCTTGGCAGAGGTCCTGCAAGGGAGCTGCTGTGGCCACAAAGGGTTCACAGGGACACAAAAAGGACTCACAAGGACAAACGGTTCACAAGGATACAAGATGAAAGCAAGCCTGGCATAAAATAAAAAGCAGTATTTTGCTTTGTCTCCATAAGAAAAGCGAAAGGGCAAGGAGTACACCCACAAAGAGGAATAGGGGAGAGCAGAACCTCTGGCACATCACACAATGCACTAAGCAGTCAAGACAAGAATGAGGAAAGCTGCAACCTCATTGTGCATATTCCCCTAAAAACCGAAGGAATCAGCTCTGAATACAAATTCAAATAAAAAATAATAACCTATTTCTGCTGGACATAAAATTACGTATCTGTATGTAACCTTCCCTCCTCTCCAGGTTTTAAGAGTGTTGATTTCTTCAACAAATCCTCACCCCAAGATTTCACAAACCTTGCACACCTCAAGCACAGCTGATGAGGTGCAGAAAATATTCCTAATTAGCTAATCAATGCCATCTGCTTTTCATCACCCAGACACTTAAAAAAAATATCATGGCTGTTCCTTTCTGAGAAAATCTTGCTCCAGAGAAGGAGCCTTAGCTGAGGGCTGGATCTCAGCCTTGCAAGCACAGCCCAGCCTCAGCCCAGCCTCTGCTCCCTCTCACTGTTCCCTGTGCTCCTTGCCACCCCAGCAACGGCTCTGGATATTTTTCACTTGGGAGTAAGTACAGCTGTCCTGCAGGCTCAGGCTTGTTTGTACATATTTTTTCTGCTGTCATCATGTATTGTTAAGTGGGAGCACACTCTCCTAAGAAAATCACAAAATTGTTTGCCCTTCAAAAACAGACACCAAATCCACAGTGCAATCTAGACAATGGAAATGCCAGTATGTTTTGAGCCTGATGACACATCATGAAACAAACTCCTGAGTTTCCTCAGTGCTGAAGGTGCTTCCACTCTCCAGCCACTTTTCACATGGTCCATGCCCATGTCCAACACATGGTACCCACTCCTCTGCCTATTGAAAATGCAGTGTTATTTAGAAAGTGGACTGGAAGGAGGATTTACCAACCCCACAAGATGTTTTACATCCCTTATAGTCCTTTGTAGAACTCTCCAGAACTAAGACATAGCAGATCCAAACATGAAACTCTCCTGAAATATCCTTGAAATATCCTTTGAGCTGACTTACTCCAATCTTCCATGGATAAAACAGAAACCTGATTCCTTGGATCTGACGTTAACTAGACAGATTTTTATTCAAGCAGACATTTATTTTTAATTTGATGTCTGCAGCAGTACCTGAAGAGGTTCCTTGGGAATTCCTCAGCCTGAGCAAGCTGCCACACCACCACCAAACACTAACATGTGTGTGGATCATAGCCCAAAACACACAACTGAACTTATAAAGCCACATGAGTCTGACAGAGTTCTGAACCAATGCCATTAACAGGCTGATATGAGAATGGCTTTAAGTGTTAAAGGGCAACTTCATCATAATTCAGAATTTTTACTTTATCCAACTGCATTGATACACTATTTTATTTTATCCATGTTAAAAATTGCCTTTTTTTAAAAAAAAATTGTGCACAATCTAATCAAGTCTGTCTGTTGCTAATTCTTCTAATGGTCTATTCTGATGTAAAAATATAGAGAGGTGGAAGATCAAACTGCTCTCAGCAAGCCCAGGCAGTTACTCCAGCTTTAGATCATGGTAACTGGTATTCATCCCCTAAGTGACAGGCTGGGAAAGGAGAATGAACTCCCAGACCCTTCCAGGTCAAGTAAAACATCTTTTAAAACAACACTGGAACTGTTGCATGTTTTAAATCAAAAATGTTTTAAATCATCATGTTTTAAATCAGAATTGCATTTTAGAAGGGAAAAAACCCACTCCTAACTGCAAGTTGGTTTGGTTTTATCACCTGATGGTTATTGAAAGTTATTGTCTAATAAAATGACACAGATCATGAGATACTTGAGCAGAGACCAACATGCTGAGCCCTCTGCAGAAGCTTCTGGGGGCCAGTGAACTCCAGTGTGAGCTCCCCAGTGCCAGCAGTGCCACCCCACACCGAGCAGGGACAGGTTCTGCACAGGTTGCAGACAGTGGGAGAGGATTTCTGGCAGCAGCCCTTATTTTGCAAACAGTTGGAATCTGGTGATCCTCTCTTTGGAGAAGGATTTGGCAGATATTTATAACGGCAGGCTGGGGAGCTCTGGAGGAGAGACAGATGGAGGTCTGTTGATACTGCACACAGTTAAAAATTACACAGTGGCACCAGCCCAATTACAGCATGAGGAAAAGACAAATCAGCACGGTAACACGTGTAGGGAAGGAATAAGAACTAAGGGGAAATCAAAGCCCATGAAGATTTTCCCACCATGGAACAACTCAGAAAAAACATAGGAAGCAAAGAATGATTTTAAACAGGACAGGGACATGATTGTGTTGACATAAGACAAAGATGCAACTGTGATCTGATCTGGTGGCTATAAAAGTGAGTCATGCTTACAAACAGAAGAGAGAAAGCTGCTCTGATAAATGAACAGTCAGGAATAAATCTGGTGAGTCAGCTCCATTCTAGCTATGGTTGGGACCTGGTTTGGTGTTCAGTAGTATTTGGAGAAACCAACATAGTGATTTGTTCAGAAATAATTGTAACATCTCAAGCTTCTCTTCAATGTTTCTGTAAACTTTTTTTTTTCCCCTCCAATTACTTGGTCCCCCAGCCTCAACATTAATAACTTCTCAGGAGTTCTCTTTTTGGTGTTCATGAACCAAATCACCACAGGGTGACTGCAGGCTCTGCAGACTCTCTGCTATTTCAGAAAACAGTATTATAATAACCAAACCTTTTCCATGGAAATCTGTATTTAGTTTCCAGGATCACTTGCATACACCTGCCCAAAGTACCAGGATTAATACCTGGTATGCATTACTAGGGCCATGCATTACTCGAAAGAATCCTGCTCAGTGCCAAACTTCCTCTGCTCTGGAGGGGTTCTATTATGTGTTCAGCAGCCAGAAAGCTAGAAAATAGGGCAAAGAGCCCAATGTGAGCTAAGTGTTATCCTGACAGACACATGCTGTCTTCCCATGCTGGAGCCCAGAGATGTCTCTTGTGTCAGAGCCACGTCCCTGAACTAATGAGAGGATGTGGTGCTTGGAAAAGAGCTCCTTTTAAATAGGTTACCCTTGTGTCCTGACACATAATCAGGGGAATCAGCCACTGGGATTAGGGATGATTAGCGAGCACAACCAGGAGCTTCGCTGCAGCAAAGGGAGCAGGTTTGCTTGGGTCAGGCCATTTTGCAGACAGAGCCCCTGCCTGACCCAGCCAGGGGAATTGGGCAGCAGCAAACTCACTAAGAGATATCAACCAGTGAGGCTTTGTAATTGCATTGGCAAGGACAGGGCTAACACTGATAAGAGCATAATTTGGCTATCAGAACAGATAACAGGAGATTAACTGGGTCTACAGCTCTGGGTTGCTATTCTTCTCCTTTGGAAAGCAGCTTTCCTCTCTTCCTGTGGAGCACTTAAGGTGGTTAAATACCTGTCCTGAAGCCCAGTTGCAGGCTCAACAGTTCATACACAGTGTTACCTAAATGATAAAACACAGCTAGTACAAGACTAAAAGGACAGTTAATGCAAAAGGTGGTCACTCAGCAGTTTGCTGCAGTTTCAATGATTTTATGGCCAGGAATGGACTTGGGAATTTTTTGCATTTGGAAGCTCCACAGGCAGCCCCTTGATCCAGCACACCACTGAAGCACAGATGCTCCATCAATTCCAGAGAGCCTTTCTTCCAACACAGACAGGCATGAAATCTCCCAAGCCCTCAGTGATGAACTTCCTCTTTGTACTAGTGGAAAACTCAGACTGGAAGTCCAGTGTCTGCTTGCAAGATTTTCTCCCTCCCTCCCTCCCCTCCATGCAACACTTCTGTCAAATTGGATTGTGCAGCAGGGGGATCTAGAGTGCCCTGAGATCATCTAAAGCTTGTTATTCTAAGTGAAGGAGGCAGCCAGTGGAAAAAGAAAAAAAAAAAAAAAAAAAAAAAAGAAGGTGTCTCTGAGGCAGCTGCAGTTCTTGGGAGGGTACTGAGATTTTTCCATGCAGAGCTGTATCATCTGGGAGGGTTTTCAGTGCACTTGGCACTGGTTAGAACAGGTGGAAAAAACGCCATTTAATTTTATAATACATTTTAATGGCTTAGTAAGTCCTTAGGAAGAGAAATGATACTGCTAATGCAGCTACATCTACAGTAGCAGAGATATCTGGTGCCTATTCCTGACTCCTTATGGAGTCTTGGCAGTTGATGGCTCTGGCTTTATCAAAGCATTGTGCTACAAAGAGCACTCCCAGGGACCATAGGAGCTGTTTACAAGAGCAGAATATGGGCCAGAAAGCGAGTGGCCAGCGCAGGAATGCAGAGACATGCAATTTGAGTGGCACAGAAAGGATGTTTGGCCCGTTTCACTGCTATCAACCAAATGACAATATGGGCCCCTGCAGGATATTCAGGCTCCTCCAGCTTAAGTAGCAGCTCTGCAGCTCGAAAAAATGAGAGAATATTTACCGTGGCAGAGAGACAGAAATTTGCTCAGGGATGTGATAGCAATAGAAATAATTAGCAAACTGCCAAAAGGATAAATACCCAGATCATGCTCTTGCCTGCCAACCCCGGGGTGCTTTTCTCCTGAGCAGAAGGAGAGAGCTTGACAACAGCACATGCTCAAGGACCAGTTAGCCTAACATAAATCATAAACTTCTTATGCAGAGAATAACAATACACTTCTGAAAGCACATTTGTATCCATAAATATCTTGTTGCATGGCACAGAAGGACAGTGGGGGGAAGAGGGAGAGGAAATCTGCAGGGAGACAGCGTACTGAGGTGCGTTTTGTTTCTCTTTCCAGTGGAAAAGCAAAAGGAGGCTCAGGAGGTCACCCAGCCCATTTCCTGGCCCCAGGGAGAGATCAGCTAGAATTAAACCATGCTTGACAGACGTTGCTCTAATGTGATCTTCAAAATGTGCTTTTGTGATCCCACAGCTACAGCCCTCTCCTTCTAGTGTGCTGGCCTTCTTCCCCTGCTTATTTCCAGCCTTGGTCCTCCTCTTCATCCCATGATCAGGGCAAAAACCACTCCAGAGACACCTGCTGCAGTTGATGTGAGTGCCTTTCTGAGGGGGGATACAAACACACCACAACAGCTGGCTCCCATTCCTGAAAAGAGCATCCCCAACCCAAGACCTGGGAATGAAGCCTTAACACCTTGAGACTGCAGATTCCTCAGCTCAGAAGCCCCTTCTTTACTAAGCGCAATTAATTTATTTTTAATTCATTAAAAATCCAACCAACCCAGAGCCCTGAAAGCCTATTTTAGGCTTTGCCATTAAAACCAGCACTGCTGCTCGAAGACAAAGAAGCAAATCTCAAATTTCTCTACACAGGTCAGGGCATTTGTGAAAATGTTGAGAAAAATCAGTCCCTTGCTAGGAGCAGCACCAGTGGAAGGTTCCTGCCATCCTATGCACTAGATGTCTACACAAATAAATTAATATATATATATAAAAGCAGATTTTCACCTGAGCAAAACATTGAGCTGCCACTCCTGCCTACACAAGCAGACATGATACGAAGGGATGAATAATCAGGGCAAACAATATGATCCAAGAATATGAAAAATTCATTTTGTTCTCCACTAAACTATAAAAATAATAATACACCCAGACATTTTCCTCTTTTGGGTTTTTTTTTCTGTTTCTTTTAGTGGTATTAATATCTCAAAATGCACCTTCTCTATACTGTTGCTTTTACTGGCATTGTGCTGACAGTAAAGTCAAGGCATAATCTCACCAATCATCATTTCATTGTCTACCAGCTCAGAAGAAGAGCTCTTTTTTCATTCATTCTTTTGTGCTTTCAAATGCATAAGACATGAAGAGAATCTTTGATCAGCACAAAACACATAAGAGTTTGATCAACTGGGAAAATTTCCTTTAGCAATTCAGAATATTACTTCCAGCTCTGCCCAGTAAGTAGCTGACTGTCACAATGGGCAAAAAAATCTATTAGTGTAAGCACATTTGTCAGAATGAGTTCCCCACGCTGCTTTTTGGTGTGACAGCCACTGGTCCCTTTCCTGTCCCCTGGGAATGTGAGGAGATGGGGTATGCTGTGTGCTGAGCTCTCAGCCTGGTCACAGCTCAGATCCACAGGCTGTTGAGATTTATTCTTATTCTTATTCTTATTCTCATTCTCATTCTAATTTTCTTATTCTTGTTGTTATTATTATTTAGGAGGTGGCTGTAAAGAAAGCCAAATGAAATGCTGTTACAGAGCAGGTAAGCCCTACAAAACCAGAGAGATGAGCTCCAGTGCTACCCAGATGTACAGAGAGTCATTTAATGTATAAATATACAGCAATATCTAACACTGCCTGCTGTGGTTTGGACATGAGGTGACCAGACAAGCAGCATCATTCTTTGTAACATTTGCCTGTATTTGCCCTGCACCCTGCAAACACTTGTGAGGTGCTACAGCAAGGTTTGGGTTTTTTTCCCCTTTCTTTAAGGAATCTTTAAATTTAAAAGGCAGGCATAGTGTTAGAAAACACACAAGTTTAAAAAACATTTGAGGTAAGGTGAGTTTTTCCAACATTACGGGGTTGATCTGAGTTATTATGGGAAAGCAGCTCCCCTGGACTCTGGGGTAAGGGAAATAAAGATGCTTTTCCAGCTGCTGCAGTGAGCTCTGTCCAGGGCTGCTTCTGCTAAAGCAGTGACAATCACAGCTGCTTTATGGCCAGCAGTGGGGACTGAAGTGTGCATTACCAAAATCAGAAGCTCAAACCTTGATACCCTGATTTAGAGAAGCCTCCCCCTGCCCGGGGAGCTCAGCAGGAGGGTTACAATCCGTGGAGTGCTGACTGCACAGGAGGCAGCACACCCCAGGAATTACAGGGGTGCAAAGGTGGGACTCCGGCTGCAAACTCATCTTTGTCTCCCTCCCTGAGATGCTAGTGTGAAGAGGGAATGTAGAGAACAGATGAACACTGAAATCACAGTGGGTCAGTGGCAGTGCTTGTTGGGTAGGAATGTTTTTCTCTCACCCGGAACAAGCAGGGCTTGCACACAGAAACAAATAAGTCACAGTATGAAAAGAAAGGCAAGCTCTGGGAAGCTCCTCTCACTAATTTACTCTGCAAATAATAATAATAAAAAAATTTCTTGACCCGGAAATAAGGTTTGGTTCATCCTTGAGATAGAAACCTGGCTTGACACACAGGAATTGAAAGATTAAAAGGTACTTGACAGCACAACAAAAGAGTTCCCAGTGCCAACACTAACGTGGTCAATGCTTTTTTCTCCCTAACAGCAGGGAGAAAAAAGCCTCACAGCAATTAAAAAAGCAGGAGACTTCATTAACAAGGTGTTGCAGTGAATTTTTGTGTCTTTTTAGAGACGTCTTCATTAAGAAATTATATCACCAAGAATATTTTCTGTCCCTGCATGGCCCAGATTCCTTTGTGCTCTTAAGCAAGAGGTTGTGAGCATTTTTGCCATGCCAAGCCCATGATATCTGTCATCTTTCCCCTTGATTTACCCCTTTGAACCTCCACTGTACATTGTTTGCTCGCCACAAATTGCCAACATGAAAGATGATACAGCTGCAAAAACTATTTCTGAAAAACTGTCAAGAGCAAACTGAGCTCCACGTGAGCCCAGTTACCTGCAGCCTCCCTTCAGGAAAAAGGCTGCAGAGCGTTTTCTACAGAGGTTTTTCAATATACAACACTTCTAGAGGTCTGAGAGCACAGGAGGGAAAAAATATGTGTAAATTTAGAAGTCTGAAGCATTTCTTCAGCCCTGAGAATGTTATT
The DNA here is from genome assembly GCA_013398615.1 of Brachypodius melanocephalos. Classification (NCBI taxonomy): domain Eukaryota; kingdom Metazoa; phylum Chordata; class Aves; order Passeriformes; family Pycnonotidae; genus Brachypodius; species Brachypodius melanocephalos. Next base: position 8,191,884 of record VZSR01003816.1, read on the forward strand.
TAATACGTCTGGGGTCATTAAGGGCAGGGATTTAATGGAACAATAACATTAAACATATTAGAAGCATAGCAGAGCTCAAATTTCTTTCAGCTTTTTGTATTTTTTCTTCTCACTGTATGTGACGTATGCGCCCATTGAAATTCCTGGGTTCACAATAGGTTTATAGGTTGGAGAAAGTAATTACTGTGAGTCTGATGTATTGATACATAATTTCTTGCTTTTTATTCCTGACTTTCCTTGCTATCATTACGAGAACCATCAATGCTGCTAAGTTTGTCCTCAAAATCTCCCAGGAAGCAGGAAAATATCAGCCCCGTTCTTCAGCAAAAGCTGCAAAACCACGGCGCTGTTAAGGATTCATCTCTGCCCTGAGCAAAGCCTCATTAAGCACACGCTTAACTTTGGGCACACATCTAGCCAGTGAACTGTGTGTGTGTGTCCTTGGCAGGCCAGCACAGGCTCTGTCTTCCCTCGGAGCTGTTTTGTGCTCAGCACTTCACAAGAACGAGCCAGAGATCAGCAGCAGACTCCAGAGCGGCCCTGGCCACCCACCCTGGCCACCGCCAGAATGAGGATTCTCCTTTCTCCTTCTCCTTCTCCTTCTCCTTCTCCTTCTCCTTCTTCCACCACCCGTGATAACACCTTCTTTGAGAAAAGAATCATTTCCCAAAAGGAGCATTCTGCCAAAAGCACAGGTCAGTTTGGCCTTTGGTAGGCCCCAAATGTCACCTTCCTGTTTGACCCCGAGGCCTGCAGCTCCTTGCTGTGATCCTTACAAGAGAAAGGAGGCTCAGATCTGCCTTTCAGCGTGCTTCCTGCACACCAGCAAATTAAAAGAGATCCAGAAAGGCCCAGACAGCTTTTGTGAGCTCTGGTGTTCCTGAAATGCCTTTTGAGCTGTGCCAGGTAGAGGAATGTGCTGAGGGGCCACAGGGCAGTAAGAGCAGCTTGCACGAGCACAATGGACCCAACGTTCTCCTCTCAGAATTTGTCTGAACTTTGTACTGACACCACTAGAAGCACCACAGTGTTTGCACTCTCTATTCAGCACATTTGGCCCAGGCTCCCTCTTGCAATTTGTAGCTGAGAGTTTGAATTTTTGGCCACCCCCCCGTGCCTCCCTCTCTGTCCCTCATGAAGTGTTGCAGTTTTTACAGTTCTTAGGATCATGTAACAAGAATAAAACCTACGGCTCGGAAGAATAAATAAAAGGATGCTCAGGCTCTGGCTATAAAAGTGAAATATCCTTTGAGATTTCACTGTGTCATGGCTGACATCTATATCTGCATTTGTGTAGGAGAGCTGTGCTTTCCCAAGGACCCAAAACCATGGAACCAAGGGACCAAAACTAAACTCCCTCCTCCCTTCCCACCTGCTCATGCAGAAATTCAAACACTTTTGGCTTTATATTTCCAGTTTACCATTCAAGAGCTACTGGATACTAAACTCCACTGAGTTAAGTGCCCAAAACTCTGCAGACAAACCACTACCACCAAAATCATTACTCACAAGAGCTTACATGGTGTGTGGACCAATATTTTTTTAAAAGAGAATGAAATTCTGAATACTTCATATTCATGAATATTTGTAGAGTTGCTTTACTAGCTACACATATCAAAGTTTCAGTACAAAATGAGAAATAAGGGACCAGAGCATATTGGGCAACCTCCTCCTGCAAACCCCAGACCTTCTGAGTGCCAACAGATAGCTCAGCCTCAGCCCCCACAGATCATTTCCCCTGAGAATGCCCCACAGAGGGGTCAGAGGATGCTCTAGTGCCCCATCCTTCCGCCCATCAGAGGGGACTTTCACCCAGAGAAACACAAGTTTGGCTTTTCAGGCATGCTTCAATCCCAGATGCTGAGAATTGCCCATAATTGTGCCACTGAGGACAGCAGGCATGTGGCTACTGGAGATAATTGCTCCCCCAGGAGTGAGTAGTTCTAATTCCTCGGAGGTGTGATTTCCCAGGAAAGCACACACACCCCTGAACTCCTTCCTGCTGCTGTTAACATTCCTTAACTCGTGGCAAAGGGTGATGTGCCTCTCTGAGCTGGAAAGGAGGTGTAATTGCCTGCCTCAGACTGCTTCAAGGTTACAAAAGAAAAGGGAACTGCTTTGATATGGTGTGGTTATTTCATTGCTCTAATAAAGCAAACTATGCAACCTCTCTGCTTCCTCGTTTATTTTATTTTAACTCCTGCCTCATTATCGCTCCTGTCAGCAAACACAATCTCTCTGAAGAGTGCCCAAGTTATTCTCTGCCCTAAGCTCGTTCTGCAGTTTGTGGGTAACCCCTCATTCTCTCAAGTGTTTCCTTCCCAAGCAGAATTTTCCTAAACAAGGAATATAGAGCAGCACTTTGTTGCAGTCCATTCCCAGCTGAGCTCTGGCACTGGCCCCATCCCAGTTCAAAGCCCTGCAGGTGACCAGTGCACCTCTGAGGCTGATCTCCCCTCACTCACACATCTCCCACCTGGATTATTTCCATCTGCAGAGGCTTGGGAATGTGCTGATATCACTCCTTTGAGTATTTCTCAGGGAGTTACTGCCTGGAGGCTGCCAAGGTGACTTACAAGTGCGAATACTCCTGGGTGCTCCTAAACCTCTCAACAACTTGGGAACAGCGTTCCTCAGCCTCAGTGGATGCCTTGACTTCTCAAGTAGAACACAGCCCTGGGTCATCTTAGTGTTAACCTAAATGTTTCACTTCCTGGCTAAATTTGAGTTAGTTAACTCTATCTTCCTCAGCCTTGCTTTTTCATTTATTGCATGAGGAAGAGCGTGCTGGGTTGGAAGCTTTTCTTAGTAGCCATTTCACAGAATAATCACACTGTTTTACAAACTTATTAAAAAAACCCCAAACCTTTCCTTTCCCTCTAAACTTCTCCTTTTCCAAGCTGGAAACCTTCCCTGCTAATCCACACTTTATATTAAGGGCACCACATGAGTCACAAATTACACTGGAAATTGCACATCAGGGTCCTTTAAGCTTACAAACACCTGCATGAAGGGTGGGTTCACATTCTGCAGCCCACAGGGAGTCACTGGGTTATTCTCAGGGGAAAATCAAGCCATATTAGAATCTCTTCCCTCTTCCCCACCTCCATTGAGAAGGAGGATTTCAACCTCCTGGCCTCCATGTGGGCCCTGATGCTGGGGAGCTGCAAATACAGTCCCTGCTTGCCACAGAGCATCATCCCTCTCCTCCTTTCATTCCAGTTATAGACACAGCATTTTAGGGGGAAAAAATGGAGGTGCAGTTTTAGAGGAGAATCATTTAAAATGACAGTGGATGCAGGATTTCAAAAGGGCTCAGTATTTGCCTAAACTGCTCCTCTTAAATTAAAAACAAACGAACAAACAAAAAAACCCTTATTGAAATTTCTGTAAAATATTCCATATGACAAGATAAAGAGCAAAAGGATGCTAGGGGAAGAACTCTGTGGCAGTGCAAGGGAAGGAAGGCTGTGGCTGGCTTGGCTGCTCAGGGCAATCAGTGTTTTATATAAACATCTCCCATCAAGTGCAATCGCTCAGTGAACTCCCATGCTCGAGGTGCAGAGGAATATTCACGCTTGGTGGGTTGTGAAAATGCACCCACTCAGAGCTGGAGTGGAGATAAAGAAAGGGATCTGTGTGTGTGTGTGCAGGCAGACACAGGGAACACTTTCCTCTGGCTGTGCTGAGCCAGTGCTCAATGTGAAACAGGTGTGGCTCCCCTGCCCCACTCTGAAACATTCGTTTCAGCTAATTTAAAGTCTGTCTTCGTTGAGGATGTTTGGTAAGATAAGAGGATATTTCAGTAAAGTGTGAGAGGGTTGATAAAAAAAGCAGAGCTTAGAAACAAACAACATGTGAAAAAAAGAGGCAAGGGTAGAGGACAACAGAGGGGAGGAAAATTATGCAAAAGATGTACAGTAAAAGCTTTAATGAAATGATATTGCTGCCAGATTTTTTATTTTTTTTTTGTGGAGCTGATTTATGACGTGCAGCTGCTTTTCTCTAACAGTGAATGTCTGGTTACCTCTCCTTGAATTTTTAACTGTGTTTAAATGTCTACAAAATGTGAAGCTTATCTACTGTATGTACAGAGTGATAGCTCTGTGTGTGCACAGCCCACAGCAGTTTGGTTTCAAAGACAGAATGATGTTTTTCCCAAAGCCAAGGACACTTGTATTTCAGTTTTCCTACTGTGAGGATAAGTAAATGGCAGAGCAAAGCAATTGTGTGCTTTAACTATTGGACTTCATTGTCCCATTCCTGCAGCACTTACTGTTTTTCCTCTGGGTTTGATCCAACTTTCCTTCCACTCAGTGAAAGGTTTCCCATGAGTTCAAGGTGAACTAGATCAGGAAAGACAGAGCCAGTTCATAAACTGGAGCCTGACCTGCCTGTACTCATATTTAAAGAGCAGTGAATTCATGGGAAAAGCTCCCCGTTGACTCCAGAGGATTGTGGAACAGGTGCAGACTCAACCAAATAACTGAGCCACCTGTGACAGCAAGCACCCCATTCTCATCCATGCCTGGATGAGGGGGACAGAAGACATAACCTCTGGTTTTAGCATTTAGTTTGAATACATCCATGATATCCTCCACAGCTCTTGCCAATATCAAGGAGGATAACGCAGGATTAAGCAAGAGCAGGAGCTGAAGAATCTTAAATTAATATTGGAATTTCAACTCAGTCTGGAGCACACTGTGTGTCTGACACTTTCAGGACCTCAGATCTTGGATAGCAAAGAACACAAAAGCCAACTTTTTGTGTTTTATTACAGGTCCCTTGAGTTCCCTCCTTGAGCAATTTCCAGTAGGCTGCTATTACCAAATGCCTGAGTAAATTCCAATAAAGTTGAGTGAAGATCTTCATTTTATCACAAATATTGGCAAGAATTAAACCTGGTTTTTTCCCTTTTTTCTTTTTCCTGTGCGCTGTTTTCCATACAGCTCAGAGGCAGTGATTGTATTGACAGAACTGCTCAACATCAATATAAATATCAGGAAAGTATTCCAGGATTAGTTACAGACAGCCAGAGCACCTCCAGACTGAATCAGCTTATTGGTTCAAACAGGTGGGAAAGGAAACCAAAAGAAACCAAAATAAAGTGGGTTCCTTGTTCACCTCTGGGAAAACGAGGAAAATTACCTAAATGCAAAGATGATTAAATTTGACATTCCATTTTTTTATACATATACACATCTTTTTAGTCTCCTCTTTAGAAGTATTAGCTCTACTCTCTGATTTCCAGCATCACGTAGGCTGGTGTTACAATGTCACACTGTCACATTCTCCAAATTAGGGATTTCACCTATATTCCTACAGTGCAGCCTGAGGGCATGGGAGAGGTGCCCCAGGAATGTCAGGGAATCACCTCCTGCTCCCACCACCCAGCTCTGGCAGGGGCAGAGGCCAAAGCAGCGGGGACACTGAAAACAAACAAAAAAACTCTCACTGTTTTCATAAAATCCTATAAAAATTAAACACTCAGCTGTTCTTAATCCTTTTCACCCAGAGAAGGAAATAAGAGGACAAGTCAAGAGAAGTCAAGTCTTTTAGGGCATATTTCCAGCTACACCTTTTCTTCCCAGAACATGCAATAAGTCTTTAAATGACATCCTAAATCCGACTGCCTTTGTAGCAGACCAGTAAGCCCCGTGGACAAACAGCAAATCTATTTTTGATATGACCTTAATAGTTAAATCCTGCCATTAGGTACATGCACACAGCTCCCAGGGACAGAGCAAGACCTCCCCTTCATCTTGCAGTGCTGGTTTTGCTAATGTTTAATATTCAGTTCTGTAAGTTTAATGAAGACATTGTTTCCACTTATCTACAGGTCAGATGGCAATTTGCAAAGCAACTTAGTTGTTAGAGGGCTGTGGATCCCCTGCTGATATGTCTGATTATTTATGCACAATGTGCATTTTTAATAGATGATCATATAAAATTATATGCTTCTGCCTTGTTATTTCATGATTTTTAATGATTTCCAATTCCTTTTCTTTGTAAGAAAGAAGGAACAATGACTCATTCTAATGGTGGACCTATGTATCACATCTGCATCTTTAAAATTATTGGGATTTCTTTCTAGAGGCACATCAAAGACCAATAGCTTGAAATTGTTGATTTTTATCATTAAAATAAAGATGAGAAATGAGATTAAGGCCATTTTCTCTTTCCAAAGACAGGAAGATTTTTCTTCTTTCTGAGCTATTCTGAGAGATCCAGCCAGAACTTTTCACAGCAAGCCTCGTGCCCAGCTGAACTCCCTCCTGCACAAAGCTCCTTTGTGCCAGGTCCACCCAACTCCAGCTCTGAAAACTGATTTGTTCCAACACCACAGGGCAAACACATGCACTCCATGCAGTTACCACCTCAGAGGGACGGGAAAACACGTCCTGGATTGCCAAAGAACAGTCATGGTCCACTTCCAGAGCAGAGCATGTGGCTCCGAGCAGGCAAAGCCCATCTGGGTGCGCTGCACAGAGCTGGGAGGGAAGGAGCAAAGGCACAAAGATCCACAAAGCTGCTTTGTGGCAGTCTAAATCTGTGTCTGAGCTGTGACTCCTCGACCTGCAATCACACAGGCAGCCCCTGGCATGTGGCATTCAGCTTCTCCTCTGGGACAAAGTGTGGAGACACTGAGGTTTGAAAAGAGATCCAGCGAGAAAGGTCTCTGAGTTGCAGAATTTTCTCACTTCTTTATAAATGCCACTACTACTGTAAAGTTATTCAACTAAAAATAACCAAGCCAGTCCTAGCTCCAAATGTGATCAGCCCATAAATAGTCGGATAAACTCCTTCCAGGCACATCATGTACTCAATTTCCATTTGCAACACGTACTAAAGCTCTGCTTCTGCATAACTGATGCCTACAAATGGGAGATGGTAAGTTTTCCTTCTCACACACACAAACCACCCTCACCTTTCTGAGCAGAGACACGATGCTGCTTTCACACACCCTGTGATCTTTGCTGTCTGAGCAATGCAAGAGCCTCTGCTGGTTTTGTAGAGGGGAGATTTTAACACTAGAACTGCAGGTTTCAAAAAGCAGCATTATGCTCACAGACAAACGCAAGGCTGTGAGGAATTTATGGGGACCTTACATTTCCAGAACTGCTTAGAAAGAAGTTCCATTTTCACCATGCTCATCTGCTGTGTGTGTCTGGGGTGGTGGGGGGAGAATCCAGAGCTCTTAATTTCCCTTCTCCTTATTTTGCACTTCCAAGCCCTAACCCTGGGTAACAAATTCAGAGCCACTTTGATGGATCACAGTTTGGCTGCCACTATGTTAAGTTAAACAACAGTCTCATTCCACACTATAATTACTGCAAACAATTTCATTGTCTAAGGGGTGCTTTGCATTACCTAATGCTGCTTCTGTCACTGTTCATCACATGAATATTCCTGTTACCTGCTGTGTCTGTGTGTGTCTGAAAGAACTGTGGCATTTTTAATGGCATAATTTCCTGGGATGAACTGAAAATCATCACAGCATGGCTTGCATTATTTATGTGCTGAGTCCTACAAATGGCAAGGAAAATACTGTAGATTTCCTGGAAATAAATATATTCGTTATCCTGAAGCCTTGTGCACAGTAGACTTTATGTCACTGAAAGAATTTAATTACTACCTGAAAAGCATCTTCATTTTGCTAGATTTGTAACAAAAATAGAATGTCTAGACACACTATAATTCAAAGACAAAAGACTCCTTACCCACCCGAAAATACCCCATGTGGATAAATGTAGAAACATGCCCTACTGTTGCTGCTAATCAGTAGAAAATTCTTAGCATTTTTACAGCATGAGATAAATTGTAGATTGAGCCAACTGGGAATACTAATGACAGAAGCCATAAAATATTTTGTAACATCAATTATGACTAAAGGAAAAGGACTTGCACCATAGATCAGCAGAATATTTTGCAGCCGTGCTTCATTTAAGACTACGATTTCTGAACATGATTTGGGAGTTGATTTGCCAAGAAGAATGTTCAGGAATAAATAATTGGCAGCTCTGCCACTGTGGTGCTTCTGCAATTCAGCTGTAGCTGCAGAATTATCTTCGATGGGAGGTCTGTGGAACCTGACAGATCACCAGACTCCAGCTGAGCTGTCCAAATCCTAGTGGATTCAATAATAAATGATCTGATTTTGGTTAGAGCCTTAAAATGGTTATGTTACATTCAATCCTAAACTAAAAAGTCACTGGAGAACTAAAAATTCAGATTTGTTTTTACATGTTCCTTGTTGTTATACCCAGACAATGTCCCTGACCATGCTCCACGGTCAGATTCCACGGAAATGCCAATTTCTGCTTTTTGACATGCAGGTCTTATCAGAGAAGGCCACTCTTTTCTGCTTTACACTCTGTCACATAATTCAAAACATCACTGTAACTTCACCAGCTTGTTTTTAAAAACCTGCTTATAAGGATCCTTCCATCCTGATGGAATTGCCATTTTAAAAGCAGAGATGATAACCAGAGAAATAAATTGAAATGGGGACTGTGACAAGGAGAAAAGTTACATGGCAAAAAAAGGAAAAGCCAGGCTCATATTTTCTTCCCTTCTTCTTCTCCTTGACACAAAAATGATTTCCTTGCCCCAAAATAAACTAACCAGTAGATTCTGAACCAACAATTTTAAAAGCAGCTGTCCTCCTCCTGGTGCAGAATAAATTCCCAATAGTTATACACCACAGGAAAATAGCTTCCCACCCAGACACCACTTGCATTCCTCACACCAGCCTTGCTGCAGCTCTGCATTAAAGACAGACAATATTTGGTCACCAGGTGGTTAAATTAAATCTTTCCTCAACACAGAGGAGTTAGCCACGTTCAGCCTACAGTGTTCCAGCCAAATAATGCTTTGCTAATGATGTCTGCAGTTAGATGACAAATCAGGCTATTTAAATTGCCTCGGCACATGCATCCTTTACAGGCAGGGTATCCAGGTAACCATCCTAGCACGGCTTCAAGGTGGGAGGGAGGGAGAAAGCAAGAGCTAATTTCTCCAGCTAGGTGGAAAATTAATCCTGAAGAGATCTGTCTGGCTTGTTATGGTCAATTTAAAGGAGAAACGATTTTAAAAAAATTGTTTAAAAAGTATTTTTAGGATATGCGGCTAGGCAAGAAAGGGCAAAATGACTGTGTTGCCAAAATACAATAATGGCTGGTTTTGTTTCTGAAAACAATTAAAAATATTTAAGGGCCCTCAATAGGAAGGTTTTCTGTACTTTAATACACGTCAGCATTGACATGCTTCAAATGCCAGGAAAATACCAGGGAGGAATGTCAGATGCTGCAACCAAACACCTTTTTGGTGTGTAATGCTAAATAAAATATAAAATACTGGATCGTCTTGTTTTGTTTTCCCTGAAACAAGCTCAGCAGCATTTTCCATACCTGGTTAGGTAAATGTTATTGCTGTATGAGATGCTGGCTGCTATGGCCCCACTTGAGCAATGTCTGTTGGTGCCCTTGAACGCCTTTGAGAAGGTTTAGCTCATCAGAGATTTGCTTTGGGGGGACATGGGGGTTTTGGCAACTTTTTTGTGTCCTGGCTTGGGCTGAGGCTTGTTCAGGGTCCCAGCAAAGACTTCCCTGCCAAGGAGCCACGTGGGACAGGCTGCAGGCTGGGTGCCCTGGCTATCTCTGGACATCCTACACATTTTAGGTAGGGGAAGGAGATTCCCCCAGCTGATTCACACACAGAAATGCTGGGATGAGAAGAGAGACCAGATTTTACTTCCTCTGCAGGCCAGGAGGGCCACAGCATCTGACCCCACACACAAGAAAGGGGTGGGACAGGGAAGGGACCCTCAGGCTGCCCCATCCCTGGGGGGCTCAGCTGTGGATTCTGCCAGCTGGGCAGGTTCCTGCAATTTGCCAAGGCAAAGGAACCACTCACACCCTCGTGTTGCTCCTCTCATGATGTGGACCAGATTTTCAGCATTCGCTAAATCTATTAAACAGGAAAATACAAACAGCTTCTGATATCCCTTTCCTTGAAAACTATTTTGGAAAATATGACTCATTTACTTCTCTTCTAAACGGGAGAAGTAATATTTTCCAGCACTCCCTGAGGATGCATTTAACTAGAAGCTAAGCCAGATGTAGAATTGTCTGCAAAGATTTTCATTCCTTTCATTAAAAAAAGAAGAAAAAAAAAAAAAAAAAAGAAAGGAAAACTGTAAAAGAAGAGTCAAGGTATTACTGGGTTTTAAAGCACTGTTGGCCTTTTGATTACCCTTAAAATCAGATCAGATCACAAAGAAAACACAGCATATGACCAGCTAGAGAAGGTCACATTGCAAAAGAATGCAGGTGGTCTCATTTTTTAACAGTGAATGCAATAGAAGCACAAATCTTCCAGCCACCAAACAGCCTCTCCTGCCTTGGCAATTGCCACGTACAATATCTGATGAACCCTGATGTCTCACTGCTCAAGGATAAAATCCCAGCAGGCAGGGCTGCAGGAAGAGCTACACAGTCAGAGGGGAAAAATCTTGTATTATTTCAGTAACCACTTATTTTATTTGCCAGAATTAAAACTTCTCCACAGATGAAAGCGGGGATTTTTTTTTTTCATCGCACAAAGCAATTTTAGATTTCTATAGAATCATTCAAAAGCAATTAAAATCCTGCTCCTGTTGATGGATTTGTATTCCTTGCTCACAGTGATGTCAGGCTTTGAAATTCAGGGCTGTTGAGTGCAATTCTTTGGGGCTTTGGAGTCACTGCTGAGTGCCAGAAAATGCATTCCTTAAGTTCACAGATATTAAACAGCTTTGGTAACACCAAAATAGCTTCAGTACACGTAGCTTTTAAATCCAGAAGATATTGCAATAAAGAATTGGTGCAATATCAGGCAATTCAATACATTTTTTAGGAGAAGGGTAAGATGAGAGAATCCAATAACATAATAAGAGTACAATTAGCTAAGAGGGGTCAGGGAGCTTTTCCAAACTGTCCTACTGCAGGAGCGACAGGCTTACATTGCCAGGGAAAATAAAGGAAAAAAAATCCTTCAAAAACAAGCAAGTAAACAACACAAACTCGGGATCTACATAAAAATTATTCATAGTCCTCATCCATTTAAAGGTCTGTGTTATTTAAACCAGATAGTCAGCCTCCAACAGCAGTGTTTGCTTTGGCATCATTCTGTATAACAAAGGAAATTGTTGTTAAAAATGTAATTCAGATGTCAGCAACAGGAGGCTGTTCCCAATTGCAGAGACACAAAATGGCAGGATTAATACTGCTGGGCCTGCAATTGCTTTGGAGGGATGAGCACTGATTTACAGCCCTGAGTAAAAGGAGCCAGCCACGCCAGGAATAATGGGGGTCTGGGCACCTCCTGCAGGCCAGGTACCATTCTGATCACTGACGGGCTCTTTCTCCTGCCAAAGGAAGCAGCACACAATAGCAGAAGTGTAGGGTCAACAGTATTGGACACAGAGCCTTGCCAGAACATCAGCAAAGCCCTGATCAGTGATTATGGCTATTGGCTTATCAGCACCACTGATATCTTACTGAGACTGGCATGGCCCCAAGAATCTGGTGTTTGTGTGCAAACAGGGCAATTTCTGTCCTTAGGCCACGTTTAGACTGCAGAATCACTGCATTGTTGCTCCTTGAAAGGCAAATGCAGAGAGAATTAGTGAAATAAAGCTATAATCATGCTGCTGCCTGACACGGGAGGTTGTTAGCAGTCACTAGGCAGAACTGGCACAAGATGTGGGCTGGCTCAAGATGATGAGGGCAAAATAAAGCCTTCAAGGACACCAGCAAAGCTCAGTTGAAGAAGTGTCCCTTGTGCTGCTGTTCTGAGTGCAGCTCAGCCCTTCAGCACAGTTTGGGGTTGGAGAGCCATGGGGAGGGAGGGAATCATGATGGAGAGGCAGAACTGCTTTCCTGTCCTAATTCTGGGCTTATGCAGCATCACCATTCCAATAGGAGGGATGGGACACGTGGAACCTGTGTTCCTTTATCCTTCACAGCATCGCACCCTACACAGCAGGGAACACAACCAATTCTTTCTTTTTTTTTCCTCCATCTTCCTCTTCCTCTAAACTCCAAGTAATAGATACAAATAGCTGCTCTCCTGCAAAAGCTGTTTGAACTGTGGCTGCCAGGAAATGAAGGCAGTTAATGGGGGCCTGTAAAAGGCTGTTCATTAGTCCTGCCTTCTTTACGAGCTTCTTCAGTCCCAAAGCCAGATGGGTGTGGGAATGCAGCAGAACAGGGGACTCCTGTTCTGTTCAAAGAAATGACAGGATCCAGCCCTGAGAGGAATCCCTTCCCCATCCCTTCAGATTATGGGGTTAATTAATAACAGTTAATTAATGGTGTGCCAATCATCATGCAGTGCATGCCTGTGTGAGGAAAGCTGCCCCTGAGGGTGATGAGCATTAAGGCCTTCCCTGGAGAAAGTCCTTGTGACAATTTCTGAAGCCTGGAAGAGAATGTTTTAATCCCTTTATCTCAGGATTCACTTCTCACAGGAAATCACCAGGCAGAGGTAGTTAAAAAAGTAATTGCTATGCTGTTGCCTTCAAGGTGAGTCTCTGGAGGACACAGGATGGTGGCAGGTGCCAGCTGTCTCCAGTGGGGAGCTGGGCTGAAAGCCCCTCAGACACTGCCTTGTCCTCAGTGATGGAGTAGCAGGAGCCCAGGGCAGAGGGTGGGGGTATCATCTCTGCTGTGAAACACCCCATGCCCATGCCAGACACCCCCTGTGCCTGCTCTTCCCGGGGTAACTTCAGGAGGGACAGGCATTTGGACAGGAGCACCGAGGAGCTCTGCTCTCTCCCCTCTGCCAGCTGAGCATCCCAGGCTCTTGGCTGCCAGCACAGCCAGCCCATCTGCCCGCATGGCACGCTGCCCGCTCACAAGTTGTCAGACAATTTCACGGGTGCCAGAAGAACCTGGGCTCCAATAGGTGGCCTGGATATGCTGCAAAATCCATCTCCTCTCCCTGACTGCCAACAGAGCAGGGCCTGTCTGTGCTCACAGTGCCCAGGGCTGCGGGCTGGCTCTGCACTGGCACTGCCCCTCTACGCTGCAGCACAAAAGCTTTGCCACGCTTCAGGCAGAGCATCAGTGCCCTGGGTGCTGCTGAAGCACAGAAAAGCCAGCTTCTGAACCAAAATACCCCGTGCATGCCAAGATAACTTCAAGGCACCGTGATACCATTGGGCACAAAAGCCTGACTCTTGGAAGAGAAGCACAAGCGGAGCAGAAACCCCCGCGGCTCCCCACGGGCAGAGACAAGTAGGTCAGGCAGAGCATAAAAGTGCATGGTTTGGGCTAAAATTCCAATTACCCAGCTCCTGTACCTGAGAGGTTGAAAACAAAAAAAAATTGGAGCTGGCTCTGGGAATAGGAAAATTAGACAGGCAATGGGAAAAGCAGACTCTGCCCTCCTGCTGGCACTGGGTCAAGCTGAACGGACAGCTGCTGTCCCCACCTTTTCCAGGGCTGGCATAAATGCTTCTTGCTGCACTCCATCCTTCTACTGCCAACAACCCCTAGCCCCACATTTCAGTCCTATGGAGAAAAGCAGGGTTTTGCTGTCACTTGTGTGCCATCATCAGCCCAAAGGCAGAGCTGGCACTGGAAATACAGCACTGCCCTCCCTCCTCTTGGCTGGGGCTCACTCAGGGCTGACACAAAACCTGGGCCTGCAACATGAAAGGCTGGAAAATCTCTGGGTTTTATGCCCTAGGAATCAGATTTTCTGCCTAATAAATCCCCTTAAGAATCAGATGCAAAAGAGGTTTGTTTGAAAATTTTGGCTGGGTTATCTTAGAGCGGTGATTCAGACAGAGAATACAGGGAATACAGGGAAACACAAATACACTGGGTGAAAATTCCCTTCTTGTGTATCATGAGACAGACTCAAACTAAACACAAGTCAGTCATACTGGAAACCAAAGAAAATCATACCAATTATTGTCAGATCTCCCATTAAACCTACAGATTTATTTAACACCTCCATTTCTTTTGCTGCTTGCTGCCAGCTAATCAAATCTGTTTAAAATCCATATATAGCCTGTGTGTAGCTGAGGTCTGTGTGCAATATTGCTGCTATTACAGGTCTCCATGGCCAGCCATATGTGTCCTCTGGCCAGGTGAACACCCTGGCACGAAGAATTTGGACTACCAATTAGCAAGGTTTACAAAAGGGCCCTGAAGTGCTAACAAGATCAGTTGGATGCTGCTGCTGCTGAACAGTATCTGGCTTATGTGCTGGCTTGGGGTGTTTTATTATCCACAGCACATAATCCTGCACTTTAAGCTGCTTCTATTTACAACAGTTTTGCTGTCCCCCCGCTACTCTCCAGCTCCCACACATTTGCAGATGCTATTTACTCTGTGTTTCTGCTACTTCTTCACATGCAAATGAGTCTTTCAGGCTCTCTCACTTTTATTTACCCATATGCAGAACACTACAGCAGGGTGAAAAATAATAAATTAAGAAGAAAAGTACTAAGACTATTGAACTAGACACTGAAAAGGGAAAAAAAAGTCAGAAATGTTCAGCGTGCCCTAAATCTGTGTTATTAACAGTCATTATGGCTATTTGGAACACACTTTTTTTGTTGGTTTACAGCAGTGAGTCACCCACAGCACCATGCCAAGGGTGTATTTTGGATTTGTGCTGTGCCCTCTCTCCTAAGCTCTGCCAAAACCTTCCTGTCTCGACCTGCAAGACACTGTTCTTTGGCTGTGGGTCTGTCCTAAATGCCACAGCATTTTTGCATTGTCACTGAGCACAGAACTGTGCTGCCTGAACTGGTGTCCTCAGTCCTACATGTGCTGTTTCATCAGATCCATCTCACTGCTGCTTATCTCCTGCCCCTGTGGATGGCCAGCAGCCCTAACTCAAAAACCTGTAGAAATGTTGAGGGCTTAAATGAGCTGACAAACTTCAAACAAACCTTGGTGCAAGTGGCCAAATCCCCATCTGCCTCCTCCAAAGCTCCCCAGAGCTATCTCTGTGTGAGATAAAGACCAGGGGCAGACAAAGAGCAATTTCGCTCCATAAAACATCCAAAAATAACTCCTCCCAAGGGGCAAGATGAGTAGAGTGCAACTCATCCTCAGGACAAAGCCCTGTGTGCTGCTCCAGAGAGAAAACAGCCTCAGCCTGTGGTTTATGCCACAAGTCTTGCACAAATCATTTCCCCCTCCCTGAATTTCAGCCTCTGGAGCCTAGTTTAAGGATTATAAATTGTAGAGAAACAGAGACAAATTCCCATGGAATGTTTCAGGCTGGCAGCAACTGCATATCCCACTGAAAACATTGTGGACACTTTTTTTTTTTTTTTTTTTTTGCTTAGATTTACTAGGACATCTTACCTCAGTGCTCCACCAGTCCCCTGTGTGCCAAGCCCTGTTACTCAGCAGTAAATTACAGACTGTGCATTTCATGCCAGCTCTTCACTTTTCTGCACCGTTGATACATGGCAAACTGTGTGAAATAAGGAGCTGAGGAGCTAAAGTGCCTCTCTGATTAAAAGACAAAGCCACAGGACTGCACTTCTTGGTATGCAGAAAATTAAAGTGAAGAAGTGTCTTGATTAAAATCAGACACTGAAGATGGTTCTTTCCTAATATACTGTGGTAATGTAAAAAAAAAAAAAAAAAGAGAAAAGTTAGCTGCTGCAATAACTGGCTTTTAAAGAAAAAATAAACACCAGCATGTCTTTGTTCCCAAAGACTAATTAGCAAGATTCTATAAGTACCTAGAAGGCAGCTAATCAAGCAGAGACAATTCTGTACTGTAAAATGTGACTGCAGACTCAGGTCTCCCTTCAAACAGTGGTAAGGGGCAGGTACAGGCAGCACCTGTGCCCATTTGTGTTGGTGTAAGGAACAAAAATAGATATTGAGCATCCTGTTCTAATCTGCCAAAAACAGCCCAACGAATGAGCTGATGAAAAATGCAACGCTGGAAGGCTTTGCAAAAAAACCCCCAGTGACAGAGATTGTGGGGTTGGCATTTCTGTGAGCTGCAGAGCAAAGTGTTCTCTGTCAGGAGCTGAGGATCCCATGGGAAAGTCAGGAGAGAGGGATATGGGGAATAATTCACCTGCAGTGGTGGATAGCAGCTTCCCAGTGCTGGGAGGTGGGATGGGAGATGGAGCTGAATCCCATGGAGACAGAGATATCCAGCAAAACAGCCCTGCTTTGCTGGTCCCTGCCACCACTGGGACTCAGATTGTCCAGTCCTGGCTTAGAGCAGATCCTGCCCTGCTCCAGGAGGGGATAATCCAGGGCAGCTCAGCTTGGGACAGCACAACAGAGCTGCTGCCCAGAGAGGGAAGGAGCTTTATCTTCCCTTCCTGCTGCTGGCAGGGTGAAATCTGCTGTCAGAGATCCCTGCAGATCCTAATGTGAATGGACAACCTCTGAGCTACCTGGACCTGCAGACATTGACTCTGGGGTCATTCCATAAACCTGTTTGCAGAATTGGAGAACAAATTGCTCCTGAGCTGGAATGGGATTGATCAATATTCCAACCAGCAGCTGCTGAGCTGTGGCAAGGGGAGATGCAGAGCACGGTGGTGGACAGAGTGGATTTCACTGCTGTCCAGGGCCATCAGTCAGCCTCAATCCTGATCCAGCTCCCCTTGAAGTCACCACAAATTTTCCAATCTGCATAAATGAGATTTGGACCAAAGGCACTGCTGAGTCCTGAAACACAATCTGCACTGAAATACTGAAGAAGTCTGATCTGATGAACAGGATTAGTTATAAAAGAGAAAACCAGTTCATGCATAATATACCAAAAGTTAAAGAGCTCAAGTACTACACAGCATCCTCCACTGTCCTTATTTAGAACCACATTCAGACCTCATGCACTTTAAATATCAAAGGATATAATTCATCCAGTTAACTCCAGATTTATTCCTGATATAAGTACAATCAAATGTACCTATCAGTCTCATTCAGGTAAACATTTCAGCAGGGATTTGGTTGGCAAGGATTTGAATGCCCTTAAAAAAAGCCTCAAATCTCATAGATGAGGTCCATAGAGTATCTGATTACTGATTATTCCTTCCAGCAGCAATGAAAGCACTTCTTCTTCGTGATACAATGCGAGAGCATTCCTTGCAATTTTAAAATACTCCTACATGAACTGGGATCGCCAGTTTCAACCTTTCCAACCAGTTTATCCAACCTTAGGTCCCAGTAACCCACCCTGCACAGCACCAGTGACTGGCACAGCACCAGTGCTTAGGCTGAGGGACAAACCTCAGTGGTTGGGCTGTACTTTGACCAGTGACTGCCCAGCTGGGCTTCACACAGCACATTCCAGAGTGCCAAAGTGCTAATCCTGGAAGGCTCCTAGCAGAGCAGCTACTGGATGCACATCTCACTTCTCTAGCTGCTCAGAGAAAACATTGCAATTTGATTTAATTGCTATGTTGACTTATAACAGTATGTTTATACTGGATGCCTGCCAGCTCACATGTAACAGGTTGGCAAAACGTATTTCCTCAAAACAGCATGAGATGCAGTGTAATAAGGAAAGCAATCTTTCAGCTGCCTTCATTCTGGAGCTCATTTCAACTCCTCTGCCTTGGCAGCAGTGCCACCAGTGCAGGAGGATTGCACCACACTAATTGACATGATAATCAAGCCTGGAGGCTGCACTTCCCAGGTACATCAGCCACAGCTTCAGAGAGGGGATACAACTGTAGGAAATGAAAGTGATTAACAGTTTGTACTATGGGGATTGTTTGGACTATTTAATATCCCTATCAAAAGATGCATTATTTGTTGAACAGTCCTAAAAGCAAATCAAAGAGAAATGTGAAGAACGTTGCTAATCCTTTGTCACTCTAAGCATGACATCTAAAAGCCAGTGAAAAGCTGTGCTTTGCCAATTGAAACAAAAATCACATAACCATATACCCATTTAAATTGGGAAAGACCCCTAAGGTCATTGAGTCCAACCACTAACACAGCTCTGCCAAGCCCAGCTCCCAACTCAACACCCAGCACAGGGTGTTGACCACTAAACACATCCCCAGGTGTCACATCCACATCCCTCAGGGTCAGTATTAGCTCTCCTACGACCTTGGCTGCTTGATCTCAGCCCAGTTAACAGCCCCTGTGTCTTTGAGCCAGGAGACAGCTACAGGAGCATCACGGACACCAAAAGCTGGGTGTGCTTGTGTCAGCCCTGTAGAGAAGCAGCTTGCCCCAGACTGTGACCAGCAGCCAGTTTTGTGGCTGGCACTGGGATGGGTCAGGGCTCTGCAGGCTGCAGGAACAGCTGCTCCCATGGGCAGCACTATTTCCACAGCATCAAGTTTCAGGAGGGACAGTGAGAGCCAAAGTTACAAATAAAACACCATCAGCAGTGTTTGATGGGTTAATGAATGCCCATGATTCAAGGGGACTGGATTTCACAACCTCAAAATCCCCTTCTGGCCTGGTATCCCCCTGATACTAATTGGCTCTACTTTATTTAAGACTTTAACTGCAAACTTCATCTACTGGAAGAAAGAGTCATGTGGCTCTTTCTAATCCTGTACTGTGACTTGTAAAATCAGAAGAAAAGAAAGAAGATGTTAAAAATATCAAGTAAAATCTAAAGCTGGAACAGAACCGGCTTTTATCTGAGTTCACTAGATACAGTAGTATTTCTTTGAATGGAACAAATAAGCCTCAAAGATTCTATAATGAATATCCCTTGCACACATTTGTACAATGCAGTCTATAAAAATGGGGATGAGAGATGTCATTCCTAAACACAGACCACAGGACACTTTTCTCACAACTCCAATAACACGATATAATTTTCTATCTGATCCTATTTGGCTTTTCCATAAGGAACTGTAAAAACCCCTCTCAAAATCCTGGCACCAGCGTGTGCAATAGGAATCCTAATGCTGGCTCTGCTGGAGCAGAATTTCCCTCTTCAAGAATAAAGCCTCGGGAGGAGAAAAATAGCGTGTTGGTTTTGTGGCTGAGCCAGCTATTTAACTCCACGAGCCAGCAGAAACAAAGGGAGACCAAATAAAACTACAAAGCTACAAATGCTCCTTTTGGACAAGTGAGCCAAAACTCTTTTGACATTTATGGCTCTACCCATCCCTACCTGATAAGTCATACAGAAAGCTGCAACTGCAGATAGCAGCAATCACATAAATAAATTTTATGATGTTGTATGTACAATTCTAGTACAGTTGGATACACTAATCATGGGAGGAGGGGAGGTTGCTATTTTTTTCCTGTCCCATATGGTAATAATTTTGTATGATTGAACTGTTATGAGCTAAATAAAAGTACACATTAACTGTGAGATACATTGCAAATACATTAAATCTTCCCTGGAGTTTTAGCAAATACGTGCTTTTTCTATCATGCATTTGGAATTAGTAAAGGAATCTACACTGGGCCATAGGATTTATAAATAGATTTGGCTTCCTCTGCAATACTTTATGGGCAATTATTTCAGAAATGAAGATGCAGAGCCATGGATAAATAAAATAATTGCAGCTGATCAGGCTTTATTTACTGCTATCACATTTCCCTGACTGCTACACTTCTCTCCTTTGCTCCACTAGCCTGAATCAATGACCAGATGAAGAGCTGTCAGTTAATGTCAAACACAGAGCACAAAAGATGCCAAAGGCTGATTCTCATTTCCCCATTTCCAAATTCTGCTTGGGGTTTTCCGGAGCTGGCTTGCTCCCTGGATAAATTCAGTGTGGAATTGGGAGGCTGGGAAAGGGCAGAGCCAGCCAGATGAGTTCTGCAGTGTGTTCAGCAGTTTTCCGGGGAGCACATTTTGCTGTGGCTGCCCTGTAGAAGCGGCTGCCAAAGGTCTGCAGAGCTCCCCTCCCATGAGCAGATGCCCGGCTGTGTCAGGGAAGGGCTGGCATGGTCTCCCCTATCTGCTGCAAACAGGTATTAATTCAGTTTGGAAGATACTGAGTACAGCTATGTGAGGAGAAAAACAGCTTTCCAGGCAATTCCAGTGAATCAAATCCAAGCTGAGCCTGGGACTGGCCTCATGTCTGCATAATACCCTCTGTGTACCTCACACCGTGCAGCTTTCAGCATCTGAGATCTCAGACAGGATGGGAAGCACTGGATTATCAATATTCCTGGGGATCAGGTTTGAAATCCTACACTCAGCCCTATCTCACAGTTGTGTCACCTGGGGTTCATGAAGGAGGTTGCTTGTCTGAAGAGGCTTATCAAGTCATGAGGGGAAAAAAAAGTACAATTTCTGCTGCTTTGAAAAGCCACAGAGCTGATAACACAGAACAAGCGAAACTCGCAGGATGCACCAGGTGGAGACAACCTCATAGCCCACCAAGGGCTTCCTTCAATGAGCTCATCTCAGAAGCAGCCACCAGGATGACATTTTATGGCTCTCAAATTGAGCTACTTAGAAAAAAAATTGTCTGCCAGCCCTGATGAGCAGAAATGCCTCTGAGCTACCTACAGCCTCCTGTCCTGGGAATGAACATCCAGCTCTGTGAGGCCTGGATAAAAAACGTACCCTAGAGAAAAAGGGAAGCACAAGAAACATCATGCAAGCTGTCAAGGGCCTTAAGAAGATCCTACAACATAAATCTCATAGATTTAAAGCCTGGTTTTGGGTTCTTTTTATGACATTCTAGGCTGCTTATTTCTGTATAAAGAAACGGTGCTGCCAATGTCTCCAAGAACTTCATCAACCACAGTCCATAAGGTGGAGAAAGAGGCCAGTGGGACCAGATGCCAAAGGAGCCAGGAAGATTTATGCTAGCTGAGCATCTGGCTCCCTGTTCCCTATTATCAGAGTGGAGACAAATGCTTGCAAACACCCTTACTCCAAACCACTAACGTGTTCAGCCAAACTCAGCACAACTGCAGCAGTGCTGCCTGGAAGGTGTGCTGCCTGCAAAAGCAGCTGCTGAGTGCTTCTTCCAGGGGGTGATGCACTGTAAAAGAGCAGTGAGAAAAGAGGGTGTTGCTGCTCCTCAAATCAAGTCAAGGGAATGATTAAGACATCACCATTTTCTGTTATTGTTCTGGTGGGTGGTAGTAATTGCTGCTACACAGGAACGTGGCTACACCTCTGTTGTCATCCATCATCTTGCCAGGCTGTGCATTGTACAGTATTTTGATTTGACCTCATTAGCATTCCCAGAATTACAATGTCATAGCAATGACAAAGGCTGGGATTATCTGCATCTCAGGACGATGCAGAAGGAGCAATCACACACGCTGTGAAAAGCCAACAGTGCAACCATGACCCTGCCAAACACTGAAAGGCTGCCTGGACCCCCCCGGTTCTTGATTTTGCATGTGGGACAAGACATGATTAGGAATTGTGCCTCCATGCGTCCAAGCTGTAGATAAAGAGGATGGGCTCATGCACTGGTGATCCAAACCCTCAGGGAGCGCACAGGGAGAGGAAGGGCAGGTGCTGGAGCAGATGCCCTCTGGTACCACCTTCCCCCTGAGTTGCCAGTGTTGTCTGCTCTTCCTCCAACCTCTCCCAGGCAGCCAGTGATCCACTAGAAACGTGGAGAAATTCGTGTGCAGTTTGGGAAATGACACAGAGGCCTTTGCACAAATGCCTTGTGCTCTCTGGAAGTCCATCGGATTTTCTTGTGATTCCCAGGATAGAGGGACATAGGGAGGGTTCCTGCTCAAATTTGGGTTGAAGGAAGGTCAGACCAATTTTTTGACCTTTCTGGCAGTCAAATAAAACCAAGCCAAATCTGTATGTGTCTGAAGTGAAACTACAGCAAAATCTGTATTGAAAAAGAGAATCTCCAGGCAGCAGCTTCCCCCTGAGCTGTGCTCCCTGCTGCAGCTCTAACACAGTGCCAACACTGTGTTATATTTCAAACCACCCATCCAAAGATACTTTAGTCTTCCATGGACCATCTTAGAGGAAATAAACTGAACTTCCCTACAGGGGGAACAAAATAAGGAAATGAATTAATGGTTCCAGTGGTACCCTTGACACAGATGCTGAGTAGCTCCATTGAACATTCTGCAGCCCTGAGTGTCCTTGCTAAACCCTCTACAACAAGCACAGAGTCATTTTCCTTCTCACAACACAAACAACATAAAAATATACAGGTCAGGATTGAGGAGTCTGTTTTGTATCTGAATAACTTCTCTCATCTCAATGAGATCCAGGCAGGCACAAATCAAGCCTGCACAATCCTAGTCCTTCCCTCTCCTCAGAGTCATTACCTTGCAGTACCACTCTTGAATAAAGTCATTTTCACAGACTCAGCACAGATCCAGCCAAATGACTAATACAGCTCTTTAACACAAACAACAATAAATCAACTGATTAAATTCTAATTTATCAGACAAATACTCTTTAGCTCTTCCTAAAGCTGTTCTGAATCATCTCTCTTGTCTGGCCATGTTCCAGAGGAGCACTGACCCTAGATAAAGCTCAGACCTGTGGAATAAGTTTACATTAGATAGAAATGCTGAAAACATCCCGTATTTATGATGGGAGATTTCACAGAGATCAGAGTGAACAACATTCCTGAGAAGACTGTAAAGTCTCTGAAGCCTCCTCAGCATCTCTTCCAAAGACCATTCTGGCAGAACAAGGGATCAGCAGCCCCTGAAGCTCCAGGCTCAGCAGCAGGGCTCAGGAGCCAGACACATTAACCTTGGGAGATCCTCCAGCAAACTTTGAACAGCTTAGAAAATGGCTACTCCACCACAATCCCACTTTAAATCACAGGTTTGGGGTTTTTTTTACTTACTTCATTGGTTTGAACAATGCTTGTCCATAGTTCTGGAATGTCATGATCAGCTTCAGCTGAGTGCCTCCTGATTTCATTGCTGTGGGGGAAAAACGTGAAACAGCTTTAAAATGGGACTCACACTCAGTTCCCTTGACACCAAATCATATCTGTTTTCCTCTGTATCAGTTCAGCACTGTGGTATCAGAGCATCAAGCAGGGTGATCCCAGCTGGACAACAGATTATTCAGCAGAGTGCAGGGAAGGGCTTTGAGCTGCACACCAGGACTAAACAGGGATTGGATTTCCTGACACTTTTTTGCCTTTTTCTGGCCACCATGGCCTCCATAAGCACCCCAGATGAATAGTACCTATAGGAGCAGACCGTTGGAGTCTTGTTTTCTCAATCTCTTATTGCACTTGGAGTCTCTTTTACCAAGGGACTCACACTGGAAAAGGAGATGGGTGTGCTTTCAAAGACAGCTGCAGCTGGGATGCACAGCAGACAGCTCAGTGCACAGCAGACAGCTCCTTAATTAAAAGTGTGAGCAGATACTGGAGCAATCTCTGATCTCTGCTGTGATTTTAATAACTGTTTCTGAGCAGTGGAGATATGGAAATTCACCTCCTCTATGCACAATGGATATGTATCCACGCCCAGGCATTAACTTCCAGGGATCCCAAGGTGGTTCCTCCATTAGGGCAGAGCTGTGCAGAGCAGCCTGGCCTGGCTGCGGGGGCAGAAGAGGACAGCGAGGGTGACAAGGACAGTGGCTTTGCTCATCTCCCAACTGGGAGCTAATGGGAATTTAAGACTGGTACTCGTTCAGACCATTCTGAAAAACTTGGACAATGTCACAGTAACAGCCAGATGATAGTGTTTTTAAAACTAGGAAATTTTAAAATATATATAAGAATTCATAAAAATGCATTTTACTTGATGATAAGGCTACTTTAAAAAGATAAACATATATTTCAGAAAACAGATAAACATATATTTCAGAAAACAGCTGCTTTTCTGCTGCCTCAGTCAAAAGTCTCCTAATAAATGAAATGACCTATAGCCTGACACCTAAATGCACCTCTGTGTGGAGAACACAGGCTGTGGCCAGCAGGACTGTGTGGATGAGTCAGTCTTTTAAAGATGCTTTCTAGGAATCATCAGATAATCAATTCTTTTCTTTGCAGTTCTGAAAAAGGCCATGTCAACTGGAGAACTGCATAAATGTCAAGTTATCCTGCTCTGTAAATTCTGGCTGAGTTGCCCTTGATCCACCTATACAGCTTGTACATGTTTTTTTCTCTAACCAATGCCATTAGCTGCACATCTTTTTAATTACTCCTCTCTCTGCCTTATCACTGATAGGTCATCAGCTCTCTTTCAGCACCTGTAACCTATATTTTTGCAACAAAATGCTATGCAAATCTGGTCAGTGTAATTATACTTCTCCTAGAACAAAATCCTTCCTGCCCTGCTGTTTTGCTGATCCCAGCCTTCTCTTGCCTTTCCATTTTATCCCAAAGGAACAAATAAATAATTAGAAATTAAAGGGCATTAAGCAATTTGCACTGACCAGGTAAAGCAGAAGCAGAGGGGCTTTCCTGGATTAAACTCCCTCCTCTGTGCAGGTCAGGTCATTTTATCTGCACCTGAGGGCAGGAGGAGCTTTTTAATGACCAGCTCAGAGCCTGAGGACAACGAGAAGCAGAAACCTTCCAGTCCAAACTCTACCTTTGGTGCCCTGGGACCATCTGTGCACCCTGGAAGCAGCCCTGGTCAGTGTGGGCAGCTCCCCATGGCCACAGGGACAGAGGGACAGGCACAGGGCAGTCCCCATCACCTTCCCTGCCCAGCCACTGCCAGGCTTGGCATTCCAAAGAAACATGGGATCACAGAATGGATTGGGTTGGAAGGGACCTGAAAGATCCACTAATCTAACCCCACTGCCATCACAGCAATGCAAAGGAGAAAAAAAAATAAAGAAGCACAGAGTTTCAGATGCTAAAAGGACTGACTGGTTTCTCAGCTAGTTGAGGCCACTCGACAGATAATGATCTTGTTAACAGCCAAACTCAACAACGAGGATGTCATCACCATGAAGAAGATGAACAATTCAGAACAATTCTTCCATGAGACACAAAAGCCTGGTTTCCTGTCAGAAGGAACTGAGCTGAAGTAAGACAAAAGCATCTCCCTTGTCTTTTTAGATCCATCTTATTGTATTGCCTTAATTGCTTGCACCAGCAGCCTCATCCCAACACAAGCTTTGCTGGCACAAGTTGCTCCTCCACTGCTGCTGGGAGCGAACTTTGGGACTCAGAAAACCAGAGGGGGACACTGGTGGGAGTTGTGTCCCGTTGTTGTTAAACCTGTCCCTCTGGCCATTGTGGCCTGTCACCTTCCAGGGGGCTTTGTCCCCAACAAACACTGTTTGCTCATCTGGAGACATCCTCGTGCCTTCCTCTGCTGCCCACAGGCTGCTCCTCAGTTATGTACAACACCCAGAGGCAGCACATCCAATTTTCCAAGGAGTGGAGGATGCTGCAATCTGTCACATCTGTGATCAGCAGGTTCTGGGGTTTTACAAAAGCCTTGCAACACAAGGCTGTGCTGACTCCAAAGACACCACTAGTCACACTCTAAATTCACCTTTTTTTTTTTCTTTCTTTCTTTCTTTTTTTAAAGTGTTTTAATATACTGTAACACCACAGGTCACAAACAGCTCTGTAAAGGCTTTATAAACCTGCTAGCTCACAGCAGGTACTTCAAATCGAGTCTCACACAGCTCCTGGATGTACTGGCACACTGCTAAAAACAAATCCCAGTGCCATCATTACTTTTCATCTTCAGGCAATTCACAGCCTCTCTTTCCCCTCCAAAGTAGAAGGAAATGGAAAGCAGCATTAACCTTTCCTGTTAACCCAGTGTAAGGGCTCTGGGGTGTGATCAGAAATCTTCCTAACTTCAGGAGGCTTTGCAAAAAATTCCCTGAGATATCTTTTTTGCTTGAATGTTTGGGATTAGAGTCTTGTCCAAAGATTAGTGAAATTGGTGGGATTCCTGCTGTTTTTTTTCTGACAGACTTTGGATCAAGCCTGCAAAAATCCCCACTTCACTTACGTCCCTGAGCCTGTTGTCACGGCCACCTTCCATGTCTGCTGCCTCCCCACCTTGTCACCTCACCAAGTGCTGAATTCCCTCCCTGAGCCCCAGAACCCATCCAGTACAAAAGATGCCCCAGCTATCATCTCCCAGTCATCTTTTCAAGCTGGATGCTCCAGGGTTCCTGCCTGCTGTCTGCTCCTGACAATGCTGACCACAGGGGTTTGACCCAAAGGGATTTGGAATTCCAAAATTCCAACTGGTCTGGCTTTCCAGCTCCTCTGTTTTGCTCCATGACAGCCCTGATCCTACCAGCCTGTCTAAACCATGTGGTTTCCTGATGGAGAGAATCCCAACAGGATCTCTAAACTTTTTCTGATTCTTTTGGTCAGCATCCAACAAACATTTTAAAATGTATTTAATTATGCAGTGCTAATGCCTGAGAAGTGAGGCACAGTCACAGCCTGGGATGCAGTTAACATCTGAAACAGAGGATGGTCAGATCCATTTTGGAATCCTATTTATAGAGCAAGCTTAAATCTAACATAAACATGTTGATTGGCTTTAACAAGTAATGCTCTGCCTCAGGCTGGAGACATGGCCCTGTACAAGCTGTAAAGAACATATTTAAAAATAAATTCAAGCCCTTATCAGCTCTTAGTTTGTTCTTGTTCAGCCAATTCTGCTAACTGTTTTTTAAAGGACTTTTTGATTTAGTCAAGAAAGTAAAACTCTTCTGCAGGGGAAGAGATCTGTGAAATTATTGTAAGGCTTTGCTGTACATTCTAAGTCCCCTTCTTTCATCTGGAATCGTACATTAAATCTGTTGACTCCTGGCAGATTCATTGTTTCCTTACACAGTATAAATCAAAGATGCCACATTTCATTGTTTTTCACAAGTTCTCAAAAGCACTTCTTCCCTTCCTTTGGAGGAAATATTCCCGATTTTCTTTAGAGCCAGAATTTATGTTCAATATTTAGCATCTTGTCTTTTTCCCTTTTCTCTTCTCTTTCCCTGCCTTGAAGCCGAGTCCACCTCAGGTAATTGCAGCTTTTATTCCCAGTGTGAGTAATCTCACACGCTTGCTTTCTAATTACTGCCTGTACAAACTGAAGGCATCACGGATTCACAAATTACCTCAGTCAGATAATGTTTCCAAACCTTCACTAGCAGAGAACTTAAAGAACAAAAAAAAAAAAAAAAATAAAAATAGCTACTCAGAGGAGTTAGAAAATCTATTCTGCTTACAAGGAATCTCCTCTGGACAGCAGGACCAAGCCCACAGTGCCCCTCCAATGCACCATGCCAGAGCTGATGTTAAACTGCTGACAGTGCTGCCACAATTATGCATAGACATCTTGTAAATATGCAAGAAAATAGCTAACTGTGGTTATTTATGCATGCAATAAGCAGCTATGAAAGGCAAAGGAAATGTGCAATTGCCTGTGCATGTGCTTCTGAAAACCAGGCTTCGGTGCTCAGTGGGAAAAAACCAATTCTCTCTAGGCCCCTATTTATGGCAAAAGGAAATTTTCGGTGAATTAAATCAAATTAAGAGCTATCCCTTTATGCTGAACAAAATGAATAGGAAATATGTATATATACAGAGATGCAGGGCACAGGAAGATCCTGAGCCCCAGCCAGGGTAACCCTGTCCTTTTCCAGGCCAGCTCTAGGTGTCACTGTGGGATGGGATGCTCCTTCCCATCCATGCTCTTGTTCCATCTAAACTTTAACATCAAGAAAATGTCACCTTGGTGCTCCCTGCTCTTGGGAATTGCTTCTGTCACCGTTTTCATTTTAAAATACCACTGCACATTACAGAGTCGTGTGAGTGGTTCTGGCAGATGTGGGGGATCAGTCTGGTCCCCCATAAATAATGCAGGGTGAGCAGAGAAATCTCAGTGTGGCCAAGAATGCTGCTTTGCATTTGGATCTAATTACTGCAGGTATCAGGAAAATCATCTCATTCTATTAGAGCCAAAGTAAATCTGAGCACGGGGAAGAAACTGGATAAAGCCATATCCCATTTCATCTAATGCATGTAACCCTGTGTATTTAATTGTCCTGCTTGCTAAAAGAAGCCTGAAGACCAGGCATTATCAAGGTTTTAATTTATTTTATACTCCTAACGTGAAATATTTCCAGCTGCCTTAAAAAGGAAAAAAAAAAAAACAACAACCTAGCAAAAATTGACCATAAGGAAAAAAAATCAAGGCTAATTAGAAGATAAGCAGGAATATGCAAAGAATGTAACAGCCCTATAAATGTCCTTTGGTCAAATATATTACTCTTTATTAATCAGCTTACATGCTTTTGAATCCCTCTGCTGCTCTGCAGTAAAGCTGAGAACTGGCAGGAATTACTTTAAAACGTGTATTTTTAAACATCCAAAGAATTTGCAACATAAAAAAGAGAAGTTGCATTGTGCAAAAAAATATTTTTAAAATGTCTATTAGCAATATAGTCTTTCTTTCTTTGCAAGCTGACAAAGCTCCTGACTCCTCACAGGGTCAGGCAGTGAATGCAAACACCGAAATTCAGATCCTGGCATCTCTATATTGGCAAAAGTCCCCTTCCATGTCCATAGATTTGATTTTAGACCAGGATTGATGTGCAGGAATCATTCCCTGTCAGTTCCCATAGCGGCCAACAACAATACCAAACACACCTCATGGTTTAATTTATGAAAATTATCCTGATTCGTTGCTAGAAACCATGGCTCTGTGTTTTTGTTAAGAGGCATAAGAGGCCCTGCCATGTCCTTAAGAGCCTTGTTCAAACATTAACAGAGACAATCCCAAAGGGAATCACTAATAGCAACCATAAATCCTCCTCTGTGATCCCATGGCCCTTTCCCCCCATTGATCTGAAAGCTCCATCAAAATCAGAATTAATGGAAAGCCCATGATACAGCTGGATGACACATTAGGTGAAATCATGGCCCCAGGGAAATGAGTGGCAAAAACTTGCACTGACGTCACCAGGGTCACCAGGGTCAGGATTTCACTTCCATTTTTTATGATAACCATTTTTTGCTGCTAGGCCAACTGAAGCAGAGGGGTGAAGCCACGTGCCAAGAAGCACAAGTGAACACCAAGCCCAGAAGATCAAGTGAAGAGTGAGCACTAAACTATTATTTCTTGCTCCTGCCTCCCTTTTTCTCCCACCAGCTTCTATGTCCCTAATCCACCCCAGCCACATCTCTGCTCTGAAGAAGGGACAGACCTCATGGCTCGAGCACTGCTGGCTTTGCTGCTCTCCTCCTGCACAGACAATGTAGCTGAGCTCTGGAGTGTTGGGGAGGTGAATAAAGATCAAAACTCAGCAGCCATGTGGTACAAGCTGCTACAGCCACTGCACTTGGAGCAAAAACTCAAGAGATGGGTCAGGACATGGCTGGGTTGGGCATCACCTCTGCCCCTCTGGGGACAGCCTGGGCACTGCCTGGGCACTGCTGATCTCTGCAGGGACAGGGATGGGCACAGGCTGCATCTGTCCCTCCTCAGTGCCCAAGGAGAAATGTTCACACACGTGTTACAAAGTGCTGGCTCAATCTCCATTTGTACATGTCACTAATATTCCAGAAATTGATGGGTATTGAGGGGCAAGGTCAGGAAAGGCAAGGGATATATCGGGGAGAAAATCACCCAGACTGTGTCCATGCAGTGCCCTCATCACCCTCCAGTGCAGGCCAGAGGAGCATGGGCAGCCTGCTGCTACCTGCAGTGTCACCTCCGAGCTGGGGAAGGGAAAACACATGGCTTGATGGGCAAACATGACCCCTGAATGAATCATCCACATCCAGACTTTTGGGGAGAGCAAACCCATCACAGCTTAATGAACAAGCCCATGTTTGTCATCTTTCCTGACCTGCAAGTCCACTGGACCCTTGAATCCAACATGTGGGATGGCACCTGGGTACCACGAACTGCTTTATTCAAAGTGCTGCTCCAGCAGAGCAGTGCACTGAGCACAGCCAACACACAGCAAGATTATCTGAGCTGAAGGTCCCCTGTGGCACTCTGCATTTTACACCTACTCCATCCCAACCAGCTAAATCAGCCCACTCCTGATGACCAAGGACCTCCTTTATTCCTGCTCAGCAGCCGCCGTGATTCACACAACGGAAAATGTAAACCTTAGGGCTGCTTGAGCTATTCTTGCCCAGGCCATTTCCTGCTGAAGCCAGGGGATTTTTTGCCTTGCAGGGTTAAAGACCTGCTGACCTCATCCCACAGTGCCAACACACCATCAGCACTTTCACAGAGCTCCTGCTATTTCATCCCTCTGAAAAGGACTTTGCAACTTTGTGGTCAGCACAAGTAACTCCATTTTCTGCCTGGTGGATGGAAGCCACCGCCTGTGCTGCAACTCCCTGCCTCTGCAAACCACAGGGTGTGCACTTGTTTAGTATCCCAGGGCTCTCACCTAAGGTTGTGATATTTTTTTCCCCCGTGCAGCTACTCAGCTAAATTCAAGAAGACACGTGCTGCCGCTAAACAACCCTGGAGAAAAGCCCCGAACCGTGTCACCTTGTTTCACCACAGCCAAAGGCTGACACGGGCACATCCCTGTCGTGGCTTTACAGGCAGAGCAAACAGAGGCGAGCTGTGCTCAGAGGGAGGCTGGCTTGCCCGGAGCTCCCTGCCGTGCCTGGGGAAGCTGCAGCTCCTGCAGCCGCAGAGCCCGCGGTGCCGGATGCTCCCGCAGCCACCGCAGCAGGGCTGCAGGGCAGCCTCTCCTCCCTGGGCAAGGCACAGCCTTGGAAAAAACAACCAGCCAGTGATACAAATCTAGCCCGTGCGAGGTGCTGTCTGCTTTCTGCCATCCTTTTTTTTTTTTTTTTTTTTTTTTTTTTTTGTCAGCATGTTTATTTTAAACAACCGAACAGGGCACATCCAGCCTGTTTGTGACTAAAGGATGACACGAATGGGGTTTGCCTTCCTGGCAGACTTGGCAATTATTCAGGTAATACAGAGCTGGTGATATATCTTTATGTTTAGCAGGGAAAATGAGCAGGGAAATGGGGAGGCAAAGTTGCAGGGATGCTGGAGAGAAGCCATGCAAAATGTTAATACTCAAGCAGCAGTGAGGTCCTCAGCAAAGAGCAAATAATGTTAAAAAAAAAAACATATATCCAAACATACCAACACTGGTTATCTTTTGGGAGACAAGGTCTTGTAGTAAAGCCTCAATTGCAGGATTATGTCTGGAATACAGCTCGTACCGATTAATGCCAATGTGGAATTTTAACCAGTTTGGGTAGGAGTCTATGGAGGTTTCTCCAGTTGGCAAAAATTCTTCATGATGATCTTCATTTTGCCTACCACCAAAAAAAAAAAAGAACAATACAACAAAAACCCAAAGTTGAGGAGAAATAATAAATAATGTTATAGTTTGCAACATGCATCAAGAATCAGGGCTTCAAAATGTGACAACTTGGAAAGGGAAAGTGCTACAGAAGGGAGAGAGGTCCCAGGTTCCTCCCTGAACCAGGAGCCTTCTCCCACCTGGGGCTAATGGGGAGATGGATTCTCCCTTCCCCCCGTCCTGCCTGATTTAACACCCAGAAAAGTCAGGAGCAAAACTCAGAGTGGCATCACTGAGCAGTGGCAGAGGCCCTTCTATAGCAGAACCACAGAGCTCAAGTTTTACCTTGTGTTTAGGTCACATCATGTTGCGCACAGCTTTTACAGGTCTGACTCGAACAACAGCACCATCCTGAACCTTTATTTAACAGGGATGTGGGGCAGGAAATCAAGAGCGCAGCAGAACCTGACCTGTGGTGCCCAATGCTCCCACTCGCTCCTCCTCCTTAAAGAGGGAGAATGAGAGAAACTGCATCACTCTGAACTGGTTGCTAAAGAAGAACTGGCTGGTTTTGCCCCTTCCTGAGCAGTAGGGACCTATTACAGCAAAGAATTAATTAAAATGATCACTACCTTGTGAATTTCACTTTAGTTCTGTCAACTTTGGCTGCAGCCATTAAGGAAAATATCTACAACAGGCAGCTGCATTGTGGATACCAGCGTTGATTTCACTGTTCACCTACTGAACAGACTAACCCATATTTTTGATGCAGAGTTCTCTGTGTTTACAGTCATCTCCAGATGTTCAGGCATTTATGACTTTTTTAAATTATTCTTATTCTGTTTATTTTTATTTCAGAGAACCCAAAACTTTCCAGGTTATTTCCCTTCACAGTCAGTTAGCATTATTAGATGGAAGGGGCCTGGACAATTCACATGCTCATGGGGCGGAAATCAGAATTATTTATCCTCTCTTTCTAAGGGTTTAGATCATGCTGGCTGCTCTGCAGCTTGACAGAGCTTTTGCACGGTACAATGCAGCTGTTTAAACATTACAATGTCACTGTGTTTGGAAGAGGGTGCTGTTGTATTAGACAACCCTTTTGATTTTTCAGTCATTGAATTTCTCAGCATTTCTTAGGAGCCAACAGGGCATACGATTCACAGAGGCAACTGACTGCTTTGAAGGCTGGAGAGCAGCGGAGGTGCAGGGCACTGGGAATTAATTGAGGATGAAAAACGTAGCACAGATCAGACCCTGAAAGCGGAAATACCTGCCAGGATGAATGCCTTTGTGGTACTAGACCTTGCTTTTGAGAAAAGTTAATGTATTACTGCCTGGCCTCACTGCTCAGCCCCTTCACCTCCGGGTGGGAGACTGGGAAGGTGCTGGGGAGGAAGGCTCGCTGTGAGCTCACCCTCTTCCTCACACCATTCTTCTGGCAGCATCTTCCTCGGCTGCAGCCGCCGATGGGGCGCATCGACCCCTTGGCCTCAGCGCTCCAGCCTTCCCGTGCTCCCGTGTTTATTCTGGATTCCAGGGCATTGATTTCCCGAAGGAACACGACCGGGCGAGCCCGAGAACGGCTCCTCTTTTTCCCAGCGACCCCGAAACGCTCCTCTCAACCCTCCACCCACTTCCACCCAACAACGCACCCTAAACCCCGCGTCACCCACCCAAGGGCAGCGCCCCGGGGGACACGCCACGTCCCCACCCCGCGTCCCCCGCCTCCCCAAGGGCCACTCACCACTCGGGCTGCTCGGCCGCCCGCGGGTTGAACCTGATGTCGCTGTTGACATTGAAGAGGAGGTCCCCGTCGGCCAGCGGGGGCAGGGCGGTGCGGTACAGCGGGTGCTGGAAGAGCGCGGCCAGCGGGGCGGTGTTGCCGGCGGGGGGCGGCGGGCGCGGCGCCCCGGGGCCGATCAAGCGCCGCGCCCTCCCCGCCGCCGCCGCCGCGCCCCCGCCGCCCGCTCCGCCGCCCGCTGCCCGCTCCGCCGCCCTCTCCGCCGCCTCCCGCGACTGCGACGAGAGGTTGGAGGCCGGCTCGGCGCTGAAGTCCTGCAGGATCCGCAGCGTGTGCTTGCTGGGCCAGCGCGGCGCGGCGGCGCGGGGAGGCGCGGCGGCGGCGGGCGGAGGGCAGGAGCAGCCCGGGCGGCTCTCGGGGCCGCGGCGCTCCAGGCGAGGCAGCAGGTCGATCATGATGTGCATGGTGCAGGCGACGAGGAACACCATCAGGATCAGCACCCGGAACTTGCGGACCAGGAGCATTTTCATGGCCGGGGCGGCTGATGAATTACCGGGGGAGGGGGAGGGAGGGGAGGCGGCGGACAGGCCCCCCCCGGGGCTCCGGCGTGCTCCTCTCGGAGAGAAAAGCTCCTCTCTTTTATCAAGTCAATAAAGTTACCTCCATAGGCGCCGAGAAATAAACAGGCTAAACCCGATAGGTCCTCATGTCTCAGTATCATCAAGAACTTGGGAGGGGGAGGGAAAAAAAAAAAAAGGGAATTTTTTTTTTTTTTTAAAAAAAAGGGAGCTCCGGACCGAGCCTTTAAAATCAACAGGAAAACAATGCCAGCGGCATGGTAATATAGAAAGCCATCTGTTCACGATTTCTCCCTCTTTTTATTACAGGGATCACAACAAATAGGGAAAACTGGCTCTTGGAGAGAAACCGGCATCAGACACCGGCGCTGATTAAATAAAATTTAGAAAAAAAATAAAGGGAGGAGGAAGGGGGAAAGAAAAATATTAAGAAAACCTGTGCGGAAAGGCGACCGAAGAAAAAAAATCATCCGTAATATTTGGCTGTGCTGGAAACGCTGACTCCCTTCCCTTGGATTTGAGCAGTGATGCAGCAGAAGCGCTCCCCGCTCGCTCTTGCTCCCTCTCTTCTCTCAGACTCTTTAAGAACATTGGCTGGAAAATCATTTTCTTAGAGCGGTTCCAGTTTCTTCATCCATCGCGTCCAGTGCTTGGGAGAGATTAGTATGTTCAACTGAGATCGAGTCTGGGTGGCTGCTGTATCCGAGCTGGGCTTGTGCTTTGGCTTGGGCTGGTTTTTTTTGGCTGCAAAACTGTCTGATGGCACAACTGCAACATAAAGGTTAAATATGGCACAGAAAAAAAAAAAAAAAAAAGGAGGGGGGGGAGAAGGAAGGATAAGAGGAAAGAAACTAATATGAATCAGTAGCGGTTCTTTTTAGCGAAGAGGTCTTTCATCTCTGTTGGGTCTTACAGATCTTTTAAAGAGAGAGAGAGAAAGGAAGAGAGAAGCGGGGAGAGAAGGGAAAAGCGGGGAGAGATCTTTGGCAGGTGTAGAGTGAAAACCTCTTTCAGCTACACTGAATTCTGGAGACTGGTTGGACTAGTAGCTCTGCAGCTCCAGCTTTCAGTGGGTGTGTTAAATATTATGAGCGAGCCATGATTCCTGCCTTCCTCACGTCATAGTTAGGAGATTGGCTAAATAAACGCTACAGTGATAGTAACAGGAAAACCTCAACCAAAAGAGG
>VZSR01003816.1:8226653-8249151 GCA_013398615.1 Brachypodius melanocephalos
TTTGGGGTTGGCACAGCCCCAGAGCTGCTGGCAGCTGGCTGGGAGCGGGGGCACTCCGCAGGAAGGAACGAGTGCTCCTGGTGCTTCAGGTGATCCGGCAGGGATGTTCAGAGCTGCTCATTTCTGTCTTTGGGCAGTTTCCCTGGATTCCCTGATCCATAGCAGGGCTCCAACAGCTGTTTGAGTTGGACTGTAGGAGGAGTGAGAAATATAAAGGGCTTACTCCGACCCACCAGCACCTTTCCACAGAATCATCTCAATGCTGAATGTGGTGGTCCTTTTTTTCCCTGCATTAAGCCACATTAATGTATTTTCCTCCAAAAGTCTTCCCTCACCCACCAGGCTCCATCCAGCACCGTTCACTTGCTGGCACTTCTGCAGAGCCCTGTGCCCTGCACTCCTCTGAAGCACATCCGTGCAGTGTCACACTGTCACCATGCTCTGCACAAGGGAAATCACCGATTTTCCAGCAGGAAAAAAAGACTGATGAACAACAACGACAAAACAAACAAACAAAAAAACCCAAATAGAACAAAAAAACCCCATAACACAACAGTCCATGATTCTATGGACTGTACCTATGCTCTGTACCTTTGTGGAGAGACAAAACTTGCTGTCCTAGGGCAGCCTTGTAGTCCCAGGGTTCAGAGGTACACCTGGATCCTTCAAGTACAGGTGTACTAGTCACAGAAAAACCTTTTGCTACAAAGCCAGAAGCAAGGCTTTCTGTCTATTCCCACCTTTTCTCGCCAAGAGAAGCTTGGACAAAGCTGTCTGGACAGCTGACTGTGACTGATGGAGGTGGGCAGCAGAAGCCAGTGAGGGGTGAGTGCAGGGTACCTGGTTCCCTGCCTAGCACTTCTGTTACACCGTGTTGTGTTTTTTTAGGGAGTTCTGGGGGAGCTCTTTGTAGCAGTTCCAGTGAGGATAGATAATATGACACATTATCTCCTCTAGCAAGGCACTGTAGAATTTGTAGGTTGCGAATTTTAGCTACATGGAGGGTTTTTTTCTCAGTGTTTGCCTCACTAAAACTGAGGTCTGTGGTGTTAGATGGGGCTGAAACTGAACAGGTCTGAGGAGAAAGTTGCAAATTACTTAAACGAGTTCTCTAACTTAAAGTTGTTTGTATTTACTTTGCAGTAAGAGAACATTGTGTCAAAGGTTGTAACTCCATGTGTAAGAGTTACATAATGAAAGGGAGACTGGCTTTGAAATGTAATGCGAGCAACTAGATGCAGTTAATTTCACGACTTTCGAGAGGTGAAAATGACAATATTGTGAACAAGTAACTAATTCCTTGAAACTGCAAGTTTTTGTTTCCATCAGTGTGACCTTTAGTGCATATTGGCTATTTCGTTAAGTGTGGCTTCATCTAAATTGTGTCTGCCTGTAAACTGAATCTCCCTCTTTTCCTGGAGCTGTTTATTCCTTGAGCCTTTAAAACATTTGAGTTTTATCTAAGGATGTGAGATTGGTAGCTGTACTGTATTCTCTGCTGTAACTGACCTTTGTGGACAGTTTTGCCTGGACCAAAGTGCCCCAGAGATGTAAAGAGAGCTGTCTCCGCATTTGTTTCTCAGCTTCAGTATCCACAAATGCCTTTAGCCACTGATTTCCCATCTGTGAAATGAGATGCACTGGCCAGTTGGTGAACTCTGGCAGAGAGTGAGCTTGTAGCTCTGCTTTGGACAGTGGGAAATGCATCATTCCTTGTTTCCTGGGCCTTTCTTCCTCTGTCCTGAAGGCTGGTAATGATCAGCACCAGCAGAGTGTTACAGCCCCTCTGTGCCTCTGAGCTGTGGTGGTTGGTGAAGCCAAGGGAATGAAGCCAGAGCTCAGCTGGCTCTTCCCAAGCCCCTGTGGGCTCCCCCTGTAGCCCCTCACACAAGGAGGATCCCAGCCTACCTGCTTTCTTATGGACCTTTCCCATGAGCAGGCAAGAGCCCTGCTCTGCTCCTGGAGTCACTGTGCCTTTGTGTGAGTGAAGGGGCCCTCTCACCTCTCTAATCATCTCTTTGGGAACACAAAACTAGTGCCAATCTCACCTTTGCATTCCTGCTGGTGACCCCGTGGGGCTGGCAGGGAGCCTGGAGTTCTGGGCAGGGAGATGGGAACTGGAGGATCTGCTGGGCTGGGAGGGCTGAGGTGGCTTTGGGTCAGGAAGGCAGGGATTGTTGATGTGTGAAACCACTGGGAGAGGTCAGGAGCTGGGCTGCAGGTCAGGACAGCCTGGAAATTGGGTGGCAGGTGGCTGGCAGATTCAGGGACTGGGTCTAAGATGTTCCAAGGCTAGTGCAGCTTTCCAGCACAACCCCATTGCTGGCCCTGGGCAAGTGTGAGCTTGGTGTAAGAGAGTTAGTGCTTTTGCTGGGATCTGGGGGTTGTGTGATCCACCCCTGCTAGGGATTTGTGTCCAGCCAGCTGGATTTCAGCCCTACATCCCTGTCCCTGTACTGTGAGGCCCTGGCCCCTTCCCTTTCAGTGCAATGTTTGCGTGTGAGTTACCTCCTCTGGCTTCAAATGTTTGCCTTCAAGACTTGATGAAACCCCAAAATTTCTGATAGCTGCTGATTATTGTTCAAGCAGGCTTTTAAGTACCAAACTTGTTTGCATAGAGCCACGGGGTCTTTGTAATCATGCCTGAATTGGGCAGTTGTTAGAAGTAGAAGATAGTTGTTTAGTATTTAACTTTCCAAGTTAACTTGGTCTTAGTAAGGAATATTTAAATATTTCTCCTTAACTAAACTCTACACCCCTCATATGGAATTCCAGTATGTGGCAAAGAGCTTTTTATTTCTGCTGCGCTGTGTGTTGGACCAGCATTACCCCTGTAATTGCTGGCATTATGTAAACAAGAAAATAATCAGTTCTTAATGGAATATTGTGACATCAATAAGTCATTGCATAGAGCTCATTTCAATAATATAAATGAAATCAAGTCACTTACATCAACTCTTCCTTTTATTTTTGGTCACTGAATTAAAATCTTTCTTTCATCGAAGTACTTGGGTGTTATTGGGAATTTCACATTGAATTGCTACAATCACAAGCCAGGATTGCTTTGGATCTAACGGGCCTTTTAATTTGGTATTACAAACTGGCACTCAGCACTTCTTTGCATGTTCTACCTTTGCTCTTATTTTATAACACAATCAAGAATTGTGGGAGGGGTTACTGTCGTATGTCCTGGCATTTCTTCATTGTTTTGTGCATGAGTTAGTAGCTTATCTGCTGCTGAAATCTGTGTAGATGTTTATTTTCCCCATTTTTTTCTGCCTGCCTCACTGAGCAGCGACAACGGTCAGTGTACGTGATAGTGTATTCAGGTAAATAAATGAAGCATGGTTTTGGGTGAGTAAACATACCCAGCTATTATTTTCTGTTCTAACGGTTTGCAGCCTTCTGATGGAAAGCCTGAATGCAGCAGGGCAAGCTGTAAGTCAGGCCTGATTGCACAGTTTGAATCAGTGTAATATTTTTATTGTTACTTCTAATGGAAAAAATGGATTTTTCTTTCTGAGAGCCTCTGTCTATGATGCTGGAAGTCCTGAGGGCATCCCATGCCTTGCCTGGCCCCCGTGGCCACGCGGCCCAGGGTCCTCCTCCTGCTCTTCCTCTCCTTCCTTCTTCTGAAGATTCATGTGCTGACCTAATTTATTGGTGCTCTGCCTTATAAGCACAGATCACACTGGCACTCTAATGGGTACTGCATATTAACCTCCCACACTGCCAAAACCATTTTTTATTGCTGAGGAATACACTTGGTACTGAACAGGAGGTGATTCCATAAGCTTGATTTCACTGTCAGCCTCTTCTGTGGATGAAGAACCAGCAACACACGTTTCAAGTGGTGTGCTGATATTTTTCCAATAATGCATACTAATGTTCTCCTGGCCGCCTTCTGACCCAGGGTTTTGTTAGGTATTTGGGTTTTTTATTTTTTTAATGAATCTTGACCAAATCTCCATTCCAAAATCATAGAGGCAGTGTGGCCACACACTCCTTCCCATGGTGGCTTAGCTAATGTTGCCTGAAGGGACACTGAGCTGCAAGCTGGAGCTGAATGGTGCTGAAAGGAAGGGCTGGTCCTGTCAGAACATCAGGCCTGGGCAGAGGGGGGCTCTGTGTGGAAACACATCACCAGCCTCAGCTGATCTCAGAAAGACAAAGCTTCCAGCTCCAGCCTTTTGCTTTGGAGTGTTCCCATTCTTTAATTTGGGATACAATATTCTGGATGATCTAAATCCCCAGGGATTTCTTGATTAACCTGTTGAAAGCACTGAGCTGGTTATTCTATTAAGGCAGTGGAACAGGAGGGTTTTTTCCCTGCCTGTTTTACTTTTCAGCTGTTGCTGCTGCGGATCAAGGGTTGGCTCCTCAGCTGGTATCAGCTGGCCCTGGCTTCAATGAAATACCATCTAATTATATCAGCTGAGGATCTGGGCCACAATGCTAAATTCTTCCACTGTTTGGAACAAAGAGCTGCCTGGCCATGAAAGAACAAGATTCTTGTTGTTGCTGGAGTGATGGGGTTGGGCCTGTGGAGGGATCACATTTGCTGGAGGCATTCAAGTGGAGTAGTGATCTTGCATATAGCTACATTACAGAGGGGGTGAGAAATTACCTTCCTAAGTGGTAGCATGTTATAAAGAAAATTAGTTGTTAGGAGGTTGTGTTCTTATCTAAAAATTATCCCTGAGACCAAGTCAAAACAAATTATCTTGATGTGCATGACATGAGAGCATGCACTGCTTGAGTTATCGTAATTTCATCTTCTTATAGCAACTAATTCCTCTAAAAATAATTGTGATCAAATAGCCTGTGTTCCTTGTGGACTTTCTGAGTTAGTGCATGAGTTTGTGTAGAGCACAGAAAACATGGCTTGCCAAATTACACATAAAACAATTTTGGAGTTTCAATGAAATTGAAGGAGCTACCTGATTTATGCAAGGAAAAAGATGCATCCTGATGCTAAAACAAGGTATAACTCCACATGCACACAGAAAGCTTCTACCTGCTGCAGTATACAGTCACACACAGACCCATTTGAGTGCATATAAAACTATGAACAGACTAGTTGTATACTGAAGAATCTCTTCTGGGAATCCTTTTTTATATTTTACTCTAATTTTGATTTTTATGGATGTTTTGACATCTCAGCTTGAGCTTTTTTTCTCTTGGATGGCTAATTTTTCAATCTGATCATTAAAAAAAAAAACCAAAAAAACCTGAGAAACTGAGAGCAAACCACAAGATATTTTAAGCGTGTGACAGCTTGAAATAGAAGTTAAAACACTAATAGAAACCCTCATGGGAGAATCTTACAACCAGGCAGTGTGTCCTAAAAGGCTGTGGATTGCTCTGCCCCTGGGAGACACCAGGATTCTCCCCAGCTTGGATGCTCCTTGCCAGTGTGATTCTGAGAATTTGCTTCAGTTCTGTCTCCTTGTCTGATTGGAAGGATACCCTGGAGAATTTCGAGATCTATTAATAAAAGCCACTGCAGGAGGGAAACGGTGGTGTTTTAGGTCTTGCTTCTTTGGAGAATAATTCATACTCCTGACTTTAACTCCATGAGAAATTCGGAATCCTGAAAATATTCTTTATGGGAAGGTCTGAAACACTGGGACTTGGGGTGAGTCCTTGAGTCATGAAACCCCTCAAACTTGGCAGAGTCCAAGCTTGAGTTCACTCTTTCTTGGCTTGGTGGGAGCTTTCTTTCTGATGAATTGCCCCTTGCCCTGTGGTTTGGGGCTCTCCTTGCCCCCTTCTGCCCGGGCACTCCACTGCTGCTGTCACCCTGTTGGTGTGCAGCTCCTGCTACGCCACCCTGAGCTCAGAATTAACCCCTTCTAGCCTGAATTAGGGTGGCCCCAGGGCTGGCTTGGCCTCCATGAAGGGGTGGGCAGCCTGCTGTTATTTTGCCAAGGGAGGTGGTGATGTCTTGGGGTCTCTTTCCCTCCCTTCCATCAGAGGACAGAGGAACTCTTTTGCAGTCAGTGTTTTCTGCTCTTCCAGTTCTAATTTGTTTCCCTAAGGGCTTTTTAAAATACTGTCTCACTTTCTGGATTGTTTCTTTTTGATATGTTGTAATAGTAAATTTTAGATGTGGCTATTTTGCAATTGTTTGACCTATTTTCAAAGGTTGGAGGTGTGCAGCCCTTGTGTTAAAGCAGCTGTGCTGTTAAGGGGGAGGGATGCTCTCTGAGTTTGGGAATGTGTCAGGGTGCTGGGGGCAAGTTTGTTTTCTGTATCCATTTTTTCTTGTGGGCTTCTCCAAGGCGTGGCTTCCAAAACTCTTGAGACAATTTAGGTGCCTGAGCTGGAGGCATAATTGCCATAGACTCCCTTGTAAATCAGGGTTTGTCATTTAGTTGAAAGACCAACATGGTTTTCCACGTATAGGCTGGAGTAATAAGATTTGATTTATCTGCTCTGTCTCTTCAGGGAGGGATGCTTTGGGGCAGGGTTCTGTGTTCTGAGTTTGTGCAGAGCCCACAGCAAGGGAGCTGTGTCCTCAGGTGAAATGCAGGCTGGAAGGAGGGTGGGGGTGATACCCACACACAGCACCTGTAATCCAGTGATGAAAGGAGTTGCTCGCTCACCTTCACTGCTGGAAAATAAAACCCCAGGCGGTTGCCAAGAGCCGTGCCAAGGTTGTGACTCTCAGGTGGGCTGGAAACACGACTGTCAAACGTGCAAAGTGAAAGTGGTTTCCAGGACAGGCTTTGTCCTTGTCGGGTTCTTTGAAGATTGAGGTAACTTAAAAAGAAGGGGGGAAAAAAAGGGTTTCCATGGAAATTTTTGAAGCCAGAGGAGTGAATATTGGTGTTGGCTTTGTTCCGTGTTCTTCACAGCTGATAGAAGTCACAGTGTAAATGGACTTAACTGCTGAGTGACCTTTGACAAAGCCAGATAGGAAGTCTTTGTTGTTGTTGTCAGTGATGGTAATTTCCTTTTTTTTTTTTTTTTCCAAGGTAAGAAGTCTTTTTCAGTGTGGTGATTCACTAGTTTTAACTGGAACTTTGAGACGGAGACGTGGTGACAAGATACTGATTGCAGTGAGTAACAAGGCTCAGTCAATTATTGACCAGCCCATCTCAGCACCTTTGTTTTCCTTGCTGACAAAATATCACAACCTTTACACAAAGAGCTGAGCCGGCAGGAGCCCAGCATTGCTCATTCTGGATGTCACTGTGAGAAATGAACGTTTTCTTGTTATAAAGTGAATTGAATTCTCTCCTTGCAAAGTTTCTTCCCATTATCTTTTGGATTAGCGCTCTGTACGTGGCTGTCTGCTCTCATTTCTGTCCTTTCTCACAGGAAAACATGCAGAAGAGGCAAAAGCCAATGCAATAGCTGTTTTCTGAAATATTTTACAAGACACTCTGGCACAGCCAGCTAGAGCAGGGCTAGGATGGCCCAGATCTCATCTGGAACCCTTTAGACATGACTGCCATGCATAAAATGCTGATGTGCTGACTCACATTTCTGAATCCTCCTTCAGGAGGCAGATCTGCCATTGGTACTGGAGCTGATCATTTCAAGAGCACATGGGCTTTGTGGTGACAGTGGCTGCAAAGCTCTGCTGTGTTCACATTTTGTGGTGCAAAGGTGTGCAACTCCCTTTCTCTTTTCCAGCTCTTTTCAAATATGGGTTGTGCCCTTCTGGCAGGTTAGCCAGGACTCAGGGGTGGGACTTTT
Organism: Brachypodius melanocephalos; assembly: GCA_013398615.1. Taxonomy (NCBI): domain Eukaryota; kingdom Metazoa; phylum Chordata; class Aves; order Passeriformes; family Pycnonotidae; genus Brachypodius; species Brachypodius melanocephalos. The sequence goes on from VZSR01003816.1 coordinate 8,234,361, forward strand.
CTGTGCATTTTGCAGAGCTGTTGCTCCATTCAGCACTGGTGTAACTCTGAAAAAGGGTTAATGCTTGAGATCCCTGAAGGGGTAGTGCCATGGCTCAAAGCTTTTTGCCTCGATGTGACAGGAAGAGGCTTTTTCAATTGGATCTGGTTCCTTCAGCTTGAGATGAGCCAGAAAACCTGCCTGGCCCCCTCATTTGCTCACTGAAATCAACAGAAGTTTGATATTCCAGGGCTGAACAGATTGAAGAGAGAGGCTGGTAAAGCTCTTGCACAAAATTCCATCACCTGGAGCAGAGATCCTGCTCAGCTCATAGTGAATAACACCATAAATGTGAGCAGAGTTCCTTCCTAACTCACTCATGATCCTCACTTTGCTGGACTAAGTTCTGCAAGATTCAAATGGATGGTATTGGAGAACTTTATGTAAGGCCACAGATATGTTTGCCTTGTTATCCATAGGGCCCACTTTAGAATTTCAGTCTACAAATGGAGTTGAGGCGGGCAAGTCACGTTCTAGGGGTAATAAAGTGAAAATTAAATTTAGTAGTCACAGCGTACAGTGATGCAATAAGGTTCCTGGCATCTGATTGCTTCTATCACAGAGATAAATAAGCCAGAAAGAAAAATAAAAGTTGCATGAAGAGCAAAGTAGGAGCAAAGTCAAAAATGCATCAAAGACAGTGCATTGAAACTGTCAGAGTTTACAAAAAAGGCTTTTGAGGAAAACTGCAAAGTTAAAAGGATAAAGATCAAAGGAAGAACAAAAGGAAATAGGGACAAATAAATTAAAGAACAAAATTGTGAAGCAAAAGAGTAAAATGTCTTATAGAGAAGGACTGAAAATGAAGGACACAGAAAAATAATGAAACAAGGGAATGGTGAGATGCAGCTTTGAGTATCGTTTGTGTAGGTGTTTGTAGTGCAATACGAACACTTCCTTTAGAATTTTGATCTTCTTTCCTTTTATTGTTTCTCAACCCAGAAAAGATAATTAGAAGTTCCTTCTAATAACAATTACAGGCAGGCTGTGCCTCCTGCCTCTGGGATCTGGCAGGAGCAGTGCTGTGGGTAGTCAAGACCCGCTGGGACGTTTGGCTGTGCACCCCTGGCAGAAGTGGGTGGGGGTTGCAGATGGCAAAGGGCAGAGCCCTGGGAAGTGCTGGAGTTTGGGGAGGCCTTGGGGCTGTTCCTGACAGTGGGGTGAAGGCTTGTGGAGGATGGGCAGGAGCCTTTGATGGAGGTGTGACAATGTGTGACTGGTCCCATCTGCTGCCTATGGCGTGGTGCACAGGAACATGAGGTGCTTCTGCAGTCCACAGGGTACTTTGTGCACTAAGAGAGATGCCATTTTCCAGAGTCTTGTCGTGTAGCTGTTGGTTGGAAGCTCGATGTGGAGATCAGCATATCAATGAGGGTCAAAAGGTCCCCCCGTGCCCCCCTGCCCTGGTGCTCAGGGCACAGCAACCCTGGGCAAGGGCTGAGGCTGCTCTGGGGGTGTAGCAGATGCCCAAGCACACTCCAGGGTGATCCCATTACACAGGCAGGGCAGAAGTTTCAGAGCTTAATCACTCAATTTTCCACCTGCTTGGTATTACAAACCTTTGGCAAAATGGGAGTGAAGTGGCCACTGTGCCTCGTGGGTCCAGCTAGACCCAAACCATTTCCCTTGTAAAGGAACCTTCCCCCCCACACTTGATCTGGCATTTTGGTTTATCTTCAGAAGGGAGACATTGACATTGCTGCAAAACGGTTCAGAGTTCAGTTTTATTTGCACTAAAATACAAATAGTCTGTGGTGAATTGACCCCAGTTGGACACCAGGCACCCAGCAGAACTGCTCCATCCTCAGCTGGGCCAGGGAGGCAAAATATAACAAAAGGCTTGAGGGTTGAGATAAGGGCAGGGAGAGATTAATCAACAATTATTGTTACAGGCGAAGTAGTCTCGACTTGGGTAAACAAGTTTAGGTTTTTGCCAGTCAAATCAGAGGAGGATAGTGAGAAATCAAATCTTAAAAATGCCATCTTTTGGTTCCTTTCTTCCCAGGCTCAACTTCACTTGTGTTTTCTCTACCTGCTGCCCCCAAAGTGGCACAGGGGGACAGGGGACGCAGGGAAGTCTCAGCTGTGACATTTGGAGCACCCCCCTTACCCCTCCCTCACTGACCTGGCTGTCTGCAGGGTTGTAGCTCTTGTGTAGCCTCTTGTCTCCTGGCTGCAGCTGTGAAGTTTGGTGGGGTTATTCCCCTTGTTAAACAGGAATCCCAGAGATGCTCTGCTGCTGATGGGCTCAGTGGCAGATCCCTCTTGGAGCTGGCTGCCTTTGGCTCCACTGGGCACAGGGGAAGCTTCTGGCAGCTTCTTACTGAAGCCATGCCTGTAGACCCCCCAAACCCAAACCTTGCCACGCAAAATGAATATATAACCTACCCTAGAGGGAAATTCTGGCACTTTGAATGCCCTGGAGCCTCTTTCCCACCATTTAATTTATTGAGCCATGCTCTGGTGCAGCAGGAGATGGGGGAAGACAGCAAATGTGCTCCTGGTTGTACCCCACAGGAAGGGCCATCTGAAGTGATTTTGGTCTTCACTTGCTGGCACCTGACAGCCAAGAAGGGCTGAGGAACAAACTGTAGTAAAGGAGAGTGAGGAGAGAAAAAAAGACTGAGCCTTCAAGAGGTGAGAGACACAGCAGTGGCAGTCACTTCTGAAGCCTTTTAATAGAAAATCATTTTCTCCTTTTCTTTGCTCTCCAGATCTCAGTGTTCAGAGGGCAGGGGCTGACTGCTGCCAGCTGGATCCTCCAGAGGTGCCATTCTTTCAGCTTGGGCAGGCTAATGCCAATAGTGGGAAAACTTACCCTGAATATTCACATTTGCATTCCTGAAACCCAAGCTGAACTTTTATTTAGTCTGAGTCATGATTCAAAAAATAAAATATGCACGGATCACAGTTGTGAAGAAAAGCAGCAGAAATGGCTTTTTGGCACAGACATATGCAAGCCATATTTCTCTAGGAGTAATTTCCCAGGGAAACTTAACCTCTGAAGGACACTGAAGTTAAATTAAACTGTAGGTTTTGTAACATAAGATGCTATTGTCAGTCTGGCAAGTCTGGCAGCCATGGAGGAGTAACACAATATGAAAGTAATGGTACACCCGATTTAGAGCTAAAAACAAGGAGCTTTTCCCAGAGTCTGCATTAATGTTGCCATCCCTTTGTGACTATGGCCATGTCATTTAATCTCATTGCATCATCTGGAAATGGCTGTGAAATTGGTACCATATGTAGCCAGGGATGAATAAATCACAGTGAGAGAAGATCACGTTGTCCTTAAAGAGGAGAACTTTGGGGATGTGCACGTCTGAAGTGATTTTATTTTGTCATTTGCCTGATGGGCAAGGGGCACATGGTGAGTGCTTGCCCTGCTTGAGGTGAGGGAAGGCAGTGGCATCTCTGGGGATGTGCCACAGAAGGTGGGTGAGCCCTGCAGCTCCCCCAGCTGCTGACAGCTCCCTCATGGTGCTGCTCTGGGACCTGTGAGTGCTGGGGGCTGGCCTGGCCAGCCAGATGTGCCTCTGCTAATAATAACAGGGATTGCCCCACGAGCAAAGCTCCATCTGGGCCACTTGTGTAAGCTCGGGGTGAGGGCTCCTCTCCTCCAGGACAGGTTATGTAATTGCATCAGAAATCAAACATACAGTTTGGATTTCACCTTTTTCTGAACATCTGGCTGTTCACGTTTTGGGCCTGCTGATTTCATTGGGATCCTGGTTAGAAAAAGGTTTTCTGTGCATGCAAGCATGGAAAACAAATGCTGAAAGGTTGCCCAGACAGTGACCTCAGAATTAATTTTCAAATTCAAGTGAATATCTTTATATTTTCTCCACTCAAAGTTTCCATAAGAGCAGTGCTGTTGTGTGTGACCTCTCTGGCCCTGGCTCTGTGCTGATTTGAAAGCATCCCTCTTTTCTCTAATGCTGCATTGCTGCCTTTGAAATCAGCAGGGAGAAGGGCAGTGGAGCCCTGCACTGAGATGTGACCTGAAGCTGGTGGCACCTACAAAGGGAGTCCAGTTGACTCCAGCAGGCTTTGGAGTGAGCTGGTGAAAGGCTGCTGGCAGGGCACTCAGTGATGCCCTCACAGTGTTCTAATTTCCTCCCTTTGCTGGTCTCAGATAGTGTGAACCCACTGACCTCTGGTGTGTGCTGATCATCCTCTGTTTTTCACCAGGGAAGCAAAGCTTGGGACAAGTTTTTGCTGGAGGATTGGCAGGGAAGAGATTGCAGCTTTTAATTTGCTTGACTTGCTGGCTGAGGTCCATGCTGGCAGATCCTTCAGTAGCTCGTTATTGTTGGAGGCTTTTCTCCATGGGTGTTCTCTGCAGCTGTGCTGAAGGTATCTGCTACATATCTGTATCCCCAGCCTCAGCATCCTCTCCTCCAGTCTGCAAAGTCAGTGGGATTTATTTTTTTTCGTCCCAGCAGCATCATGTAATCATAAAGAAAGGTTTCACAGCCTTGTTCTTGATGGTTTCGAGTCCAGAGACTTGGAGGAAATAAGATAAGTGAGATAGTCTGTTCCTTCAAAGTCCCCACAGCATTTTTAACTGCACTTCTGATCGCTGTAGTAGATAATAGATACAATACATGCACCCATGCACATAAAACAGTGTTGTTCTGTGCTTAGCCCATGTGTTTCATGTGGAAATCTGGATGATGGCCAGATCAGTAAATGACTCTCATTTTTAATGGAAATCAGGAACACAGCAGATGTACTGTACACTGAAAAGAGTTAAAAATAGCTGTTTGCAATCTCTGTGCTTGCCCTTAAACAAAATACTTGGTACAGAGCAGTGGTGGTTTAGCATATGGAGGCTTTAACATCCAGTATTTCTGAGAGTTTGCCAGCTTTGTGGAGGGAGGTCTTGAAGTTAATGGCAAGTTTCAGAGACAGGGTTTCTGCTAGCATCTTAACTCTCTCCATGGTCAAACCCTCTGGCTGCTGTGAAATTCTTTATGCCCACTTGCATGTTGCAGCAAATTTGTGAAAAGATATGGAAAGCCCAGTAGAAGTCGGTTCCCAACCCTGCCCTAGTTGGGAGCTGAGTATTTTTATTTGGCTTTTATCTGGATAAATTGAGATGTTAATTCTGGGTCACGCAGCAAAATATTTTTAATGGTGGTGCCTCTTTCTTACCACTGGTGCCACTTCTTTCTCATTACAAATCAGAATAACTAGTGCAGCATTACATGGGGGATTGACTGCACCTGGCAGAACTGGATTAATTCCAACGTGCTGCACAACTCCAGACTGACTGCAGTCCTTGGGAGAAAAGGATTTGCCTTTAAGAGTTAAGTGCTGTCCCAATGTGTGCATCTTCCAGTGTGCTTGGCCCCATTGCAGTTGTCAAATGACTGGGGAGCCTTTATGTAAATCATCTTGATAATACACATTTGTAAGCTGGTGTAAAGAAAACATTTTCTTATGAATGTTATATAGTGGAAGAGCTTCATTTCCACATCACACTTGTGCTTTAATGCACAACAGCTTTTAGTAGTCTCCACGTCAGATGCTCTGTGTAGACTCAGAAATCATTCTTAGAGAGCAATTACTCAAACTACCTGAAAGGCTGATTTTTTTTGAAGAGAAATTTTATCTATTTCTGCTGACTTCTGTACAGCACATTTTTGATTCAGTATGTTTTTCTTGTTTAAAAAAGACCTTGTTTTCCCAGAGTGCTAAAAAAAGCCCTTTGAAACACCATGAGACTATAGTGATGAGCTATGCTAGAGAAACCAATATTATATATTTCATCATTTGTCTGGTGTCCTTGCCAAAATTCTAATTTAGCAGCGCACAGTAGTGCACCAAAGTGAGTCATGAATTCTTCAGTATAATTACCACACAGTGCAAAACCAAGGCTACAGAAGTCTGAACCTTTTCCTGTCTGTCATTTTTCCCTTCTACTCGCTTTTCAAATACCATATGCTGTGCAGGAGAGCTGTGCATTGCATCACAGCTTCAGCCCTGCACTGAGCAGATATGATTAAAGGCTAAATTTCAGTTAATAATGAAAACTCCTTTTCTGTGGGACAGTCACAAAAAAAGAAAAAAAAAAAAAAAAAAGAAAAAGGTGTTTGATTTCTTTTACAGCTAAAAAGTGGGTTTTTTTAAGGAAAACACCCTGGTAGAGACAGCCACTGTGGAGTTGTAGGGCTGGATATGAGATCTGAGTAAATGCTAAGAGACGGTCTTGTTGACATTTTAAAATTAGTTTTTCTTTGAATTGATCTTTATGTCTTCATATTTGTCATTTTGGAAAGTGAGCCTTGCATGTGAGGTGGCTGCAAGGGGCAATTGGAAACCTCAAGTGTTCATTCAGGGTTGACCCCCAGGAATAACCCAGTGCAGAAGTGTGCTGCTGACTTTGTGCTATCAGTGGGATGTGAAGGTGTACCTGCAGTCCAGAGCTTCAGAAGTGCTGCTGTATCCAAATCCGTGCTCAGTTCAGTGTCTGCACTGAGGCTCACTAATTTTCACCTGTTTTATAAGTGTGGACCAAGGCTGGAATTCTAAAAGGGCATCACAGAAGCCAAAGATTTACAGAGCTGCTGACAGATAAAGTCTTTGTTCAGAAAGACCCATTTCGTGTTGGTTTTGAAATTTTGCATCACTCAAGTTGCTGCATGTGACTTACACACTCCTGCCTCCTTTTGAGAGTAAGAGCTGAGAAACTCAACACAATTTCTGCCACGCTTACATTCCATCAGACTGCAAGATGGTGAATCCTGTTTGCAAGCTAAAACCTGTCGATATGTTAAATATTATCTGTGTTTGAATTATTCCTGCCTCCCTGCCTGTGTTATGGGGTGGTTTCAGCACAGGTTTTACCAGAGCACAAAGAGATGAGGCAAACAGACCTGGGGGACTTCACCTCCTTCAGCTGCTGGGAGGTTGGTCACTGCTCAGTGACATTTTGTTTCTAGATGTTGTGAAAAGATGTTTCCTGTGCAATTAACTGCAGAGTTTTGCTTCCTGCAGAAGGCACAGGAAAATGTGGTTGGATTTCTGAAGGCACAGTTACATTTCAGAGAGCTACTGCAGCAATACTGCCATTGCAAGGTTCAACCACATGACCCTTCCCACCTCCCTCTTAATATTTCTTTAGTATTTATTACTATTTCCCTGTTTGCTAGGGAAATTTGCCTTTCAGACCTAGGTCTGCTCATGAACTGTAGATTAAAGGTGATTAATTTCTAACAGTAATTGTGGAAAAAATGTAATGATGAAAGACGCTACAAACTCCCCTTACATTTCTGGAAACTTCTCCCCATCCCTCCTAGATGCTATTTTGTTTGCTGTATCTTCTGTTTCTGGCTTGTGGCTCAGCCCTGCACTTGTTTCATGCTTGGATAGAAGCAGTTAAGGCCTTGCTCATGTGAGTGGGGCTGTAGAGATGCAGAGCACTCTCAGTTCACTGTCACTGTGCTCTGCCCACACTCCTCTCACAGCTCTCAATCACCCCTTTCCAGTAATTGCATTAACTCAGTGCAATAGTCTGACAAATTCCCAGACGTGCCGTTTTTTTCCCCTTTCATAACTATGTTTAAAGGAACACACTGTGGTGAGAAGTTAATTTTACGTCCACGCTGAATTAGTTGTGTTGGTTCGCTTTTCCCCCCCCTCAAATATTCTGTTTCGGAACTGCAAAGTAAGAGCTTAAATAGAGGTGAGACTCTTGTGTCATTGTGGGCACAGCATTCCTTTGCTTGGCAGTTGAATAATAAGTTATCCATGTAAGGAGGGGTTCAGCTCATGGAGGTTTTAGGCTCATCCATTGTGTGATCTGCTCTCTTCACTTGGTGCAGCATCAAAACTGTTTCTCCCAATTAATTTTTTTTTTTTGTACTTCCACAGATGCGTGAAGAACTGCAAAAGGTAAGTAAAACTGCTTTCTAAAAGAGTGCACAGCCTGATCTTGAATGTATATCAGGAGGAGAAAATAGCAGGTGACAGAACACACTTGGTATGAAAGCCTACATAATTATGTGGTGTGATCACTGGGGCAGGTGAACAAATCGGGTGTTCTGATGAGAGCGTGCTGGGTGGAAAACTTGGACAAGAGTTGCTGGGAAAGAGCTCATGCCAGAGATGAGGCGTGGTGGATCAAATCCAACAGGACACTCGAGGCACTGGGACAGCATGAACAAAGCCTGTGCTACTCCCTGTGATTAGAATAGCAGCCTGAGAGAGATGGGCTCAGTCTGGACGCTGCATTACTTTGATTTTTGTCAATTAAAGCCTGATGCAATTAGATGAAGCCCTTGCTCTGCGTACTTGACACTGCAAGATGCTGAGGAGGCTGGCCCTGATCCAGCAGAGCACTTAAATGATTCCATTAGTTTAAATGGCTCTACCTGTGTGCTTAAAATTAAGCATGCACTTAAGTGCTTTGCTGGGTCGATGCCAGTGTGTGCAATGAGTGGCAAGAGCAGATTTTTCGTGACCACCACCACCAGCGTCTCTTTGGTTTTTGCATGCAGGGGAGCTGTAAGGTTTCCTTTATTGCCTCATTAGGTCGGCTGTCTAGCTTGTGATTTTGATAAAAATGAATGGCAGCACTAAATAAATCACCCCCCAAAAGTGCTTCTCTCGCAGATTTTTTACAATCAGAAACTGTCCAGGCAGAGTACTGCTAAACTGAGCCATTCCAGGGAACACTGAAGTGTTTGAGGTAGTTAAATGCAGAGACCTGATGCCTTGTAACCAGTGAATAGTTTTTTGGGAGCAGTTGAAAACCATCATTTGAAGTGGCTGATGTTCTTGACAGAGCGAGGGCCACGTAGCCAGATGTCTAATGACATTCTTGGATTAAATGGAGCTACATTCTGTGTATAATTGTGATAAAAGTCTATCATAAAATACTATAATTATAATCACGAGGTTTATATGCTGTCCTTAAAAAAAAAAATCCCTAGGCACTGTTAATTCAGAATTAAGCACGTCCACCCTGTCTGCAGACTTAGAGGTTGTACAGGTCCAAGACTGTATGGACAAATTTGAGCTGATTTACCCTAAATTAAAGAAAATGGGCTTGGAAGAGACCTGAGGAGTTCACTTAGTTCATCTGCCTCTTTAAACCACCAACACCCATCTATTCCCCAGTTTCCCTAAGCTCTCTGCTTCAGAACATAACAGTCTTTACCATCAGAAAGTATTTCCTGATGTCTGAATTGAATTTCCCTGGCTGTAATTTTATCTCATTATTTCTTGTCTAACCTACCACGCACATGAAGAATAGATTATTCCCTTCCCATATGCAGCAGCCCTTTACAGCAGTCTCAGGGCAGTGCTGAACTACTGTTCCTCCTGTGATTCTTCCTGATTGCTTCATTTTTTTTTTTTCCCATTTTCACACTTCTCTCATTTCCATCCCTCTAGGATCTCGCTCTGGACAGCCACCTGTGAGGGACTAAGAAAGGAGCTGAGGCTCTGCTCCTGGGATTTTAGGCAACAGGAAAGTCTGGTGGGTAGAAAAAATTGTGCATCTCTGCCTTGCTGGATCTCACCTGCTTGTCCTAGTGCAGAGTCCCACTGCATGAGCTGGTGCATGTGACTTTATTTGGATGTAATTAGAGAAACATCTAATTATCAAACTTCTCCTTTCTTTCACTTCACAGCAAGTGAGGGAGAATAAAGCTGTGGTCAGAGGCAGCTGTCACTGACGGCTCTGTGTTTTTCCTGGGTGGTGGATTTGCATTCCTGCTCTTTCTGGGTGTCTGCTGACCTGCTCCTCACAAAGGAGACTCAGTTCTGACTTCTGGTTCTGTTGGGCACCAGAGAAAAGCCCAAGGCTGGTGCAGTTTATGAGCCACACTGCAATTTCTGCAAGCTTTGGCTGCTCTGCTTTTAGGAAGAGACCAAGACCTTGCTGGGAGGTGTGAAAGAGAAAAAAAAAAAGAAGTCAAGCAACTCCTGAAAGCCTCCTGCACTTCTTTAGCTCAAATCCAAGAAAGACTATTTCAGGCTTGGGAAGTTTCGGTTACATTCCAGTGATTGATTTTTATTTCTCTGCTGAAGATCAGGTTTTCTTAACAGCTTGGCACACTCAATAACCCGATCTCAGCATCTGGGCACACTTTAGGTGCAGAATTTTTTCCTCACACAGCTCTACCAGTATTAAACATTTTTTTGTTTTCCCCCCCTCAGGAACATCCCTGAGGACAGCCTGTAAACATCAGGAATTCAGAGGGCAGCTCTGGCATTGACCACGCTTACAGAGCAGCCCTTCCTTCCACGTGCTGCTCTTTTTAGGATTCCCAAGGCACCTCAGGAAAGTTGTGCAGCGCCCATCCCTGCCTTCCCTGAGCCCTGATAATGCTGCCCTGGTGACAGATGATACTCACGTGGGTGCAAAGCCAGTTATATTTACACTCTCCCAGCAGGCTCAGTGCAGTTGTCACAACTTGTCAGTGGTCGGGGCTGAACGCTTTGTGGTCGGAGTAAAGATATTTTTTCTGTTACAGATTCTGGCGTGTTTAAAAAGGAGCTGGGTGGCTGTGATTATTAAGATGTAATCAAATGCATTAAGGCAGCTATTTCCTCCACCATTAATAATGAGAAAGCTGGCAATATAATCTCCCCCTTCGTTCTCTTGTTTCACTTTTGTGGTGAGAAATGAAATTGAAAGCAATCAGGAGCTCCAGGAGCCTTTTGGCACTGTATTTTTGTTGTCATAAAAATCATAAAGTGAGTACTTCTGCCGTGTATTTTTAGTTAAAAATTTTGCTGGAGAAAAATCTGTCCTTTATCATAGCTCCTAAGTGTTTCCATAAATAAGAATTAGGTTCTTAATTCATCAAGATGCTTTGGAAAACTCTCTTAAACCACACTTGCAGTGTGTCTGTCTCCTTCCCAGGTAATCTTCTTCAGTTTTTGTTCCCTATATGATATATTTATTTGTTTACTAAAGCTTATATAATTTATTTTAAATCCTCCCAAAGAGTTAAGGGATTAGAAAATGATGGGTTATAACAATAATTTCAAATCATGTTTAATACCTTAAATACTTTCCCACTACAGCAGGTTAAATAGTGACCAGCCTTTACCTTATAAAGCCTCATTTAAACCCAATGCTCAAGGAGAAGTGCTGTAGAAATTGCCACTTAACACTTGTGTTTGACATGGGTTTATGATGTTTTCTCAGCTGAGGAAAATGAGGAAAACTGAGTTGAAGCAGTTGAATTCCATTATCTTTGATTCTGCTCTTTTAAAACTGATCATCTCAAAGTTTGCCTAATGATTCCCTCGAGTTTCTTAACCTTTGCCATTATGCCATTTAATTTTTCACCTATCTCTTTAGTCCGTTTTTTTAGTAGAATCAAGAAAATTTCTTTGTATTCTAGAGTAAGCACCGTGTCCTCATTGGAATCTGGAGCTCTAATTAGACATCCAAGGCTGAGGTCTTCTGTTGTGCTCTGCCAGTGCTGGTCTTAGACTCCTCTGGCTGTGATAACACAGCCTGGAAGTTCCCACTGGGAGATCTCAAAGGTAATTCAGTCAAGAATTTATTTATTCTTGCTTTCCAAAGTGTTAAAGTGAGTGAAAAGGAAGGTGAAATGACCTGTGCAAGATAAAAGAGGCAATCCCAAAGTCCTCATGGTGAATGGCAAGACTCCACTCATTTTAGTGGGTTTGGAGCTGGTCCAAATCAGAGGAAATGACTCTTGGTGGATGCATCTTCAAAGGCTGGATGAGGAAAGTCCTTGAGATACAGCCAGACCTCTCTCTCCTGATTTCAGTCATGCTGTGTCCATCCCTTGCAGGGATTTCTCATGGTGCTTTCACTAACTTGAAGGCTTAAAATCCTCAGAAACCTGCTCTGTTCTCCAGAGCCTCTATGGGCTCTCAGTTCCTTCTCTTTGCTTTCTCCTCCTGGGGAAGGAGAGCCTGGTTTTAGTCCTCCAGCTACAGTTGAAAGTCTTTTATCCAAGGACTAGAAATGTTTTTGCTTTTGGACCTGTGTGCTGAGGGTCCCCAAAGCTGCCAGTGTCTCTTTTATGAGATGCCCAGCTCCTGTTGGAACCCTGACTTTTCATTTTAATCCCTCCTGGGGCAGTGCCATGCTCAAAGAGAGGCACGTGGAGATGGGTCTGTTCCCAGCAGCTCCCTCCTGCTGCCTCTCCACCAGAGCCAAGCCCATGGTGGCAGGGAGACCTTGCTCCTGCCCCTCTGTGATCTCCTGTTTCTGGGGAGCTGTCAGGATGGCCCCTCCAAGAGAATCATCCGTGTTTCCAGTGATAAATCCTGTGATCTGCCCTCTCCCCCAGCAGCTGGCAGGCTCTGGAGCAGGCTGGCTGCTCCTTGGGGTGGCAGAGTCCCTCTGCAGATGCTCCCTGCAGGGCTGGGGGGCTTTGCCTGCCCTCTGCTCCTCCCTGGGTCGTGGCACTGCTGTCACAGCTTTGCTGCCCCTCCAGAGCTGACAGCAGATCCTGCCGTGTTTCCAGCCCTTCACAGATCGGTTTTGCATCACTCTTGCTCTCTCCTCTTTGCTCCTTCACTCTGCAATGTCTGACTCTGCTTTGCCATGCTCTGGAGCTGTTGTAGGGGTGGGCTGGGACTTGCAAATGGATTTTTTTTTAATAGAGACCATATCCTGTGCCCTACAAGAGAAAAAACCCAATGTGGTCTCTAAGTCTGTATCACCTGATGCCTGCATTTTGTTCCCAGTGTATCAAAGAGCTTTTTTAGGCACAAGGCCATTCTGTACTCTGTCAGCCCTTCCCTGCAGGGCTGCACAAACCTTGTGCTGCCCTTTCAGGATTGGGGGATGGCTTTGCCCAGATTTTTTCTGGGCAATTTTTATTTTGCCTCTCCCCAAAACACCAAACTGCCAGCTCCCCCTCTGATAGAGGGGCAGAGGAAAAGCACTTTTTTATTAATTCTTGCATAGAAAATCAGCTGCAGCACTGCAAGGATGAATTTATCTTCCAGCTCTTTGGCTTGTACTTTGGTCACACTTTGTCAACCAGACAATGCTCATCACTTACATATAAAATCCTTCCAGAGAATATACAGGTAAGAAGAATACATGTATGATGAAATAACAAGTCTTGGCATTTTCTACAGAAGCAGCTAAACATTCAGCTGTGATCAGTTTTATTAAGAGGAGAAACTGCTGGAAACAATAGTGTCCCAAATAATTGATGAGAGATGAATTTGATCTCTGGCTGGTAGCTGCAATAAATTTCTCTTTTCTGCTCAGTCCACTTACTGCAGGTGGGAACTTTGTGCAGTGATTAAAGAAGCAAAATATTTTGAGCGTAACAGAATGCAGCAATTCTCCCAGTGAACTGGACAAAAATAGCTCCACAGGTAGACAAATGGCAGGGGAAGTGCTTTTATTCGAAGTCCACATTAAATTAGGGAGCTGTTATTTTTGTTCCTCGTCCCTTGCAGCTGACAGTGAAGCAAAATGATATTTTTGGGCTATTGCCTTGTGTAGGCTGTGTCCAGCCCTTTCATCAGCAGCTCAGGAGCTGAGGCAGGGGCAGGAGCTGCCTCCCCTTGGTGGAATTGCTGGGCAGGAGAGGAGGGAAGGTCAGGAACTGCTGCACAGGAGGGGAGGGCAAGCTCCTGTTTTGGTTTGCTCTGACTCTGGGTGGTGTCCATGACCTGGATGTCCTCTGTGCCAGCCTCCCCAATATTTTGAAGAGGATTAGGCACAGAAAGCAAGGCCTGTTGCCTTTCAGCAGGGCAATATCAGACTGGAAGGCACTATCGGGCCCAAAGACAGCAGCTGTAAATAACTCCTTTAATCTGTGCAAGAAAATGAGTAAATAACAGCACTGTCCTACAGAACAGTTATGTTTAATGTTTCATTAATGGTTTCTTTGCGAACGTTGATAATTCTTTTTATATAATTTAGCACGCTGGGCTCTTCTATCCCTGGAGTTCTTTCCAGATGGGGTAGAGCATCCCAGAGAGCTGAGAGGAGTGTCAGGGCCATCAGCACGTCATTAGAGTTAATGCAGGAGTTGTCAAATGATGCCTGTTCTCTGCCGAAAAGCTCTGTATTAGCACAAGGCTGCGGAGCTGCAACATTCATCACCGCCGAGTATTATTTGAAAAGATCATTTAGTATCTGTCAAGGCTGCTGTAATATTTTTTTGGCCAAAGAATTTAAGTGGGAAGACGTGTGTGTGTGTGTGTGTGTGTGTGTGTGCGCCTCCACGTCTGATTAATTGTAATCTCACATAATGCACTCCTGAGCTTGACGTTTTTAAAGTAAAGGGGTAGGTTGGTTGATTCCTGAAATTAATTATAATTCAGATTTTGGAGTGTGGAAAACGGATAGAGAGCTTTCTATAAACCTTTTAGACACAGCTAGAATTTGGACTGATTTATTATGCACTTCTCGTGCGCTCTGCTGCTCATGTAACGAAATCTTTAGGAATTTATTGCAAGAAAATGGTTCCTTTTCACAAATTTGATGCGAGGAGAAGATGGAATTTGTATTTTAATTGCATTTTGGTAAGGAAAAACAAAGCCAGTCAGGACTTTGGCCCTTTGTAGACCTGATGAATTGAGTGTCTGATGTTCCTAACTCAGGGTAAGAGAATAATATATCTGCATTAATGCCTGTGTGGAACTTTTAAAAACATAAGAACTAACATGTGCTGGGTTAGTTTATTTGCCTTCCCTCGCAGGAATAAATCAGCTAAGTCAAAATACTTCCCGGTGCTTCAGCAGAAGAGACTTTTGTTGGTTCTCCTTTAGGTGTTGCACTCAT
>VZSR01003816.1:8249251-8295361 GCA_013398615.1 Brachypodius melanocephalos
TTTAAAGAAGCACTCTGAGTGCAGTGGCCCTCTAGACAATGACACTCATTAACTAATTTCTTTAGCAAGATTAGGTGGTCTCCAAGTTCTCCTGAAACAGCAGAGATCTTCTGAATTAATGCATGCCCCAAATAAAGACCTGTCCTGGAGATGATGTTCTGGAATGACAGCTGCCTGCACAAGGAGCTAGTGAGAAACAACCATTACAGCTGTTTTAATCCTGCTGTTTCAATCCCCATCACCTTTCATGTATAAACATGGTGAACTTTATCACACTTCATAATCTTTGAGATTTATGAAGCAAGTTTCCAGCTGAGGAATCCAGTAACACCTGCACGCTCAGAAGTCCAGAAGAAGAGGGGGAAAATATGGTGAAATGCTGTCTGGGCCCTGGTGGAATGACTGAGATGTGCGATTTGGATCTTTAGGAATGTTTGTAGCAGTGTGATGGCTATCAGTGTATCTCCATCGGGTGTCAGTGCCTGGCTGGGAGCAGACTGTTACTGAAGAACAATGGGGATTTTTCATTAAGCTCTTCCCTGTAGGCTAAGGCAGATAAGAAAGCCTCCTCCCCTACTTGACTCATGCAGTAGATAAGATAAATATCTATATATGAGATAAAACCTAAGTGCAGCAGGAACTTGGAAGAGACGTTTTCTAGGAGAATAAAAAGCTTAGCAGGCATCAGTTTATAAAAAATAAAATAGGCATGGGTTTGTGCCGTGTTCTAATAAAAGCAAAGCCCCGTTGTTGGCTCAGGGTATTGTCTGTTGGAGACTGGATTTTAACCAAGGCATCATCTGCAGGTTGTAATTCTCCCCTCTGGAGCTTTTGGAGCTGGAGAAGTTCATTTTGCTCTGAGACAGCCTTCATGCCATGTTAGCATGTGTGGCAATCATTTGCAAAAACTGCTGACCTTAGTGGGCTGCCAGGCTCGTGTCTTATGTGGATGAGTATTTCTTGAATTTCCTTCTTACAGTGAGGTGAAAAAGACCTTTGACAGGTTTATCATTCCTGAGCCTTACCTAGTCCCTGTGGTGGCAGCATTCCCTGCCATTAGGACAACTCAAAACCCAGCAGGGTTTTTTTTTTCTTTTCTGGAAACCCTGCCTTTTCAACGCAGTGACAGAGCAAGAGGAACTGTCCATTTTTTTTCCCCTTGAAGAATTTATTTCCATTTTCTCCTAATTATCTGCATCACTGGTTTCTGTCTGTGTGCTGGATTTGGCTGGGGTAGAGTTAATACTCATCACAGCAGCTGGTCTGAGGCTGTGTTTTGGGATTTTTGGAGAGTCAGGGGTGTTTTAGCTATTGCAGAGCAGAGCTCAGGCAGAGTCAAAGCCTTTCCTGCTCCTCACCCCACACAGAGCCAGGAGCATGGGGGTGCCCAAGGAGCTGGGAAGGGACACAGCCAGGACAGGTGACCCCAAAGTGACCCAAAGGATATCCTAGACCATGTGGATAATGCTCCATGTTTAAAGCTGGGGTAAGAAATAAAGAAAGGGGGGACAAAATCAGAATGATGACTTTTGCCTTCCCAAGTCACTGTTACAGGTGATGGAGCTCTGCTTTCCTGGCGTGGCTGAACCTGCCTGCCCAGGGGAAACAGTGAATGAATTCCTTGTTTTACTTTTCTTGTGGGTGTGGCATTTGCTTTACCTGTTACCTGCCTGATGCTTTGGTTTTTTGTTGTTTTGTTTTGGGGTTTGTTTGTTTGTTTGTTTTTGGTTTTGGGGTTTTTGTTTGTTTGGGTTTTGTGGGGGTTTTGGGGGTTTGTTTGTTTTGTTGGGGGGGGTGTGTTTGTTTTTTTTTTTTTATTTTGTTTTGTTTTGGGGTTTTTTGGAATTTTTTTTGTTTTTTTTAATTTTATCCTTCCGCTTCTCTCCCCATCCCAGAGGGATGATTGTGAGTGAGAAGCTGCTTGGGGATGAGTTTCTGTCTGGGGTTGAACCACAGCAGCACATTATCTCCCTCACTGGCTCTCATGAATAAAGATTCCTGGGATTGTGCTCACACATTTCCCCTTGCTCTGCTCTTTCCCAGTGCTCTGTGCAGTGCTCCAGTAGCATATATGGGTCAGATTATATATTACATTCTGAGTTTGCTTGATGAGCTCTGACTGAAGCACCCAGGGACAAATAACCCAAATACAGCCCTGTGTTCCTCTAGTAACTTGGTTGTAGCACACTGCT
The DNA here is from genome assembly GCA_013398615.1 of Brachypodius melanocephalos. Lineage (NCBI taxonomy): Eukaryota > Metazoa > Chordata > Aves > Passeriformes > Pycnonotidae > Brachypodius > Brachypodius melanocephalos. The sequence continues at coordinate 8,251,444 of VZSR01003816.1, forward strand.
CATTCTGTGAGTGCTTGAGTACCTATCCCTCCATGATTAAAGATATGCAAAATATAATTTAGGTGTTCCACTGTCTGCCTGCTCAGGGAATACTTCCCTTCTAGGTCAATAAATTCCTTAGCTTGAAAAATGCAGTTACAATTTTCGTGTTATCCAGGTTTGTGGGGTTTTCTCTACTACCCTTACCTTCATTTAGGTGCACTGCAGGTTCTCTAGAGGAGAATTGTACCCTCAAACTCTGAGTAAATTTCAGAGGAAACACATCTTAATATTAACTAGATTTTAACAGGATGTTGGGGCACATACAAAACTCTTTATTAAGCAGCTCTACACTGAGTCCTTGTTAAAAAATGCCCAAAGAACCTTGAAGGGAAAAGAACACATGAACCAAAGGGGTCTTCTGTGCTGGACAATGCTCGACTGGGGCAGAGACTTGAGTAGAAAAGATTATTTGGTCTTGGTTGTGTTGGATGTGCTGCACTTTAGGTTTGTCTGTGCTGGAGTCCCTTGCTGCAGGAAATCCAGGCTGGCAGCAGATAATTAATGAGAGGATGAAAGTGTGAAGAAAAGAGAAGGGTAGGATCATCAGGTATCTTCCAAAATGGATTGTAATGGAAGGTGGCAGAATATGCTGGCAATAAAATCCAAAGATGAAGTGCTTTCATTTAATCAATTAAGATCGATTAGTGGAATCAAAGGTACACTATGGGTAGCAGCTAATGCAGAGGTTAAAGCATTTTATCACTAGTAATTATAAAATTGGCTCGATTTTCTATTTCAAATCCTCATGTTTGCAGTAAGCATTATAAATAATAAAATGCTATTATGTTTTATTTAATATTCATCACCCATCTTAGTTGCTTGAGTAAAATCATACCATACTCAAAACCATGAGTTCTTCTCTCTAATTCTAAATAGCCAATCTCCATCACCTTTCTGTGACCTCTCTTGAAACCTGTTTTGTAGGAGTATCCACCCATGTTTTCTTTCAATGAAAAGTGATCAGGATTATAGACCTTTGCTTTTGCAAAACCAGTTTTGTTTTGTTTTGTTTTCCCCCAAATGCTGACTCTCACTTCACCACTTCACAGAAGCCATGGTTTTTCTACATCTCCTTTTGTTCCCATTTTGGAGAAAAGCCCTAGTGGAGACATGCTTACACAGCAACACCATCCTTTTTCTGTGAGAGCTGGTTTGCTCAGAGATCTATCCTGACAGATGAATTCTTTTATGGGTGTGAGCTGGATTTCCCTTAGGGGTGTGTGGAGTCAAGTTGTACCAGCACATCCTTGCTAATGCAAGCCAGTCCCAGGCTTGGGGCAAGAAGCTGCACAGGGACAGGGACCCTTCTGCTGCTGAGGACACCCAGAGGGGCAGGGGGTGTTGAGCTGGGGTAGCTCTGTGTGAGCTCTGGCTCACAGGACACTTCACAACCAGCACCTCTCCAAGGCCCCTTTAAAGCCCTCCCCATCCTTCTGGCCCTATCAAATAAGAGAAGTTTTTTGGCTGACAGAAAAAGATGTTTTCAAATGGCTCTTGGCTTTCAGACCTGGGCTCCACCCTGCTCCAAGGGTGCTGATTTAAATGCAATTATAAAACTGTATTGAATGCAGCTGAAAAAATAGGGGTGGGTTCTCAGCTAGAGCAAGGCACTTTGTTTGTTGTTTTTCACCTAAACAAACAGAATATTTCATGCAGACCCCTTCCCCTTGTTAGCTCCAAGAGGTGAATGTTTCTGTCCTGGGTGTTGCTTGTTCCCATCCCCTGAGAGATGGATCAAAGAGCTACTTTTTTCCATGTGTTTAATAGGAAGGGCTGTTCCTCTTGGAAGAATCACTCAGAGATCCACCTGGTGCTGAGGTGGAGCCATGGTCTCTGATAAAAAGGAAATAATCATTATATGTACAACCTTTACTCCAGAAAAAGGGGACAGTTCTGCACACTCCTGTATTTTCTAAGCCCTTCATGTGCAATGTGTTTTTTTACACAGTTGTCGTTTCCTTGGATCCTGATCCTCTGAGGGTAGGAATCTGCCTCCCATCTTTGATGCCTGAGTAAGACAGGAGGAGCTTTACCCTGATCCAGTCAATGCAGCAAAACCAACAGTCGAATAAAAGCTGTCAGCCTCAGATTGCTGTGGGACCAGAGCTGCAGTGATCTTTTGTTTTGTGTGGTGTTCAGGCTTGAGCCTCCTCAGAGGAAAGTTTGTTTCAGTTCAGGACCCAAACCAGAGAAATATATAATCTGTCTTCCAAAAACTAGGGTAGTGCCTGACACATTACAAACCATTAGTGTAAGATTTTTGAGGTGAGCTATTCTCTGCTTTTCTATCAAAAATCCATAAAACTGAGCTTCTCCCACCCACTCAAGCTGATAAAGCACAAAACCACAAATAACTTGTAAATAAAACATGAGGCAGAGGAATTCTCAATGTCTTTGGGGGGAAGGAAGAGACAATAGCAAAATATGTAGCAGCCTAAAGCAAAACCCCACATGAACAGCAATTTGTACTTGATGCAGAGCAAAAAAAAAAAAAATACTCACCCCACCCTCCCCAAGGTAGTTCATGGGTTTTGTGAAACCCCCTTGCACAGCTGATGTAATAATTTAGATGGGCCTTTTTTCCTGAAGAGGTGCAGGAGTTCCTGCTCATCTCCAAAAAGTCAATTTAAGCTGTGTCTGCCCCACGTGATGGTAAATCTCTCTCATTTGAAATCCTTGCTCAGGATGAGAGAACCCCAGCACTTGTGGAGTCCTGTGGGGAGCTGCAGCTTGGCCAACTCAAACTTTTCCTGCTGCAGAAAGGTTGTGTTGATGGAGCAAATGAAGGAGAGAAAAAAAAAAGTGTGGGAAAAAGTTCTGGGGCAGTAGAGGCACATCTGCAAGTGAAAATCAGAGTAAAACCTGCTTGTTCAGCTGCAGGCGTTGATTGGTACCTTTGACAACACAAAATGAGCTGTTCATAGGGATGCTCATTGGGTCTCTTTCTGTTGGGGGCTGAATTCTGTGAAATCATCTTCTTTAGTAATTTTGATGTTGCTGCTGTTGGGAAAGAAACAAGAAAAGAAAAAAAAAAAAAAAAAGGAAAAAAAAACCCCTCAACCAAACAAACAAAAAAACCAACCACCACTAAGGAAATTAAAGCAGCATGGGTATGGTTCATGTCTCCATTAGTCAAACAAGAAACTTCAATTTCCCTTGGGGGAATTTCAAATTATATTTTTCCTACTGTCATAGAAACTGTCAAAAAATAAGATGTAATCCATGCAGAAACCAAATGTTTTGATAAAAGCAAAGCAACAATTTCCTCAAAAAATTTCTTTTGCCAGGAATTTTGAAATGTTGGCCTGTGCTAATGTGGAAGAGAAATTCATCTGAACATATTCTCCATGAAACAAGATGCCCAGTTGTGACCCAGGGCTGCAATAAAATACTCTTGCTGATAAAATTCCAATGGTCTAAGCACCATCAAGGATTTGGTGGATGTGACCTTAAATCTTTTCACTATCATAGACTTTGTTATATTTAAGTAGTTCAGTCTTTCTCCACCTTTTATCTGTGCAGAAATTATCAGGACTTGGAGATCACAGGGCTGTAGATGAAAATTGTGACAGGACATAAAGATTTCAGGTAGAGCTGAATTACCAAAGAAACATAATTCCACAAAATGTGGGGTGAATTTCCTGCTCTGGGAAGGGAGCTGGACACGGGATTTTTTTCTGTGGAGTGGTCAGGGCTCAACACAGCTATAAAAACCCTCAATAGTTTTCTGGGCATCTTAACTGCGAAAGTTGTGGAGAGGGAGACTGCAAGGCATTAAGAAAAGCCCATCTGTCTAAAACACACACTGAACAAAACGCTAATCTGCCTTGATGATTGGTATGAACATGTTTTCTTATTTTTCTTTCATCTGTATTGAAAAAAGCTGTGAGCATAGATGCATCCTGCCCTTCTGCAAGAATATACAGTAATCAGGATTATGTTGTTTTCATGCAAGTATGGAAATTAAACCAAGTATTGCTTTTCTTTGCCCTGTTTCAGCAAGTAGGACAAATCAGACCCTGCTTTAAGATCTGTGTAGTGCCTGCCATGTGCAAATGCTCTTGGCAGGTGTGTGAATGTGTCTGCACTGCTTCCACAGGTAAAGGCAATTCTTGGTGTTTATTCTCTGATTTAGGGCTGGGTGTGATGTTCAGACCCATATCTGGGCTCTGAGCCTTCATCCCCCCCAGTCAATGGGCACGTAGACATTTGGAAATCTGCTTTGTTTCAGAAACCAGCGGTTTTGAGCATCTCAGTTCTCCTTGGGAGAGGGAAGCTGTGTCTGGGGGTTGGCTCAGGGTCCATCCCTCCAGCTGAGGATTGCTGGCACACGCCCCAGAGGAGCTCAGCACTGACTCAGTTCCTTTCTTCCTCTGAAGTTTCTCCATGAAAAGGTGTTTGTGTGGTGTTGAATTTGTGATCCCCTCACCCTAAGCTGTCCCTTGCAGTTGTGATTTTCCACAGCAAGTCTCTGGGCCCGGTAAGGCAGAGATAATGTTTAACCACCCTGCTCCAGGTTTGGTTATGATGTGATCCATTCTGGGAACAAGGACCATGGTTCCAGCACATATTGATGAGGGTGGCGAGGTTCCCAGCAGGAAGGATGAGGTGGATGTGCAGAGCAGGGCAGCCCTCCAAGGTGGTTGGGATGAGCTGGTGCCTCCCACGGAGTGGAACAGGGGGCAGCAGCCCGGGGGCATGGATGGGTACACTCGGAAAAAGAGGAATTTTTCCACTCCTGCTGCTGAGCCCGTGCTGTCTCGAGGAGAAAGCTCCCAGCCCTGTTAGTCCAGATGTGTCCCAGGTGTCTGAGTGTGGGCAGCAGCACAGGGAGACCATCAGGAGCTGCCTGTGGCAGCAGTGGATGCACTGCCCCTTCTGTCACCACGGGGATGGGCTGGGGCAAGCTGTGGGTGCCCTCTGCACCCTGACCCATCCATGTGCTCCACCCAAACACCATGAGGTTGTTAGGGTGTTTTTTTCTCAGAATTGCCATGTGAAAACAAGGCTGTTGTGGTTCCAAACCCGGGTTTATGGCTCTCCCAGGTGTCCCAGGTACCACAGGCAGTGGGTTGAGCTTGAGGCCACCGCAGGGTCCAGCACACAGCGCTCTGCAGCACCTGGCTGGTACAATGGATATTCCAGCCTGAATCCAGCTGTGTTGGTAGATTCCTGCTGTCCTGTCATACCCTCCAAGCTGCCAGGAGTGGTGATCCCTGCTGGCTGTGCAGGTAGGGACAGGCAGGGGCTGAGTTTCTTCATCTCCCCAGCAGTGCCAGGAGCAGCTGTGATCCCCAAGAACACGCTGGTGCCTGCAGTGAGAGCACTGATGTGCTCAACGCCCAGAACCAGCCTCTGCATCTTGTTCAGAGGAGTTTTCCAGGGCTGTGCTTGCTAAACACAGAAAAGCTGTGGCAAATTTAGGCAGGGCATCGTGGAGATGTCTGCCAGGGTTTGTGAAATGTCACAGAGTTTCAGGGGCGGTTTCGTGACTCCTTTCAATGTTTTTATTTTATAGTAAAAAGCAGGGTTGCAGCGTTAGTTTATGAAATAAATAGATGCTTCAGTAGATATTAAACAAAGAAAGGACTGTTTTTACTGGGGCTGATAGGTCTTGGATCTCAAGCAGGAAACAATATCCATTCTCAGAGCTATAACCAAGCAAGAACCATGGGTGCAAAATTGCACTTAAAAGTACCAGTGCAGTCCTTTAAAGGCAATCCCAAGCAAATGCTACCTTGGAAATTCCCATGTGCCCAAATTAAGAGGAAACAGTGTTAAGTGTAGTGAAGATGTGGGAAACACCCTAAGGCCCAATTGAGAAGGAGAAACCACACACTATGGTTATTGTCTGTGCTGGGAGGTTCTGCTCTTTTTCTACTACACTATCCAGATTAAAATGCTTGCTCATGACCTGCAGCACTGTGCATCTGATTCTGCTCTTGCTGGTGTCTGTGGCAAGAGTACATTAGTAAAATTTGGCTCCTTTCCACTGGTGTGATCTTCCAAGCATTCACTTCTCTGGGAAAGGCAGGGAGAAGCTGAGTAGCCTCATAGGCTCCAGTGACCATTTCCAGCACAAAACCTGATGCAATTAGGCTCTACTTGAGTCTGTTGTAGTGGAATTTTCCTGCCAATATTGCGCTGTGAATGCACCATGAGCAGTGGGGATGCTCGTCCTGCCGGCTTGGAGAGGACAAAGGGTGTTCAGGATGTGTCTGTGCTGTGGGATGCAGCTTCCCACGGGGCCAGGGCAAGCAGAAGTGGCTTTAAGGTAATCAGATGAGTTACTGTACCCACAGGGATGGCTCAAAGGAGTTTTCAAGGACTTCTGGCATGTCTATCATGGACTTCCTTACCTGTGGCTTGAGACTGATAGTCCTGCCTTGTGTGACAGCAAGGTGAAACCCAGCTGGGGCACCCTGAGGTGCTGGGACCTTCCTCTGCTCCAGAGGCACCCAGGGAAGTGCCACATGGATGGGCTGGAAGGGACAATGGCCCGTGTCAGCCTTGAACATGTTTTCCCCACAACTCTCAGATGTTTTTCTGATCCTCCCCAGACCTTTGTTCATGCTCCAAAACCCCGCCAGAGCCACTGGAGGAAAACAAGTCTGAGGGAAAGGCCTCCAACAGTGACACAAATTGTGTGAGGATTCAAACAAGTCCTAACCTGACATTTTTCATAGTGAAATGCAGGACCTGCCTCTCGCTGAATGCTTTTGGTCTGTAACAGCAGCTGAAGCACAAACAACATCATTTGCCATGGATGATGACAAGGGGAGAAAAGAGGAATGGGGAAGAAGGGAGAAAAGAAGAAGTATTGAATCAAATTATGGAGGAAAACCAGCTTTTTTTACAGACAGTTTTGATCAAACTATTAATTTTGTGTGCATGCTTAGAAATTATCGTGATATATTCACTGCGCCAGAGCTAGAAAGTGTGTTATATCAAATACTGAGGAAGGAGGAATTCTCTTCCCTTCCTCGTGGCTGCCTCTGGAGCAGGGAAACCTGAGGGCTTCATGCAGTCCATGCCCATGGAGAAGGTTGAAAGGAATTTCCCCGGGGTGCTGTAGGCTGGGATGCCCAGGGCTGCCACCTGAGAGGGGTTTGGGCAGATGGGGCCCGTTCTGTGCAGCCCATCGTGTTCATTTTCTCTGTTTTCCCAGCAAACCAGCCAGCAGGCTGTTCCTCATGAGACTGAAACTGTCTGTGGTTGCAGGGGGAGCTCTGACAGAAAGGTGAGGTGAGGTGAGACCCCTCCAAGCATTACCCAACCCTTGCAGAACCAACTTCTGCAGGAAACCTATAAAAGCAGGGAGAGGGGAATAAAAACCATATTGCATTCCAGTGGAGCCAAAGACCATGGTCTCTTTAAATGTTATTAAGTCAGTAATTAAGTGAATTTGGAGTGTGAACTGTGTAGCCACTTTAAATGGATTAATGATATGAGAATTCATACAAAATTGCTGTGTTGATTTTATGTTAATGGCTTTTTGAATATAAGCTGAACTATTAGCCAAGGATAAGTTGAGCTTATGTGCCAGCATTGCTATAGAAATGTAATTGAGGGGATGGTCTGCAATTTGTAAAGGGCCTTGTTTCTCTGGAGTGGGCTGGGAGAACAAAGGGTCCCTTGCACAGATTGAAGGATGCCAGAGGGGTGGGAGGGCTTTACACAGAGGGATGCTCAAAAGAACCCTGAATGCTGAAATGAAAGCTCAGGGGAGGGGTGTAATTCAGATATCAGTGGTGACACTGGAGACAGCCGGCAGGGCAGGGTATCTGGTTTGTTAAGATCACCAGTTTGTGCCTTAAATCTCTCGGGATATTCCCAGGACTCCTCTGCTTTATGCAAGCAGCCAAGGAGCAAATATTCCTGAGATCTTGAGGAAAAATCTGTGCTTCAACCTTTCCCTTTGCTTCATCCCTTCCTGAGTGGGGCATGGCAGGGACAGGGCAAGCACAGGAAAAATTGTGTTGGTTGGAAGAAGGAGGCATGGTGAGTGGGAATGGGATGAAAAATGAGCAGAAGGAAATATAAGCTGGCTGGCAGTGTGGGGTTTTTTTTCCCAAACAGCAAAGTCTGGTCGATTGTGGAATCCCCATTGCTTGAATCATTTAAATATAAGCTGGATAAAAGCCCTCAAGAAAATACTACAGGATGTTGACTAGGGTGACCTATTCAGCCTTTCCAGCTCTCAGTTTTTGGCAGCTGTGGTCAAAAGAGAGGATTGAAACAGCTGCTGAATGACCTTCTTTGTTCTGAACCTTTGATTCTTTTCCCTCCCCTCTCAGAGGCAGCATCCAAGATGCTGAGTGGGTGCAGCCCACAAAGCAGGAGCAATTTGGGGTACCAGGGATCCTGGAGACTTGAATCTCCCCTCACCTATGGCTCTTTGGTGCTCCAGGGTGGTTCTTTTTGCTTTGTGTGGGGTTAAGATCAGGTTAGAGGCTTTTGACACTGATAATTTTATATAAAGCTGTGGTAATACCGTGGCAGTCCTTGGCAGTAAGATTCTTTGGGGGTGCAGAAGTGTGGGTTTAGGGTAACTGAGGTAAAATTGCTGACTGGGTGGGAAATGTGGATGGGTTTCTGCTGTGTTAGGGGGTGGAACTGGCTCTGTGGGATGTCTCACAAGGGCCAGGATGTGCAGGGAGAAGGAAGCAAGGTTTTTAAATTTAGCCATGGCAGCAGTGGATGCGCTCAGGTGCACCCAGTGACTTCACACCGCGTTTGCCCATCTGAAACTGAGGGATGGAATGTGCATGGATTTCAGAGCTACTGCTAAAAAGCCACCCACAAGAGGAGATCTGCTCTTGTAAAAGTGAGTGCATTCACCTCTGCCTCTCCAAGGACTGCCTTTTTAACCACAGACCGTATTTTGAGGTGAAGCTGCAAGTTCTGTGTTGCTCTTGTGTTATTGCCAGTGATTGAAAAAGTACTGATGGGACCTGGTTGAATGCCCAGATGTCTGTGGGAGCCATTGATTCTTTAATGAGGGTTAGATCAGGCTCCAGAGGTCTGTGCATAAAAGCAGCAAAGTTTTGTCAAAAATCCAGATCAGTGCTCTGAATTTATGGGCGTTATAAACACAGAATTGTGCTGGTGATTAGAAGTGTCATTTGTAATATAATGCTGCTGATAGTTAAAGAAAATGTAAATGAATACTTAATCGTGTTGTGCATCCTTGTAAAGCCCGTCTGCCAGAACTGCAAACAAACAAACAATAGCAGCATAGAGGTGGAAAATAAACCGCCTGATTAGCTAATCTCATCTATCTGAGGCTCAATGATAAACTGAATTGTCTGTATTTTGCTGTTTGTTATTATAAATATGATTGCGCTTCAAGGTCAGAATTTTTATTCCTTTCACTTCATTAAAATGTATGCTTCAAAGAAATTAAAGTTATTTTGTGTTATAGATTGAAAATACAAGACATCTTACAGTTTTGGGTGGAATTCTGCCATTATCGGTTGGGTCTGGCTATTGATACACAAAACCCTGATTCTTTGTTAATTTTTTTTTCCCCTCAGAGAGTCAAATCTCCACAGTTCCAAGATATTCAGTACACTTAGAAATCTACATCTTTGTGTGCAAATTTACATTTTCAAATATACAAATGCATATTTGCATATTTAAACGTTCAGTTTGTCAAAACCCTTCTCCCATTGATATTAACATATATATTATTATCAGGCTTAGTGCTTCAGATCTCTTCCCTCCTCTCTCTGGGACCAAGCTCAGTGCAGCTGAGCATAATTCTCCATTTGTGGTGGGATGAACGCTTCCTTAGTGCTGCATTTTGATACATTTACGTTTACTCATCTCCCTTGAATATCCATTTATTTCACCAGCAGTCCAGTCGAGTAATGGACATACCAGTCACCTATTTTGCACTTAGAGAGTAATGCAGTTCTTAACAGATGGGGAGATGTGTGAGTAGCTATTCATAAAGGGGAGGAGGAACGACTGCAGGTCAGCTCAGGAGTGTGGCAGGGTGGGATTGCCAGAGGCTGGGAACAGCTTTGATTTTTTTTTCCACGTTACCAGGGCTATGTATCCTTTCACTGCCAGACATATGGGAAGCCCCTAATGAGCCTTACATTATTGCTACTTAATATGCAAGTTGTTTCAAAGCAAGTGAAACTTGCAGTGGTAATGAACACTTAAGCAAAACACATTTTTCTTCACTGGCCCATTACTACCCAGAGATAGTTAATATCTGCTAAATGATTTTTCTCTCAAAGATAATGCCCAGAGAAGCTGTTACTGCCTCCTCCCATGCAAAAATTATGTCAGGTTCTCTAAAAGTAGGAGGCTGACTTTCCAACCACAGTCTCTGAAAGCAAAATACAAACTCTGGCAACCTTTCCACTTGCCTCTGGTGCCTACAGGGAATGCCCGGGTTATGTTTTTGAGGATTCCTCCAAAGTCATCAGAGCTAAACAGTTGTGTTCTGTTTTGTTTGTTTTGATGGTTAAAGTTATCAGCTAATTAAATGCTTCCAGCAGGTAACACTTCTATAAAGATGTCAAGCATCACAGGAGGAGCATTGTGGCCACCAGTGAGTGACCACGCCACAGCTCAGCGAGGGAGCACACACCCACAGGGCATCTGCCACGATGCTTTTGGGCAGAGGCACTTCCTCCAGGAGCAGTGAGAGCCATTGTCTGACTGCTGTCAAAGCAGCCCTTCTTAGAGAGGCAAAGACAACTTGTGCACAACCTCCTGCCTACCCCCCGAAACACAGCAGCTCTGATGGTCATGTGCCTCCTCAGTGTCACAACAGCTGTCCCCAACAAAGCCCCCCTTCATGGGAGCTCGGCTGCTCTGTTAGCAACAGAGAGTATTGGCACTGCCAGCAGCATCACTTGGCTGCAGCAGACTTCAGCAAACCCTCTCTGAATGCTCCAGGAGGGAGCTGGAGCCCTCTGTTCGTTTGCAAGCCTGGGTGTGTTGAAGAACAGTGGAGGCACCCGCTGTGTGCACGGCCCCTGGCATCTGGAGAGGAAAAGGAGAAACCCAGCTTGGGAGCAGGGTAACTGCAAGGATTGCAACATGTATGTGTACAGTTTTCCCCTCTGGGTTCAAGGCTGGTTAAATACAGGCTGCTCTTTGCCCCATAACGGCATTTCCTTGGCTCAGAGCTGGCTCTGGTTGCAGTCCTGTGGAAACCAGAGGAGAAGCAGATGAGCAATGTGCTTGGGGACCTTCTCTGCAGAAGATGTCTTTGCTTCTTGCCAGCCCATCTCAGCCAAAACCAGCTGTTCTTCCTCTGGGAGGCTCCATGGAGGGGCATTTCCTTAAGGGAAGGAAACTCCTCTTTCTATTCTCTGCCTTTCCAGTTAGGACCTATCTCCTTCTCCTCCCTTCCCCTCCATCCCCATGGCTGTTTCTCACCCAGTGCCAACAAGTCCTTTCTGCCTGAAAAGATTACTCAGGTTGCTGTTCTGCCTCCAGATACAGAGTTTGTATTCCCAATTTCTTTAATAATCTAGACAGTTAAATTAGAATAATATTAAAGGGCAGTTTAGCAAGGATGAAAAGCAAACTGTGCTGCCAACTTCAATAGAAAAATATATCGAGTCAGGTTTTCATGAATTACACAGTAATCTTAAAAATCACAGTTTAAATGGCTAAATTGGTCCCTTTTTCATTTTGTGTTCTGATTTCTGAGTCTTTAGGGTATAACCATAAAGTCTAGAAAATTACTGTTAATAAAAATTAAGAGAGGAGCTCGCGGAGTTTCTCATGTCATTGCACGCTTCTGGCAGCCGAGGCTGGAGAACACTCAGAAATCATCAGACTCAAGATAAAAATCGTGTGAGCTGGCAATACTGCTGCAAGACTCCCCCGAGACTCTGCACCTTCTTCAGGGAGAGTAACTGTGCTTTTAAAACTGCAAAATTAATCAGGGGAGAGGATCAGATGGGATAAATGGGAGGGAGCTTTGCGATGGTTTACGGCTGGAGGAGGCTGACTCACGGCTCGCTGCAGCTCTCTGCATGCCCTGTCATGCTGCTCATTCAGGGCCCCAGACACGTCTGGGACGAGATGAAGGCACGTTGTATGTCCTGACTTCCTTTGGGGAATCAGCAGAATTGGTGTTCCCAGGGTCAGGGAGATTAAACAGCCTCTTATCAGGAGGGCGGCGCGGCAGCAGGGAGTTGAAATCTCTACATGACCACAGCGCAGGCAAGCCTTGTTTTCCTCCCTCAGTAAAGGGAAAGGCCAATTTTCATCTTCACCCAGCCTAGACAGTGTTTCTGAAGTTACTTAAACTCCTGTTTGTGACCACAGAGTTATACTTAGTCTGTCAGACCTATTGATTTCCAAGTGTCAAAATTTTATTGCAATATTATTAAGTACATTACAGCTGTTTGAATTGTACTTTCAAGGCTCTGTTCCCTGGTTTGTAAATGATTTACAAACTGCTGCTGGTTTCTGAGCTTACCATTAGTTTCTGGACCGTGTAGTTACTTGGAAATGTGTATAATTCAAGCAAATCATTGACAGCACAAAAGTGTTCCTGTACAAAGGGAGATGTTCTAAAGCACAGAGGTGCTACCTGAGTGACAAACAAACACTGAAAGACTGGAAAGGCTCAGCTTCCATGTCCTATATGTACAACCTTTTAGGGGACTTGGTTATTTATGGTTCGTGGAGTGTAATTTATATACTCTTTGTGGAGTGTGATCAGCCACCTTGGTTTTGACTTTGTGATTTGATGGTTACAGCAGGAAAATGATGTGAAGGGAGGAGCAGATGGTGAGTCTGACCACCACCAGCCAGGCAAAGCCTGCATCTTGCTCCTTGGGAACCCAGAATGATATTCCCCATAATTACAACATGCTTTGGCCAGGAGTGTGGAAGGAGTTTTGACTGTCAGCAGCAGAACCAAGGGGCCCTGAGCTCCCCGTGGGTGGAGGAGGAGATATTTCCAAGTGTTTTCACTGCTTCTTCACATATCCATAGTAAAGGAGTTGAATTAGATGTAGCTGCTTGACAAACTATGCTCTCAAAGTTGGTAGATGAGGAAAATCTAGAAGGTGCCCAAGTTTACTCCAAACTGAGTCCCCCTGAGGCTTTCATTTCACTTGAGAGAGGCTGGTGTGCAGTTCACAGCTCTGACTGAGACTCTGCAATGTTTTTGCTTCAAATATACCTTAAACAAATGTGTGGAGCAGGATTTAATTGTTTTTACTTCACGACTATAGTGCTAGAAAGATAAAGGGAATAGCTGTCAACACCTGGCATGGGTTGGAGATGGGTAGAAGACATGTTGGTACCAGTTTTGGGAGCAGAGTTCTGATTCTCCTTTCATTGATATCGCACAATTTAGGGATAGCTCCATGGCAGTCAGTACAACACTGAGAGGAAAACAGAGTGGAAAATGTCTTCCCACCCAAAGGAAGGTGTTTCTTGGCAGATGCATTCTGGCTGTGGCCTGTAGGTTGCAGCAGTGCATGATATTCATTAGAACACGCCACTTCATCTTTTGTTTTCCCAAAGTGGAATTCCCCAACGAGCTAAACCAACTCATATTTGGTCGCATTACTTGAAAAAAAAAAAAAAAAGAAGCCAGCCTTGATCTTGCTGGATGTTGTTTCTCCAGCTGTTTGCTGCGTGGGTGTGAGCTATGCTGAGCCCTTTGGACCAAGTGAATCAGCACCACAAGCTCCAGCAGCACAGGAGGGCCTTCCCAGCATGGTGGAAAAACTGAGAAAGAGTAGGACATACCACGAGAAATGCTGGGAAGAACTGGCCCTGGAGGTCACATCCCATTAGGTCCAATTAAATTTCTGTATTTTCCATTATTTTTGGATCTGAAGTTTGCACAAATCCATTCAGCTGTCTCTTAATCCAATGTACGGTGCAGCAATGGAGGTGTGCAAATAGTGCCCCACCACACACAGGATTGCAGAGAGAAACTGCTCTACTTCAACATGATCCTGTCATGTGCTACAGAAATTAAAAACTTTAGCAGATGGCACTGATGTAACTCTGCTGCAAAGATAGGAATAAACATCAACTTCATATGTCAAGTTCATTCACTTTGTTGATTACTCACAAAATATTAATTTTCTTTTTGCTTTGTGACTGCAGTGCTAGAAAGATACAGAGAACTGTTGTAAGAATAATAGCTAGTAAGCAAGAGAAATAGTACAAACCAAAATTGTGTGCATGTTCAAATGACAAAATGTTCTGTTTTGTACCAAGAAGTGCTGAGAGGAATCCAACACTTTGTAAAGCCAGTCATAAACATATAAGAATATATGAATGCCAATGGAAATTATTGACTGAACAATCTCCTTTTTGGTGGGAAATGTTTTATCAATATTTATGCTGCTCTGCTTGAAATACTAAAGGCAGAATGGAAAAAACAGTCAAAACTGAAAAATTTAGAGCATTTTCTCAACTGGCTGAAAACCAGAAGTCATCATGTGATTCTTTTTAAAGAAAAGGCAGTCTCTGTTACTTCAGATTCGTTTGGCTTAAGGCCAGAAAGGACCTTTAGATCATTTACTCTGGCATTTTGTTTAATGAAGGCCAGTTACCCCTGTATTTAGCCTGAAAACTTATATTTGGTTAACATGTTTTCCAGAAAAGCAAATAGAAAGTTTTGACTTGTATAGGCTGAGAACTGCAGAACCCACTATTTCCTCTGTATTTTCTATGAGCAATTTATAACTTTCCCAATTAAAATGTGCCTTGATTGCTCCCTTAAAATTGTTTTCACATTTCAGACCTTGCTTCTTGTCATGCTTTTCTGCTTTAGATGAAAGGGTCCTCCAATATTTTCTCTTTTTGTGTGTATAAACACACTGCAATCACCTTTCCATTGTTTTGCTGCTTAACTAGATTGATTGAATTCCATAAAAAGTATATGACATTTTACTAAATCACTTTAGACTCGTTCCTTATTCAAGTTTTCAGCAGCCATAAAAAAATGCAAGTGCTAAAACAGGACAGTTTTGCTGGTGCTGTGTGCAGAGGTAAGAAACCACCCCCAATTCTCTTCTTTTAGAATATCCAAAGGTCAAGTTTGCTTAATTGCCTCTGGTTTTTTGGGGTTTTTTTTTCTGTTTTCTAGAATGAGGGCTCACATTCAGTTGTTTAACTCTCTCCCAACCCTCTGCTTCCCATCCTCCTTGCTGCCTGAATGATGACCTGATTCCTCCCTGGCAGCTGTGAAACTTTGGATTTGGTTGAATTAAACACACCTTGTTTTCAGTGCCCCAAACTGATCAATAATGCGTGTTGGTCTCCATGATTAACCCCTTGTTTTCTGATGCTGATCCTGCATGTCAGATTGCTGGGGCTTTGAAACCCCTGGCTGTGGTTGCCTTGCAACCATGTCATGCTACAAACAACCTTTCCTACATCTTACAGATGTTTCATTCTGGTTTTATAAGCAGCATGTTGTGTTCTGCTGGGTCCTGTGACTCACCAAACCCCATGTGTTGCATCTCTGTGGTTGTCTTTATCAAGCAAATTTGTATCCTCATCAGAAAGTGACATCAGATTTGTATGATGAGGCCTGTTTACCACAAAGCCTTGATTACTGGAGTTAATTATATTTCTATACTAGATTATTTTAATTAATTATCTTTATTAATCGGTGTTTTTGTCAGCTTTGCCTCGCTGGCATTGCTGCTGGCCAGCTGGCTCACACTTGAGCTCCACTTGACTCTTGGCACCACATGAGCTGTCGTCCACTTTTCAGGAATTTCCTCCATGTTAGCATATCTATTAAAACTAATTTCAGCAGGCTCAATCTCTGTGCCTCAGACACTCAATGGCACTGCTGTTCCCTGTGCCCTTCCTCTCCAGAGGCAAGAGCTTTCCTAATAAATGTTGGGAGGGGGAACTGTCATCACAGCACTGTCGCCCAGGAGTTCCTCCACACCACAGCAACTCTCATGTTAAATTGGCAGATGTCATCACCTTCGGGCTTTTCTGTCATTACTGAGTGATTGTTTTGGTTCTACTTCTTATTGTGTGGATAAAATCAGCCTGTGGAAGCATTTCACCTGGAACTCCAGGACAGGAATGTGAGATATACGAGCTGCAGCAACCAGCAGCCTCCCCAAGTCCTCTCCCGTGTGTAGATTCCTGCAGTCCTGCCTTAGTCAGAGGCAGTGAATCACTCAGAGCTGTCCTGCACTGAGGCTAGCACTGCTCCAGAGAGCTCACCCACCAGGATCCTCCCAATGATCCGTGCACATCCATCCATCACATCCATCCCTCCAGCAGCACAGGCCAGGAGTGCCTTCCTGGGGAGCAAAGCTGGCCCTGCGTGGGCTGCAGTGGAGACTTGTGCTGTGACGTTTCCATGTCAGCAGCACTAAAAACAGCCCCAGGCACTCTCTGAGTCTTTCAAACAGAGCTCCTATTTAATTTGGTGTGTTATGGAAAACTCTGGGCAAGCTCTCCACTCAGAGACATTATATTTTAAGGGCACTCTTGTGAAGTGCAGCGTTCTTTTTTTGTCATTTATCTCCAGGAAAATAAATAGAAGTCCTTATAACAATTAAATACCCATCTGTTACTCTCATGAAGCCAGGGGTATAATGCCAGAAAAGTAAACTAATCTTTTCATCAGTTATTGGGTATTTAGATTCACTGATCAAGAAGACAGTTCAATGAACCACATATTCTAATTTATATGGCTAAAGGAGAAGGAAAATCATGCCAGAAGAACCATTTGGGCCCAACCAAAATATAAATTAAATGCCAGATTGTCCAGATTCACCATGGAACCATCCATCTACAGATTCTCTTCCCTCTTGGAAGTGCCAGTGACACTGTGGTAGAATTGTAAATGGATCTATAGCACAGAACGTGTGATCAAAACCAAATTTATGAGTGAGAGTGAAGAATTTTGCCGCAGAACCTGGTAATTTAGAACAGGTTTAAAACCTTCTGTCTCAGGAATAAGCAGTAGTCTCATTAACAATACCTCCAATCACTACACATCCCTGTTGCCTGTTGTTCTGGGAAGAATCTCATGCACAAGCACTGGATGCTCTGATTTGGGCTGCATTCACGGAATCCTTTTAAATCTGGCCAACAAATGCCAAAATCTTGACTGAAAAGTTGTGATATCAGAAGCACTTGTTAAAGCTGCCTGCAAACGTAGCTCTCATCATGCCCATTTTGCATACCCAGAGGTTAGCTCAAATAACTGACAATAATGTCAAGCATATCTTATTTATGCTATAATTATCTTCACTCACATATGTCACCAAACATAATTGTTTTCTCAGTGCTTTAAGAGGCCTTTTAGAGACAGGGAGATGTGGAAATGTCTTTCCAACATGAGTTTAGGAGCATCTGAAAGAAGCTGCAGCTGAAGAGAGGCTGGGATGTGCACAGCTGTTTGTGCTCCCAGCTGGTTTTTGTACATTCTCCGGGTGGAGCAGACATTGATAGCTGTTCCCTTATAAAATATGTAACGGTACTTCATGACCCAATATATTTTCCAGTCCTAGGGCCTGATCCAGAGCCTGCTTGGCTCCCTGAGCAGGCTTCCAGTGCCACCAGTAGAGCTCTATCAAATTCTTAATGAACCAAGGCTACCGAGGGGTAATTTAGGGCCATTATCTTCGTAGGGTTGCATATGGTTCAGTGATGCTCTAGCATTTGCCTCCAGAGCTCTCTCCCTGCTGCTTGCCTTGCTCTCATGAGCTGTTTTTCACCTCCCTGCAGAGATTTATACACGACAGCTCTGGGTCTCTTACACCGTCTGAGGACACCCAGTTGCAGCCATGGTGCTCTCTTGCCTCCTTGGCAGCATTCCCCGGGCCCCACGGGGGTTGATAATGCCTGGTGACATTTTGTGACACTCCTTCAGCCTTGTCAGTCCTGTCAGACTTCCCCGTGTCACTCGTTGTCAACCTCAGCCTCCTCAACTGCAACTTGATATTTGAGTTCCCTGGCAAGGGCTGCTCATGGGTCAGCCTGTGCTCCCAAAGCCTCCGACAGTGGAGTGTGGCAGGGAGGGCAATCTGGAGCTTTTTGTCAGGGCACAGCTCTGCAGAGCCTTTCACAAGAAGCTCGTTTCCACATGCAGGGTGTAGCCTGAATTTGGGACACGGAATGTGAGCGAGGGCAGGAGCCAGACTGAGAACAGAGAGGCTGAAACCAGCCGAGGGGAAGGGAACGATTCTGTGCTTGCTCCTGGGCTTGGAACTCAACATTCCGGTTGAAACCCATCCCTGCCTTCCTCAGGTCACAAAAAATACGGCTTCAAAGGCAGAATCTGGCCCTTCTGCCAGCAAATTCTGTGTGCTCGGCTCTTTATGAGCATGGGCTGCTTGAACAAACATTGCTTTGCCTCTTCTGCAGAAGAGTAGGCTCTACTGGCTTTCCCCCACTTTGGGTATGATCCAGAAGGGCTAAAGCAATTTCAAAGCCAGCAGGGCTGTGCCAAGCACATATACATCTCACCGGGTTGATGTGGTTGTGCTGGGGACTCCAAATATTTCACACCTACTGAATGTTTCTGGGAAATGTTGTTTCCACTCCTGCAGTTCCTGGTTTTTGCTCGTGTTTGTGCTTGTCCTTAGATCAAATGAGGCTAATGACTGAGGGATAGCCCTGCTTCCCAGGGATTTGAGGACTGAAATGGTTGAAAGCTATTAAGAGAGCTTTGCTGTTGAATACATTGAAGCCTTTTGCTGCAGGGAATCATCCTAAAGAAAGGCAGCAGCTCAGTATTTTCTTGTAAGAAAACAACAGCTCAGTGTTTTGACAACATCAACTCACAACTTTGTTTTAGAACAGTCCTTTTCTGATCCTAATGTAGGTCATGACTGCAAGTTAATTTGTTCCATGTGCCATTATGGTGTAGAATACATTCAGAAAAACAGGGTTTTCCCAGGGTGAGGACAAAAAAATGTTTACTAAGCAGTGGTAGTCCGGGTTATTTTTTATTTTCTCCCCTGTGCTTTCCCAAGCTTTGGTCCTCGCTTCTTGTTTTCCTGCATTAGCAGCCTGGTACACATGACTGGGGTAACCAGTTTAGCTCCCTGTGCTCTCCAGACCTCTGGATGTGCAGGCACAGAGGATCCATCCCAGTCTCCTTAGGGCTCCCCTGCAGCTCCTCTGGGCTTTAGACACTGCATAAACTGGGGCAGTGCCTCATTTCAATAAACCATGTGTTTGATTCTAGACTTTAAAGCTTGGTTGGTGATGATAGAGAGGGGCTTTGCATGTGGTCTCTCCAGTGCCATTGCAGTGAATTTGCTCTGGTGTCACAAATCCGTGCAGAAGAATGAAAATCCTGATTGCTGTCAGCTGAGATGAGAGCCCTGTAACCACGATTACAGAACAATTAATCATACAACACGTCACCAGACTAATGTTTTCCTATTTGGTTTCTAAGTTCTGCAGATTTCAAAGAACTGCTGGAGCAGGGGAGATGTGGGATTTGGGGTCTCATTCCAACACAGCTGCCTGGGGAATCCCAGTGGGAGCCCCAGCACAGAGGTTGTTTAACAACTTTGGTCCCAATCCCCTGCTGCCATCACTCAAAACTTCACCTGCTGTTGCACAGGCTCTCTGTGAGCCTGAAAAGGAATTCCTGGCAACTTGAACTAAACTGATTCAGGCCCTTTGAAGATTGCAGAGCCTGGAGACAGGATAATTTTCTCGTATATATATGTTGAACTTCTGTCGATGTACATTTTTTCAATTTTTTTTAGAGTGGTTGTGCCAAAACAGCCCGAGACAAAAGCATCCTAGTATGAGCCCTCACTGTGGAAAAAACACTGAAAATGTAATTAAACCATAAAATAGATGTCCAAGTTGAAAGTTTAAGCCTTTTTCCTGGAGTGTCTTTGTCAGCTGCCAAGTCAGCCACGTGAAGACTGTGGCTCACCGTGATTATTTGGGGTCCCTATGCCTGTGCAGTTAAAAAGTCAGTGAAAGATCACATTTTCCCTGTTTAGCTTTTAAGCTCACTGTACTGCATTTCTAGGAAATCTTGATTTTTGCAGCATGTCAGAGAGCAGTTCTTCTGTTTTTAGAATGGTGCATCTCCACCCAAGTGGATCTCAGGGTGGCATTGAGCCTCAGCACTGCCAGAGAAAGCAAAATGTTTAGTTTCTCTAAAGAAAAATGGATATCTATTAGCTGTTGAAATCTGGAAAAAAAAATCTTGACTTAATGTGCTCCACACCAGCAAAAGAGGCATTTTATCACTTTCACCTGATGTGTGAAAATGTTGTACAGATTTACAAGCAGTGGAAATGTGATCAACAGTGAGACAGAGTGTTACTCACACAAAAGAAACAGCACAATGAGAGAATGTAAATATTTATAAAAAGACAAAATAATGGATGTAAAATTATCTTACAATTGAGACATGTGGATGCTATCACCAAGGATAATATATATAGGGAGAGAAACAAACAAACAAAAAAAGCCACTTATGGGGATTTTGGCATAATCTAGTAAAATGCACGTGGCTACATAGTACAGTTTGGTTTAAATTCAGGGAGATATCTCTCAGGGTGACATTAGTGACATCTCATACCTGTGCCCAGCAAGATGCTGCTTTCCCCCCTTCAGATCTGTCTCATGTTGGACCACAACTTCCATTTCTTGTTAAGACAAACTCACTCTCCTGGTGCTAAATTCTCATTTGCATTGAAATGGAAGGACTGAAGGACATCATTCTCAGGTCACAAAGTCAGATTTCCAATCAGACCATCAGAATTAAAAAGCAGTTTGATAAACCCAATTTTCCAGCTGAAAACACAGTATTTATAATAGTTGCAATCTTTGTAAATGATTTCTGACCCAGTTTTCATATATAAATGTCCTTGCAGCACTGGCATTTTTTCCTTCTCTTTTCAGTGCCTATTTGCAGTTTCTTGCTGAGACATAAAACATTATTATGTAAATGGTAGTTTCCTTAGAAAGCAAATCCACTGGGATTTTTAATTAGAATATCTTTGTGAACATCTGAACCAAACTGTAGCACACTGTGAAGTCTTGAAGTGATGCTGAGCAGTGCTGTTCACGTTGTTATTTCACATTTGCTGTTAGAACTATTTGGCAAAGATAAGATTTCAAAATACACAGCTCAGTCACATAAAAGTTCTTGCAACTGTGACAAAGTGAGGGAGCTTGAAATATATACAAAAACCTTCTTTGGTAGAAGGAGCAGGGCAAAATGTGCAATGAGAAATTATATTAGCAATCTTTAATTTATTATGAGGGCAATTTTCAGAATGCAATGTCAAGGTCCTTCATGTTTATGAACATTTTCTGCACTCACCTAATAACTGAGAGTCAAGGAGAATTTATCAAATTAATTTTAGTTTTGGCTGGAGAGTTAGACTTTTTAAACAACGTTAATGATTGTGCTCAGACATTAATAAATCTGCAGTAAGGCCCAGCATGCAAAAGAAAAACGAAGGGACATTTTTGCCCTTCATTCCCTTTCTCTTGGAAGGCTGGGAATGCTGTTTGTGTGTGCTGCTGGAGCTGGGGACAGGTTTCAGAGTGTGTGGGACAGGATCTAAATGGCAGTGCAGGTTAGAGAGACGACTCTAAGGAAGGTCAGAGTCACCCTTTGTCTGCAGGGAGATGCCATTGTCCCATGATGGGAAATTTGAGGGAACAGCATCACCCTCACAAAGCAGAAACAGAGCCCTGGATGGCAGTGAATGTGTGTCTGAGAAGGGTGGGTCTGTGCAGATCCTCGTTTTTAGCTTTTTACTGAGCATCTTTGGATGAGCACTGCTGGAAACAGGTAATCCTGAGCTGATCTGGTGCAGTCTGACCCTTTTCAGGAGCTTTTCCTTAATTGCACAGCAGCCTCAGCCACTGGTGTCCCCCAGGAATGGATATTACAGCCCAGAGCCCGTGTCCAGGCAGAAATCCATTTAACTAAACCGAGAACCTGAGCATCTCTAACTCCCATTTGCCTCACTGCCAGCTGAAGACATTAATCATCTTGCACAGGACCCTGAACATATTTTGTAATCCTAAATGAGGATAAACAATGAAGTTGACTTTATTTTTTGCAGAAAAGTGGATGTTACTGGATGTGAAGGCCAGAATGCTGTTTGGTCTCTTGCTGCCACCTCTGCAGGGAAAAAAAAAAATGTAATTATATTGATCTCTAAGTAACTTTGTTTAGGACAACTTATTTAGTTTCCCTGAAAGTACCAGTGCATTCCCCAGAGCATTTAAAAGTGAGTGCTGTGTCCAGCCTATTGCCATGGCAGCTCTGTGAGGGTTTATGTGATACACAGCACACCAGGGGCTTCCAGTAATTCCTCTGTAGGTTAATACTGCAAACAGCTCTCTAAGTCCAGGCTAATATAATCTGCAGAGGTACAGCAAAGCCTGGGCAGACATTTAGAGTGAGGGAAAGTAGTGGACAGAAGCCAAAAGCCCAGCTTTTCTCCATTTTCATTTCCTCATAAATACAAATACTCAACTCCATGCTTGGATTGAATGCTGTGAGTGTCTATTTCTGCTTTCAGTGATGGATAAATTCCCAGTGAGCTGCTTCAAAACAGCCCGTGGATTTTTCTAGGTGGCATCGTTCAAGAAGCTTCTTGCAAGCCGTGTCTCACTTTAAGTGACCAGGGGATTAACAGAGTGAGACACAGCCAGGAAAGCAAACCCTGGGATTTCAAAGCAGCCAAAGCAAACCTACTCTGGAAAATAGACCTGAGGATCTTTGATGCCTTGGAGTAGTTTGTGGGGGTTTTTTAAGGGCTGGAGTGCTGTTTCTCTGAAAATTGGTTATGGGTGGGGTTCAGGAATCTTTCTCTGCCCTCCAGCTTTCTGTACAGGCATTTTCTGCCCATAGGTACAGCAAATACTCTCCTTCCTGAGCACTATCAGTGAAGAGTATAGGCTCAGATACATCATCTCTCCAGCATTATCTGATGCCAAATATGCATCTGGATTGACTCCCAGGTCTATTCTCATCCTTTTAAACTTCCAAAGCCGTGGCAAGGATCCAGGAAAGAGGTGGAACACCCTGTAAAAATTCAGAATGCTCACTACACCCAAATACTTAAAATCTGAAGGTGTTGCCCAAGGAGTTTGCTGTGCAAATGAATTATAGTATAGAAGGCAACAAAAAGACAAACAAATTTAAGTTGATGGAGAGATATTTGTAAAATCACCTCCTTTCTATCTTGGCAGAATTTTTCTTTGCTACTCTTTCCTCTGTTGAGGTTATGGGCCTAAATGGGGCAAAATACTTAGAATTTTCCATCAAGATGCTTTTTCTCAAGGAAATACAACTTCTGAAGGCAGGGGAGATGGTGTCTTTTTTGCAGTTTTAATTGGGAAAAAAATTTGCCTTGGGAGTTAGAGGCTCGTGTTGCCTTGATAAACACAAATATATTCTGGCAAAGGGAACAACACTGACATTTTCTCATGAGTAAGAAGCAGATCTCTGAGTATTGGTGAGAGGAATCAGAATATTCTTTTATGGCTACCTCACACTAGAGAAAATTTTCCTACTTGAGCATCTTTAATAGGCACTTCAATGCTTTCACATAAATACTTTGGAGTTTAAAGGGTTTTCTCAATGCTTTGAAAGAAAAGCACAGAGGTAAGGAACCCTTATCTGGTGCTTTTTGATAGTGCAAGATTTTTGCCCTGCTAGATCACAGGGATTAGACCCAAAGTGTCTGATCTGTGGGTCCTTACATGAGAGAACCAGCACTCAGTGTGCCAAAGTACACATCTGGCCACATGGTCAACACATCTGTGGGAAAAGGCACGTTCCACTCCAACTTATAATACACAACTAATGTTTGTTGGTTTAAAAAAAACCCAAACAACCAACAAAACCACACCCCAAAACATAAAGATTTGCTAATGAAAAAATAAATTGTGTGAGGAAAAAAAATTAAAAATTAAATTTAAAAAAATTAATAAGATGAAAAGAAAATAAGAGAAAGCAAAATTTTGTTTTATTTTCCTGTGGAAGCCATAATCCCACACGATGGAAATGGCAAAAAAATCAAGCTCATAAGGATTTCTGATGGTGGGATAACCGTCGGTTCTTTCTTCTGAATATAAATTGCTGCATTAAAATGTGCTCATAAGAACTGCAGCTTCAGTGTGTGTAGCCAAGAATAAGAAACTCAGCTTCATAAAATGACACCTAATGGGAAAGCTGTCCAAAAGACATTACTCCATATATACTCAAAAAAGGCCCATTTGCTTTTGAAGCCAAAGAAGGGATAAAGAATGCAGAGTGCACCAGACACTTGTTCAGGAGTGGGTTTGTATATAGGTTTGGAAGTTGATGCTTCTTTATTAAAAGCCTTTATAAACCCAGTCAAGCCAATTCCATGGATATTGGCTTTTGCTGGTTTCATTTTCCTTTGTGGGATGGTGTGGGCAATGAAAAGAGCCCTCTGAGCTGGTGGAATCATTCTTTCTTGCTCCAGAGAAAAGTCAAGGTGGGAATTTTGCCCTATGCATTCCATCACAGTGTTGACACCAGGCTTTTCCCTGGATATGGATGCATTTGCAGATTTGCTTTTAGCACATGGAGAGCAGTTCTACCAGTTGTAGGGAGAGCACTCAGCATCTACCCCTTGTGCTGGAGAGAAGCCAAGATCTTGATAAACAAAATTTAAATGATATAGATTAAATTTCCATTAACTGATTCTCACTTAACTTATGCTGATTTGATGTCAGCGTAGTTCCAGGGATATACAAACAGAATTTGAAATGATGAAAGCCCTTTGGGAGATCAAAACTGAAAGCAGTGTAATTTTTTTTTTTTTCCCAATGTAAGTAAAGCTGGCTTGAAACTAATTGTATTAGGCTTTATACCCTTTTGGCTAGAGCAGCTGAGCATATGAATGTTTTAAATTAGTGAAGGCAGTTTCTTGGTGGGAATGAGCCTTGGTGGCTGCTTAGACAGACAGGTAGTGAGAATAAGCTCAACACATTTCATGAGTGCAGGCAAAGAAGAGAAATCCTATTAGTGCCCAGTTAAGAGAATGGCTGTATCATGAATTCAGTGCATATTAAAGGATCCAGAGGGACTCCCAGCATGCAGATGCAAATCCACAGGAAATTAGGTCCCTGAATTCTAGTGCTCAACGAAATCACTGTTTTTGTGGAGGTGCTCTCAAATATGAATGGTGAGAAATTGGTCTCATTTATATTTCTGTAAATCAGGAATAACTGCAGAGCAAGGAGATGGAGTCATCATCCTTAGACATTTCAGCAGCTCCCATGGCCTCGGAATCTGAGTGTTTCTGTATCTACATGGATCAATTACTGCCT
Organism: Brachypodius melanocephalos; assembly: GCA_013398615.1. Lineage (NCBI taxonomy): Eukaryota > Metazoa > Chordata > Aves > Passeriformes > Pycnonotidae > Brachypodius > Brachypodius melanocephalos. The sequence continues at coordinate 8,276,779 of VZSR01003816.1, forward strand.
GGGAGCTGGGGAGATGCTAATATCCTCATTGCACAGGCTGCATCTGAGACAGACAGAGAATGCAGACTACTTCCCTAACAAGATTTAAATATATAATTTCTACTGGTTTCACTGCTGATCAAGGGGCTTTAAATGCTCTGTACCAGGCAGAATTTTTTTCCAGGAAATAAATGCTGGGGGATGGAACTGAGCTGACAAGTTTTGCATTCATGGTTACCTCTTCAATCACAGAACCTGCTCCCCTGGCTGGAGAAGACTGTGCCTCTTCCTCTCTGTGTAATAGCCTGCAGGAGGTGAATGGGAAGGGGAAGGAGGGGGAGAAGGATGGTTTTGTTTTCCCTTTATCATTTTTGGAGGTGATCAGATGCTGCAGTATTCTGCAAGAAGGGGGTAAATAACAGAATCCATCGTCTGGAGGCAGCTGCTCGTTTGCAGTGTCTCACTTCAGGGCGTTGTTCCTTGCTTGTGTTTCCAGAGAAATTTCCTCCTGGGGTAATGATGAAAAACTAGTCACAAATCAACACAATTCAGAATATATGAGAATCATAAAATATTGCAAAATAAAGCAAACAATACAAAAGCTCAGTGCTTTCATCGTGCAGGGAAGGGCCTCAGAACACCAAGGGATTTTGGAGCTGTTTCACAGACTCAGAAATCGTGAAACTTGGATATTTTTCATCTCAAGACTTTTCCTTCTCTCTTTCCTCTCTCCTCCCCAATGAATCACTCAGTAAAAGAATACATTACCTGGAAACACAGCAGGAGTCTTGGCCTTAGTATAAGAGAGTAGATTATAATGAGTATCATACTAAAGAGGGAAAAAAGAGCACCAGCAGCCAAAAAAGATAGGCAATTTGAGGGATGTGATGTAACTCAGACAAGATGTCAGTGATGGGCTGGAAATAAAGCAGTGTCAGTCACTGCGAATTAATTATTCTTCTGTAAAAACAACTCGGTGGAGCAACTTAGCACACAGTTGTACTGAGCCATGAGGTTTGGCTGTCAGACAGGGAAGTGGTCACTTCACACTGCCCCAGGGCATGTGTGAGAGGCTGGTGGGTACTGAGAGTCCCATCACGGGGTAGGCAGGTTCTCAGAGTAGTGGAAAAATTGTAATTTCCATTATAATCCCTTTGTATAGGAGAGCTCATAAAGCCAGCCAGAAAATTTTGCTTTAGGCTATAACTGAGCTGATGAGGTCTCAGCACAAGAGTGAGTGCATCCAGTGGGGAATGCTCTCCACTGTGGGGAACGAGGTTTGATTTAATGAATGGGCCAAGGCAAGGCCATAATTATTCACTTGGAGGGAAGAAGAACAAGCAAAACCTTTAAACATACACGACACCAATTCACAGGTGTGTTGGGAAGTGCAGGGATGTATTGCATCAGTCAGAGATGCTTCTGCAAGGCCACAGAACTGCTGCTCTGCTTCAGAGTTTGGTTTCATGCGCTGCTTGGCACTTTGAAGTATCTAACAAAAAGTCCTGAATGTGCCCAGGCTTAAACTTTGTCTCCTCCTTCAAAGGAGGACATGTCCCACCTTTCTGTTGCATCCTTGACTGCATGAATTCCACAGCAGCAATATTCTCCACCTCAGATGGGGAAAGGTGGAGGCAGAGAACCCCACTCTGAGTGTCCACAGAGCAGAAATTGCCATCACATCTTCATCCTTTGGGTAGCTGGAGCACAACAGCCTGTAAATGGTGTTGGAGATTGAATTGCCCAAAGCCCTTGGAGGATTGTAATGATGCTCCAGTGTTTTTTACAGATAATTTGGAAAAAAAAAATCTGTGCTCTTAATCATGTATTTTATTCCATGCTGACAGTGCTTCCCATCCTAGCAATCAGCATTCATTAAAAAACAACCATTAACTGCAGAAGAGTTGAAACAGGGACAGGGGCACATATTCATTGGGTGGGCAGGATGGGTGTGAAGTTGCTAGCTACATTTTTTCTGTGCTATCTGCACCTTTTTTCACATTTTTCCCTCTAAGCCAGCATTTAGCTGAAGAGGTGGGTTCAGAGTCACGCTGGCAATTCCCTTTGAGCATTTGCCTTGTGCTGTCAGTGAGCACTTGGGGCTTCTGAGGGCTTCCAAAGAGAACTGCTGCAGGCACTGATGTAACATTTTACAACAGAAAAAAAAATCCCCTAAAGCCCCTTTTAAAATGTTTCCATCTTCTGGGCTTACACTGCATGTACATGGAGCAGTTGACAGCCAAAGGAGGTGACTTTTTAGGGGGAATTTTCAGAGAGACTGGAAGGAGTGCCATAAGCAGCTATCAGTGATGACAGATCCTGTTGGAGCTGCAACTTTCTCACCGAACAAGCAGTTGTTTAACAAGCCACTGCTAACAGCTCTTTGAGTACCCCTAAGAGCTGCTCCTTCCCAGCTGCCCAGCAAATGAACAAAGCCTCAGTGAAGAAGTGAGGATTCCTCTATGCAGGAAATGCCACAGCAGCTAGAAACAGGCAATTACTGTCCAATAATGGAGTGCCCAGAGGTTCATGCTGAGGGTAATGCCCAAACCCTTTGAGGATCCCAAGCCCTGCCTGCTGCACAGACACAGGGGCTCAGCAGTACCCCGAGCTCCCAGAGTCAGCACAACTCTTTATTCTTTCACCAAAACCTCCCTCTGAAGTTTTAGGCAGTGGCAGATGGTGACATCAACGTGTACATCAGCACTTCGTAGCATTCAGGGGGTTTATTGCATTCAGGAGTGTGAGGCCAAATCACTCACTGATGCCTGCTCCTTGGATGAGTGGACAAACACAAGTTCAAACTCTGGGGGTGAAACCTGGTTTTTCCTGGTCCCCTGTTGTGCTTGGACTTGAAAGAAGAGTTTTCTATAACTCACCAACTTGCAGATGTGAGGGAATCCCCTTCTGCTTGTGCACAGCCTGGGCAGAGCATGCATTTATTTACCTGCTGTGTGTATTTTTACATTTTGGGAGTTCTGTGTGAACTGTGCTTCAATATTTCCCGCTGAGTAATCGAAAACCATCTTGGAACTTCTTCAAAGGATCACCAGCAAAAAAAAGCTTGCTTTATCTGTGTACATATGTCAGGCTCTGATTTGGAGGTGTCTGCTCTATGGATTTGATCCATCCGGATATCCTTAAACAGCTTTTCTCTCAAGGGGTCCCTAAAGTGTGCCAGCAGATCTGTCACGGTGGGATTTATCCCTCTGCAGTGTTAAAGCCCAGAGAGGGATGGTGTGATGCTAATGGCACTCAGAAATGACCCTGCACTGGTAATTCCACAAAATGCATGGGCCAAAGGGGCAATGGGACAATGGGGCTGCCCTCTGAATGGATTCACATCCCCACAGGTGACATTTGGGACAGGCTGCTCATTAGGTTAATGCTAAACCATGGGGAATAAAGGTCAGACACCTTCAGTGGGGTGTCCCAGTGAAAATACTGGATTTAAATGGAGCATCAGTTTCCCTGTCTTGGGTGAAGACAGAGGGAAAATATGTTTGTGAATGATGAGTGGCCTGAAGTGCTCTCAAAGGTTCTTTTCAGGCAGATGTGCAAAATCCCTCTATTCTCTGCCCCCCTCCCACCACTCCAAACACAGATATTTCAAGGTTATAAATGGGGAGAAAATCTCTGGAGAGGAAGATATTGCAAATAAAATCTAATCTATAAATGTCTCTCTTTAAAGGCACAGCCCAAGCTCTCCATTTTATCTTCTTGACAAAGCAAAACAACTCAATTTTGAACTTACTCACATTGATTTTACATCAGGGAATTCCACCAATTTCTGGGAGATTATTGATTTAAGCAAGATCAAAATCCGTGGTTTTTTCTTTCTTTTCCTTCAAAATTCTTTTTCATCTATTGATTATGGTTGTGTGCTGTGGCTTATTGGCTCTGAGCTAATAATGACCAAGTGCTTTGGGACAAACCAAATTGCTTAATGGGCCACAACACCAGAATTGATCCCTGTAATGACCCAGAAATTAATTACAGTTATCATTCTCGTGTAGTCACATACCAGGGAGTCTCTAGGGTTGTCACCCACCTGGTACCCACAGTATTTAAGCCCATGCAATTCCAGCTGTTGGAAATTTGAAGGGATCACCCCCATCTTCCATCTCTAGGTGAGGTCAGCAGGCTGTGACCCTCAGCAATGCCCTGATGGGCCAGGGCTCTGTAGCACAGTCAGGATCAAGACAACTCTAAGCAATTGCAATTTCTTGCCCTCGTTTCTTCTTTATTTTTATTTTTGGGGCATCAGATGGTTCACATTTATGAAAGGACATAGTTCTTCTTGTTCACTGAGGGACGGTAATCATTCCTTGCAGTGTTTACAAGTCTTGGTGTTTTTAGAATATATTTACAGGACCTGGCTTCCTTAGGGAGCAGATGCAGATGGAGGATGAAAGCTGCAGCCCAGGGAGGGTGTGTGCTGAGCAGAGCTGTAGCTTGTCCTTCCCAGTCCAGAGGAAGAAGGCTGCAGATTAATTTTGCATAATGACATAACCCGCTGTCGAATGGCATGCAGGAGCTTGCAGGGCAATCCAGAGTCCAAACTCAGCCCTGGAATGTGCTGATGGCAGGAGCAACTCTGGGAGGGTGAAGGTATCTTGAGGCCACATGGAGTGAGTTTGTAGCACTGATGGGGCACCAGACCCCCTCCTGAATGCCTGTGGATAAATACACCAGTATATGCTGGGTTTGGGGGCTAAAATCTCTGATTTCTTCTCTGCCCTGATTGTCCATTGAACTTTGCCCCTTTACCAGGCTGCCCCTGATGCACTGAAGCTGCAGTAAGCTGCAGGCTGGGGCCCATGTTTTTGTAAGAATGGCTTTTTTTACAGTATTTTCTATAATTCCACACGAGCCTCTTGGTCCTTTCAGTAAAACCACTGTAAACCAGAGAATTCCTCCCATGTCCAGGGTGTGGTGCAGAATGAGACACAGTTCTTAAAGCAGATTCAGGCCAGGAGTGAACATGTCTGTGGGAAATGTTGAGGCTGAGGGACCAAAATGCTTCCATAGAAGATGGACAATACACATTCATGGACAGATCTCCTTTCTCAAATCTCCCAGCCTGTGTGTTAATCTGAGCAAAGAGCACGGTCCATTCCACATCCACATCTATCCCCTCTTCCTCTGCCACCTGGGTTTTGTGGTTACTGGCCATACTCTTGCTGTCAGGGTGGTGTTTTCCTCTGGCAGTAATCCTAAAGTTACCCAAGCAATCCAATTCACACATCCCTGCTCCTCCCTGTGGGGTGAACCAGATCTGGGCACCTTTGGGACATTGTCCTTGAGGTGTCTGTGTAATTTGAACTACCACACTAATGCAAAATCACCATCTGCTGTCTCTGCTCTTCTGTTCTGTGTGGTGCAGATCCACTGAGCTCAGAGTCATTCAGGAACCTCTGGAGACTGTTTTATTGCCAGGTGATGAAATCCCAGAAAAGAAGAAACTAGAAACCAAAAGGGGAAAGCAGGATGCCATGTGCTGTGGTCACTGTGGAGGGGAGGAGTTAAGTCTGGCAACCGTTTCTGTTTGGAAAATGAATTTGTTTCAGCTGTAAAGTCGATATTTATCACCCCATTGCCCTTCTGTGTGCTCTGCAGCCTTCAGTGGGGTTGGCAGGGAAGGGGTTTCAGTGCTGCTCTGCAGCAGGAGAGGCCTCAGCTGCATGCCCTGGGTCCATGGGGTGCCAGGGCAGGGACAGCTGTCCTGGCTGAAGGGATTCCCTCACTTATTAAATTAATTTGCTCCAGCAAACTTGCTTGACTGAGCAGGGCCTGCGTGGAGGTTATGCAGGTTTAGGGTAGGGTAAAAACTGTGCTTTATTCCTCTCCTATTTATTCTTCTCATATGAGAGTTGTTGGGTTACATAGCAGTTTATAAGAAGTTGGCTTTTCTGCAGTGCTCTAAACCTAGGATTTTTTTTTGGAGGGGTACTAATTGGATGCTGATTCTGTAAAGCTGTTTTCTTACCCTCTTTGTGCCTTTTCCATGAAAGAAAAATATCAAATGGGGAGAAGACGTCTCAGGAGATTAAACCAAAGAGGGGAACAGGAGGGAAAGAAACAAATACTGATGAAATGGCACAATAGATCTCAGATAAGTTAAGATACTTGATTAGAAAGATTTATTAAAAAATGTCCCCAGATTTCTGTGTTTGAGTAAGTCGTCCTTGTTGGTATCTAAATCTTTAAGCACAGATTTGCTTTCCCAAGAGCAGCCTCAGTCCTGGGGGATTCCCTGTGACCCTCCTGTGCTTTATCTGTCCTGCAGGGAAGGAGGCTGATGTCACCTGGCTGTGACAAGCAGAGAGCACATTTTCAACAGTGTCCTGGGGTCACAGAGCTTTGTAAGGTATGGATAAATCCCCAGAACTGCTGGGAGAAGGGCTTTATTTTAACTCCTCTGGCCAGATGTGATTTCTGCCTTGAAAACCCTGCACAGTGGGGAGGAAGAGTGAGTGATCTTGGGTTTTCTGTCTTTTGGAAGGAGCAACTGACTGTATGGGGCTCTTTAATTATTGATGCACACGTGTAAGAGGGAAACAGGGAGATTCCTTGCCCTGTGCAGAGCAGCTCTGCAGAGAGAAACAGATGCTGGATGTGTCAGTTTAATCACAGCCTGGGGCAGATGCCCAAGGAATGGGCTGAGCCTGTCTGTCTGTCCCTGTGCTGTAGGCACAGACCAGCTGTGGATTGGCCTTGCCAAAGACATAGGAGGATAATTGGGCTAATTTGGGTGGCCTTTTAACGCCAAGACCACCCTTGCCTTGCGTTTCACACGATGCTGGAATGGAAGTATGCTTTAGAGGCTGCCAAGTTTTAAAATCAGCATCAGCTGATTTTAAAATTAAAAAAATTAAAAATTTAATATAAATTTTATTTATATTAAATATGTATTAATATTAAAACAATTAAAACCCCATCATCCAGCAAGCCCTGGGGTGCTGCTGGTGCTGCCAGGGCACAGGGGAGCTGCTCGAAGAGAATTTTGAATTCCCTGGGAGCTCCAGAGAGTCCAGCTGGCCCCTGAGTGCTGCTCTGCTCCCAGTGTTTATCTGCTTGCAGACACCTCTCGTGTCCAGGGGGTTTAAATAACTTTAGAGAAGATTGTTTTTTTCTCAGAAAGGTTGGGCAGGGCAAGCACTCAGGGTGGATAACTCTGGAGGAATTAAAAGCAAAAGTTTGGCATGTTTCCCTCTTCAAATATATCTGAACTCTCCTGCCATGAACAAAGACCTGTTTTAATTTTCTTGCTCATAAACATGACTCATTTTCATAAACAAGAGGAGAAATCTTATTTCTACTCCTAAGTTTCAAAGTGCAATTAGCAAAAGCAATTCAAGGACTTGCCCAGTACTCAGTTAGGGATAACAAACACTGACCAATTAAATCTCTTTTACTTTGAAAATTTGATTCCTTAAACACAAAGAAAAACTTTTAGTGCTGTCTTTTCACCCTATTTAAAGAATTTAGTAAGTATTAAGTTTAATTTGGCAATAATTCATTTAAAACCAATTTTATTTAAGCCATTTTCATCTTCAAAGTCTCCTTTCTGATCCGTCACAGCTGTTGTACTGACACATCCCATGACCAAGTTATGTCCCACCTTTCTGTGCCCAGCAAAGGCCAGTGTGGCACTATCTGTGCATTGTGGACATAAATTAATGTACAAAAAACTTGTTTAATTGAAGTGGCTGTTTTCTGATGTTACTTTTCTCCAGTGTGTGTGTGTGTGTGTGTGTGTGTGTGTTTGTATGTAAAACCACAGCAGCATTATATCCTAAGAGATGGGTTTGGGTGTAACGAGAAAATGACCCAAGATGTCAGCCAAAGCCAAGAGAGCAGAGCTTGTGACTTGTGGAAACCTGGCTTTGATTAAAATGCTGTTTGTGCAGCATTAGCACACACAGCTCCTCTGCCAAGCCAGCTCTTGCTGCCAGCTCTGCAGTGCTGCTCCCTGTGCTGGTGTCACTGAGCTGTGCTGAATTAACTGAGCTCCCACCTACATGCAAAATCCTGATTGCACAGCGATGTCACACAGAGCAGCCTGAGCCTGCTGCTGGATTTACACCCCCTGTAGGTGATGGGAGACAGATCCAGATCAATCCTCTGGGAAATGCAAACACTGCACATCCAAGCTCTCAGGTTCCTGAGGGACAAATTAATGTGAACCAGTTTGTAGCAGGAGTGGCTCAGTGGTCAGTGGGACAACACCCAGACTGGCCAAATGGTTTTTCAGGAAATGCTCAAGCACGTAGTGAACAGGTCCCAGGAGAAGGAACCCCTTGCTTGACTTGATATAATGAGAGGGAGATTTATTTGTCCTGCCAAAATGGTGAAAACTCTGTCCCATCCAAATGGCTCTGCTGTCCTGGCTGGCCTGTGGTGGTCAGGGAGAGAAGTTTGTAGGGTGGTGTACAACATGCAACCCTGTGCTTTTTACTGGCATTAGCTGAGGTGATGACCCTGGGAGAAGGTCTGGAGAGTCTTCAGGTTTATCAGATCCAGTCCAGTGCAGTTTCACTTGACTTTCTGCCATGCTCTCCTGTAAAGCTGAGTTGAGCCCAAAGGAAGATTTTGGAGGGGAGGGGTAAGAAGGGTGGAGTAGGTTGGGTTAAAGACATCACTGTAGGATACACTTTGTGTCTCCATATGAAAATAGCAGTTTCCCCCTGAAAGTCACATTCCCTGTCATCAGTTCTAGAGCAGAGTCAGTGGCCAGAGGCTGCTTCAGGACTGCAGAAGGGCTCAGGAACCACCCCAGGACTGAGCTGCCTGGCTGCTGCTGCTGCACATCACCCCCTGAGATCCACCACAAAATAGCCAGCAAAGGGTTAAACACAATGCAAAAAATAATGCTTCCCTTATTTTCTCCTTCTTTCCCCTCCTCCTCCCATGTGCTTTTATTTTTGTCTTGAGCTAAGTAGAAACGTTGGTTTGGTTTTGGGTTTTTTTTTTCACTTTAGCTTAGCTTATGTTGTTTGATTTTTACACAATCCTCAGGTACCTAATGAAATTGCCACATGCTCAAGGGAAAACAAGTTTCATAACAGAACGACAGTAAAAGGTTGCTAAAATCCTTTAGGATAGAGAAAGGATTAGAAGGAGAAAATGCACAATAACGTAGACATTAGTTTAAACACAACAAAGGGTTCCTAGTGCACTGACATACCAGAATCCAACAGAAATATTCATAATTACTAATAACAAAAGGCTGCTCTATCATGACTATTCCATTCAAACTAAAACACATGTAAAGCTTGTGTGCTGGTGAGTGTGTTTTGATGATAGGTCTGGTTTAAACCTAATCTGCTGAAATACAGACAGGATAGGAACAATGCTTTCTCTAGGGATCAACAACTTTGTCCCTGAACAGACTGCCTTATGTAAACACCCATAATTCTGTTAAAATTCATGCAGACAGCTTGGATTAAAAAGAAACAAATATCAAGCAAATAAAGAAAAGTCATGAGCAACAGGGGCTGGTAAAGTCATTGTGGGGAAAAGTGCTCTTTGAAGCATATGCCAGTGTATGCTAAATCAAGAAAATTAATATTAAACACTACAGATCACATTATTGAACACATGTTCCACCTTCTAAAGGAGCTGGGAGAAAGGAGATAGAAATCCTCCTTCCAACAGTGGACATCTTGTTCAGTGTGATTTTTAGCCTTAAAAAAACCAAGCCCTGAACTGATAACTTAGGTGTTCACCACTGCTTTGGCTTTCACTTTTCATAACACTATACAGAATAATGGTTCTGGCTTGGACCTTGCAGCTGGCACTAATTTATTCAACTGGGCATAAAGGTGGCTCACCCAAAGGATTTAGAGAGCTGTGGTTACATGGGTTATATTTTAAAGCACCAAGGATAGAAATTAAATTCCTCAAGTGTTTGTCCCCTTCCAGTATCTTTTAGTTCATCAAAAGATATTAAAATGTGTCTTGGAGTTGACAAAATTATTTGGGGAGATCCCAGACTCTGCTTTAATTGTTGACATAGGGTGAAAACTCTGTCTTTTTCAGTTTTTTAAAATTTGGTTTTGGAGGGGTTTTGGGGGTTTTTTGTTGTTGGGGTGGGTTTTTGGGTTTTTTTCCCTCTTTTCCTTGTACTCTCACATTTAAATTATGTTCCTCATGTTCCCAGTGATTATGGGACTTTTGGATTTTCCTTAAAATTTCTGCTCTTTCTGCTTCTGCCACTTGCCAGGTTTTTATCCCTGTTAAAGGTTCTGGGAAAAATTATGTGTGAGCCATCCTTGAGACTCAACAGCACTGACTTCAGCCTTCTATTTTTAGGGTAAGCTTTGAGTCTCTGGGCACCCTGCTTGGGTGGCCTTTGCCACAAGACAGGTCAGCTTTAATGTGGGCATTTCAAGAAATATTCCCTACCTTTAGGTGAAGGGACAGGCAGGAAATCTGTAGGAAGTTTTCCAAGCTGGTGGAAGAACATGGGGAAAAAATATCTGTGGCTCTGGAATGCAGCATATGGCCAGGGAGCCTGGGCTGAGGAACGTGCTGGGGGCAGGCTCTGGGATTCCTGAGCCAAGAAATTGTTTGTTTTTCTGGCTGTGTTCAAAGCAACCGAACTCTGTATGCTTGCAAATAAATGGGGTTATACCACGGGTTCACCTGCCAGGTTTCAGTCAGAGAGAAGAAAAATAAAATCTTACGAGGTCTGGCTAATTGCAGTGGTTCAGATAATGCACTTCAAAAGGGGAAAGTTTAATCACTGTTTAAGCAACTTCCTTTTCAAGGTGCTTTCTCTTTCAGAATTTCTCTTGAGTGGATTTTCATGGATTTTCCTACTTGGAAGCACTGAAATTTGGCTACACCTGAAGTGAAAGCCTTTCAGTGGCAGTGCCATCTTTTCTTAGTTCATAACCTTATCTCCAGCTCCTCCTCGTGACCTTAGGACAAGCCTCTACCCTGACCATGGTTTACACCTTGTATGAGATCTGTCTGGAATAAGACTGAGAAGAAAGACTGGCAAATCTTGCATTCAAAAAGCATTCTCTGAGGGCTTGGTATTTAGCTCCGTTTTCAGTTTTCAGCACTGCTTACTTGTGTTGGAAAAGTTATTTTTAGTTGCTTTCTGCGCTTCATTATAATTCTGAAAATGACTAATTTGATGTGACATTTACTAATGTAGTATGATCAGACATAATTTGATCTTATTAACTTAGATTGTACCATATTAGCAAACATCGGGTTCTATTTGAGAAATTTACACATGCTGCAAGTGTGGGTACACCTTGAAATCATACTGTATTAGGATAATTTGTCACCTTAATGTTGTATTTGGTAAAGATTGTCAGAATATACTGCAATTTATAGCTGCCTGCTTCCAGATCTGCAAAGATTCAGGTTGTCATATTGTTCCATCACTTAAAGAAAACCAAAAAAAAACCCTTTCCCAATGATACAAGACCACTGCAGCTCAAATGCTTGATGTCTCCCTTTGCTTTGGAAATGCTTTCCTTGCATCTTTGGTGCCTGAAATCTAAATAAGCTAAGCGGAATAAAGAGCTCATCTCGTGGAATGAAGAGTTTCCCTTCCTATCCATGAGTGATGATGGCCAGCGTGGCCTGAGAGGTTTGCATGAGCTGGGCAGCAATGGACACTGCATTGATCTGTGTGCTGCTGCCTTTTGCCTTCCTACGGGGCACCAACCAAGTTCTTAAAATGACTAAATATTTGTTGGTATTATTTATGAAGGAATGGGAAGGCCAGTTGCCTTTTACAACCCTGTGCAGCTGGGATAGTAACTCTCATGTCCACTTCTCCCACTCTGCTCCAGAGCTGTGATTTCTCTTTGCCAGCTCAGGCTGTAACTAGAATTTTATCTCCTGTGCTCCTATGTGAGACTCTGTATCCTTCTCTTGGTGGTTTTTTTTTCTGTTTTGGAGGGTTTGTTTGTTTGTTTTGTTGTTGTTGGTTGGCTGGGTTTTTGGTGTTTTTTGAGAGGGAAAGGAGGGTTTTTTTCCTGATCTTGAGGAGTACTGATTTTTTTTCCCTGACCTTGAGAGCATCGTGCACTCCCATCTGAGCTAGCTGGCTGTCTTTAACTTGCTCTGGTGTTGGCTCTCCAAGTTCATGTGGAAATTTCTATGAGATCTATAAAACTCTACTGGAAACATTTTTCAGGAAAATTCACTTTTAAGGGGATAAATGGTCCAGATGTTGAAAAGGTTTTTTGGGGGTTGAGGAGTAGCAGATCAAGTCAAGACACGTAATTCTGCACTGTTAATGAAATGTAAAAGAAAGCAAATTATGAACATAAAGAAAAGGCCATTTGGGGTTTTTTTTCTGTAAAATCATAGAAGTGCCCCATTAATTTCATCATGGCATTAATAGTTCATCAGCCAGTAGTTCAATGGAGGGAGAATATTCACACAGTATTTTGTTTTATGCTGGTATTACATCAACCTCTGTGGCTGTGACCTGCTGTTAAATACAAAAGAGGTGTTGGGATGGAATTAGGTCTTCAGATTACACAGACATGTGGACTATTAATTGAACCTTGCACAATCAGACTTCTATAGGTTCATATTTAAATGCTGTTAGTGGCCATTTAAAAAACATTTCAAATGAAATCCAACCCATACAAGGAACAAGGCAGAGAGCAAGCAGGGTTGGGATTTAATAATGAGTTACATGTATTGAATGGGCAGCCATGTGGAACAGTTCTAAGTGATGAAATCCCTCTTTGGGGCTGTGATTCCTTGTCTTGTGCTGCACACAGAAGTTTTTTCAACAAAAATTCACTCCCTCAAAAACAAATATAAGAGGATGGGTTAGAATATCTCTTTTAAAATCGATGTCTGCCTTTGAGCAGTGGTGTAATATTGGGTGCCTCACACAGTAAAATCTTATTTATCATCTGTATGGGCAGGTGTGAGCAGTGTAATAAAAAAATCTCCTGGCAAAATCTTGTTGGGTCATTTGGATGGACCTTCAGTCTTCAGGAACTGAGATTCCTTTTGACTTTATGCTGTGGGGGAGCAGAGCCCTCCCCTCCCAGAGCTGCACCCTCAAATCCAGGTGCTGTTATCACCACCCAGGAGAGCCCTGGCTCCTGTGGCAGCAGCAGTGATGCAAAGGTTTAGAAGGATCCCTGCAGGGTCACACCCAGCTGACCATTCCTGCCTGGCTTCTTGAAAGTCTCTACTGGCATGCAAAGAGGGGTTAAAAACTCCAATTCTTTTTGATGCAATTAATTAATTCTGCCTCTGTAGAAAAAAACAACAGGACTTTATGGGCTTATTTCTTCTTTTGGAGCTGCATTTGCTCAGATAAATTCTGTGCTCCCCTTGCCAGACAAGGCACTGGAAGGCCCCATTCCTTTGTAGTGTGCAATCTTTGAACAGCTCTTCATTGCCCTTAGCATTTTGAAAAGGAACTTGCTACTTTGGGGGCAAAAGAAATCAGAATATTTGTTGGAAAACTGTAATTTTTGTTACAATACAGGTGCTGCTTTGCCCCAGTAGACCTCTGGTTGCATGGAGCTTTTGTTAAGGAGAAAGGAATGAGTAAATGTGGAGCTATTACAAGTGATTAGAGCAAATTGAAGTTAGGCAGGGGAAAAGCAACCCTTGCAGGGAGGATTTGCCAGGGGAAGTGCTGAGTGAAGTTGTGGAGCCTCTCTCCTTGGAAACAGTTAACATTAGATCACAGATGACACCTGTGATTGATGCTGCATCCCTGCCACCCCTGTGACCTCTCCACGTTCCTTATGCTCCTGTAGTTCTGGGTTCCAGCAGTGAAGCAGAAACGTGGATGAAATACCAGCCTTGGAGCAGCTCAGATATTTACTTTTACCTCCAAGGTCAGGGGCAATGAAATATGGAGCACTGGGCCAAAAGTGATCCCCTACATCAAAGTGTCAGCTCACCTGGCTTTGAAAGGCTGGGTTCTTTAATCCCTTTTGTGATCTTTATAGAACTGATCTCTAAATACAGTTAGTGTCTATGATGGGTACATTTAAGACAGATGATTATTGAGGTGGTAGAGATGTGTATAATGCCTATTCAGAGGTCACTGGGCTGACAATCACAGAATTACTGGCATGAGTAAGAGCATTCCTCTGCAGAACTTTTCACATGCAAATGTCTAATTCCTGTCTTTATCACAGGAGATTTAAAATACAGTGAACCAGTCAGTGTATTCTCCTCTCAGAAAGGTACATGATGATAAATGTCATCACCTGAAATTATTTTTTAAAAAACCACTACAGTTGGAAAGAATGAAATTTGATTCCACCTAATCACAGATGTTTAATATTATGCAACTGAGGCTTTTCATCGCTGCAGACTTTTTATTTCTATCGTGTCCTTTTATTAAAATATGCCTAATATAGACATTGGGAACATATTTTGCAGATGTACATTTTCTTACAGGAAGGTATTGAAAGATAAGGCAGCTTTGGATTTACTGGAGCAAAGTCAAAAGCATCATTACCTGTGTCACACCAAGCTGCTGGATGGAAACAGCTTCAGGATTTTTGGATGTTGGATTTCAGGGAGTTCTTTTCAGCTGGAGCATCTTGTTTGTTAGAAGCTGGATGAAGGAAGGAGGATTGTGGGAAGGCTGTTCTACCAAGGACAAGGTACAGATCATTGTGGCACTCTCCATGGATTAATCCATTAGTCTCTATTCTTTGTGTTTCCAGAATATGAATGCTGCCATCCATTTTAATGAGGATTGTGTTTCAAGTGCTCTCTATCTGACATGAATTTTTGGCATGGTAAGAGTCCACATGTCTCTTGTGTGCAGCAAGATCTCTTCCATTTTAGCAATAACCATATTCAGAATCTGTGGCCTATCTTAATTTGAATTCAAACCCGAGGGGTAGGTCCTGATCAAAATTAAATTGCTTTTCTGAATGAATGACAATTGTAACCATATTATTCAGTCCTGAAATTGGATGGTTCATTCAAAGAAATTAAGGCTTTAAAGAGGTATCTGTAGAATCACTCCAGAAAACTGAACATCCTCCCTCTGGGGAAACAAAATAGTTAAAGCATTGATGGCAAGATAATTAAATAAATATAAAAACCATTTCTGATTTGAAATTAGATTTGCTTGTTTTGATCTAGAAAGCCGGTTTGTCTTTTCTACATGAACACTGTCTTGAGCTATTTCTCTGCTCACATAGACCAGCACAATAATATCCAGGCAATTAAAATGTCATTCATTTATTCTTAGTGATATATTTTGAAAATTAGCTTCTTTCTCATATGTGGCAAACTGAGTCATAGAGAAATAGAACGTTCTGGTCACAGCTGTATTAGATTTGTAGAAGAACTGGAAATTGAGTGCAGATCTCCTGAAGTCTGGTGTGTGAATCTTGATGTGCAAAAAATAAAACATAATTCAAAACCAAGGGGGCTGCTAAAAAAAGAAAATTGGATCATAACCTCTGTTCTGACTCCTTCCACTTGCTGCTCCTAATCCTAATTTCCTCTCTCTGCTCCCAGTCCAGGAGTCAGCAGGAACACCAGAAGGGCCAGCATTTTTGTTGAGGTGTTTTGAGCACCATAAATAATTCAGAACTTTATTTCTATGTTGCTCATGCACAGTCATCACTTGGGAACCACTAAAAATAATAGTGAGGCTGATGATTAGCTTCTGGCGTGACTGCATGAATTGTGATGAGGTTTGACTGGGTTCTAGATGCCAGCAAACGTTTACAAATGTAGCCCTTGAACTGTGTTTTCTCCATGTGGTTATTTTCCAATATATCCTGAACTCCTGCCCACAAAATGGTCGTATTGTCTTTAAAGGATGGAATTCTGCCCTGCTGTGCTGTGCCTGCAGTCAGACAAGTACAGGGCTCTTCTCCACCCTGCTACTTCTGTCTCATTGTTGCTACGCTGGTGCAGGAAAATTGGGATTTTTCAACAGACAGTCCTATGGGATGTGTCTGTGCTTGGATGAAAACACCCAAGGCACTGGGGAAGGGCTGGGAGGAGATGCACAATTCATATCTGCAGCACCACTGCAGAAAGGTGCTCTTTGCCAGGATAAACTGAGCACAGGTTGGGGTGTCCTGCCCTGGATGAGAGCAGGGCCACTGCTGTTGTCTAATAATTAGACAACAATAATAATGATGTGCTGATTGCCCTGGCACAGTGAGCCTGTGTGGCTGCCCAGGGATGGGGCAGCACAGCCTCTGGGCATCACCCATGAGCTCTCATTTTTCCCCATGGAAGTGGTGCTATTGCACCTCAGACCATGGGAAACGTTCTCAGCAGAGCTTTAATGCAAGAGAAAAGCCTTTGGGGAGGGCAGGGTGACAGTGTGGGGACTGTAAAACTTGCACGTGTTTGGTGAGTAACCTCAGCACACAGTCTGAGGGAGGCTGCAGGAAGCAAATTGAGAAATGCTTTGCAGATGGCAAACTTCAGCCAAGCCAATCCCCCAAACCAGGCTGCTGCAGAATGGCAGCCCTCAAGGTCATGTCAAAGACATGGAATAAACCCAAACTACAGTCTGAAAGGTTGTGCAGAAAGCTCCAGTAGTGTAAGAAACCCAAGATGATGTGATACTTTCCATGAAGAAGAAAACCTTTGCTAGTGAGAGCAAAGCTTCCAAAATAATCTCTTCCCCTGCCTTTCTTCTCCTTTCTGCTCTCATTGCAATAAATGATATGTTACCCACTGGCTTCAAACTACTGCAGAGATCCCTGTGAGGAAGGACAGACTTTCCCACAGCAGTTCCAGAGGGCTTAGCAGAGCTTGTTCACTCTGATGCTTTTCCTCCAGCTTTTCTCTCTTTCCCTGTGGCAGTCCTTTGCCTGGTGCTCTTGCAGAGACAGCCTGCTCTTAGAATGTTTACTGATTTCCAGCTTTTCCACTGGCAGCACATATTCAATCACAATTTCATATTAGTTCAGCAACCCACAGCAAAAGGGAAGGCCAATATTACTGGAATGTGATAATAACCCTGTGCACAGGCTTGCAAAACCTGCTGTAGCGGCTTGCATGCTGTTACCTAAAATCTCTAAACTTTTGTGTGTAGTCTAACCAAAAAGGATGATGAATGCCTCCACCCTCAGAGCTTTAAAAGTCTGGGATGGAGAAACATCTGCTAGGAATAGATTTGATGTTGATTTGGGGGCTGAGGACACTTTTTAGGTGACTTCTCAAGCACTGGTGTTCCAGGATTTGATGTTCCTTCAGAGGGCAACAAAGGAAGGACCGTGGTGTGAACAGGTTTCTCTCACCTCCTTGTTTTTCTCTCCTCCTTGGCTGTTTCCAACCCCTGTGCAAAGGAGAGGAGCCATTCCCTCTGCTCCTATTGCACACCAGCTCCCAGCTTTTCTCCCATGCCCTGACTGAAGGTGCAAATAAAGCCAAGCAATCTCCTGATTACCAAAGCCAGCCTTTCACCAGGGGACAGCAGTGTCAGGCTGTCTGCACATTGTTGCTCCTTTGTGTCTGCTGCCACTTCCCCAGGCTGATCTGTCTGGGAAAACTGCTTGTGTTTGTCCAGAGCTGCTCCTGTCCTCACAGATCCTGTCGCTGCCAAGGAGGAGGGTGGGCAGTTCCCTCCTTCCTTGCTCTTCAGGCACAGAGCAGCTGTGGGTTCAGATGATGATGCACAGGGGTGCAGCAAAGGTAGAATTGGCTTGAGGAGCCTCCAGACAGGTGGGACAGGCCTGGGACTGGAGGGACAGTCAGCTGTCCTCTGTGGTGTCTGCCAGAGTGCTGCTGCTAGGAAGGAGCAGGGGCTCGGAAGGGTGGGTGAGCAGCAGCAGAGGAATTGGGAATATCCTTTCATGGGTATGAGGAAGTTAAAGGCAGCAGTGTCTCAGCCAAATTAAACAGAGGACAGGACAAGAGAAAGCTGGGCAGGATGCTCAGGGACACACAAACCAGGTGTAGTTACCATGCTGCTAAAAGCAGCAGCAGGCACAGCCCCTTCTGGAGTGTGCTGGGATGGGCTGGTGGCATTTCAGAGACCAGGGCATGGCTGTGGGAGGACACAGGGAGGGCTGGGAGCTTGGCCCTGTGAGTTTTTGTGCTCTGATAACTGTCCTCCTAAGCAAAACTGAGATGTCAGACTGGGATGGGAAAGGGAATCCTGTAAGTATTGGCAGAAAAGCTCTTCTGTTCTTGCCCTGGTGCCTCAATCTTGATGTTACTGTTCAGCTGTGGCTCTGATGGAGTTCAGGGCTATGTGAATGCAGCAAAGTTTTCCCAAGAGGAAAAATGCATTCCTGTTAGCCTATTATTGATCTTGTTAATTATAGTAACTGATCTAGTATTAACTTTGCACTGGAGCTGTGACTTGTGAGTTTGCAGCTAGAGAAAAGGCTGACTCAAACTCACAGCCATGTGAAACACTAATAGCTGGATGGGGTTTTATTTCTTAAGAGATCCCCAGTGATCTGAATGCTGGTAAGTAACTGGTTCACCTGGCTGTGTTTGTAGAATAGCTGAAAAATTGAAGCTATTCTAGAAAGTGAAGGGATTTTCTCTTAATGAATATTTTAGCGATTCCCGTGTAATTATTTGAACTTTCTAAATTGTACATTATACTGCTACAAATTCATCCTTTCGAGCTATAGAGGAGCTTCGT
>VZSR01003816.1:8295461-8383568 GCA_013398615.1 Brachypodius melanocephalos
CACTCACCCATTTCTGTGCAATTTATTCTTGTGTTCTCTGTAATGGGTTAATCTATTTTGAATGAAGTTGAGTTGCTTGCTGTACGACTACAGTGTAAAAGCTGCTTCCAGTTCCTGTCTCAGCTGGCTGGCACAGCCCCACAGCCATTCCCACAGCATTCCTGCTGCTCTGTGCTCAGTCTGCACAGGAATTTGTGTGTAGGTTTTACCTCCCTGGGATGGCTGAGAACAAAGACAAACCTGAGAGTTGGTCCTCAAAGCTGTTCCAGCTTGGGGAACACCTGAGTGTACAATTGCTGGTAAAATCCTTGCTGGATTTAGCATTTACCATTTTTCTCTGCCCAGCCTTGGAGCATCTTCCACCTCAGACCCAGAAGGAAGACCTGCTCTATAGATTCTACATGATCCAAGTCTAAGAAAACCTTTCCTATTGACATTTGGGGGCAGAGGGGACTTATTCAGAGGTCAATATCTAAAACAAATCCAGACTCCTGGGCAGGTGATGTATGTGCTGCATCCTTGATGCTCTTGTTATTGGAAAATGATGAGGAAGTGAGGTAAATGACACAGACCTGGTGTCCTACCTGCAAGGCATGGAATATCTAAGGGTTTCTGCTAATGATAAGCCATCATTCTAAATGCTGCAAACAGCTGCAGGTGCTTTATTATTCAAGGCAAATCATTGCCTTCATTTGTTTCCATCAGAAACTGAGTTAGAGAGCACATCTCTGAGGAAGGGAAATTAAATAAGTGACTCTTTTGACAAGAATTACATATTACTGCAGCTTGGGCATTATCAGGATCTGGTTTATCAGTGTAACAAGATCATGTGTTCTTAATATAAGGCTGAGATATATTTAGATCAGAGGAGCACTTTTGAGAAACATGAAAAAGGAAAACACAGTGATACAGGAGAAAAAAACTGGAAAATTTTACAGCAGAAAATTTTATGTACGAGAATGGTTCCTTGCTTTTGAAAGTAGAAATTCAAATAACAGGCACATGGTTTGCTATAATATGCTTAAACCAGCTCTTGGTCTGACACATCTTCCAGAGTTTATAAAACACAAATCCAGGCCAACAATTTGCAGAATTTGTGCTCAGCTCAGCCCTCATTCTTGTGCTGAAGTGTTTTGCTCAGCCCTGGCCTGCAGTTTGATTTCTAGCTCCCGTCTTTCCCAGGTACCAAGTGCCTTGAATACCCTGGTGAATAGCAATTAATGACACTCAGCTACTTCAAATGCTGGGATAAATTGCAGCAGCTCCCAAAAGTGGCTATTAGAGCTAATCAGAAAATGCTGTACTTCCTGCAGAAAATGTCAACTTCTTGTTTTTGTAAAGCAAAAGCAATCAGGAGAAGTTCTCTCTCCAAGGAAAGCTCC
The DNA here is from genome assembly GCA_013398615.1 of Brachypodius melanocephalos. NCBI lineage: Eukaryota > Metazoa > Chordata > Aves > Passeriformes > Pycnonotidae > Brachypodius > Brachypodius melanocephalos. Next base: position 8,296,844 of record VZSR01003816.1, read on the forward strand.
TTTAAAAGAAAACTGCACACGTCTCATAAACACTTGCTCTGGTCAAAACTCTGGATTTCTGTCAGAAATTTTTTGCTGGGTTTAATGGTTATTGCTGATACTGCCAAATACTGGGATCCAGTTGCAAGGAATTTTAATAGAGGCTCCTTTTAAGCACTGCATCCCCTCGAAGTGACTCTGAGGTTAGGAATATTATGGCTTGTGAGATTTTGGGGTAAAGTATTGCAAAGCAGAATATCACTGTTTAAAAAGGATGACACTGTAAAAACCTCCTGAGGCTTAAAATTTATGACCATCTACACCACAAGAGAGTTGAGTCAAAGGCAATATTTCAGTGCAAACAAATCAAATGTGATTGTTTCTCTGAACTTGAACCAGATGTAGATTTTTTTTTCAGACCTAGCATGAGTTCAGCCTTTATTTTGTTAAAATTGTCAAGTTAAATGAGTTTAAAGATTTCCTGCCTATGAATTTGGCATACAGAAGTGAAGTGCATTGGCAGGTGCTGCTGTTGAACTCTGTTTCTGAAAAACACTGCAGCTTTTATTTTATATTAAAGGAGTTAAAATAAGTGTTATTACTGTGTTAACAAATCTCTTCAGATATTTCTGAAAACCAGTAATTTGCCCTATTCTATTTCTATGGCATGTTTTTATTTCTGCAGATTGGACAACCAGAAAGTATAATTGTACTCTTTTTTGTTATCATTAATATTGTTAATCACTTCTGGGACAATATTTAATTGCTAATGAGTTTTGCCTCTCAGTGAAGTTTCTAGAGTGAGTCAGGTTAAATTTGCAAAAGGTGTAGTTGATAATAATTCAGCATCTTGGGAATGCTATTTCATAGCATTCAACAATATTGCATTGCATACTATTGCAGAAAGGAAATGATAACACTTGAAAGATTAATCTGGATAAGCCAGGTATTCATGCTGCTTTCTGGAGTTATGTAAGAATGGAGTTTTAAAGGAGATGTCTATTTGACCATTTTGTCTGGCTGTTTTCTAGGGACAAACCCAACATCTAAATGCCCATTTCAGCCAGTAAACAAATCCAGACATCTCAGATTTCACCTCTGGCTTAAGCTACGAGAGGAGTGGTGCTAGTGTAAATAGGAATAAAGTTCCACCTGTATCCTGCTGACCCGTTTGATGTGTGACGTTTGGATAATTCGCTGTGCAATAAAAGCCTGAAAGGTTGATTTCTCAAAACAAACACCTCCACCAGTGACACTGCCCTCACACTCAGATCTGCTTGGCAGAAGGGCAGTAGCTTTAGTCCAAGTTTTTAATGACTGTGCTCAAAACTCACAAAAGCCAGAAGCTCTGAAAAGCAGCTGCCGGTGGAGAACGACCCCATGAAGTGTGTGAGGAAAGGAGAGGAGAGGGTCTGGGGGGGAATTCCAGCTCCAGGCATCCTCACATCCTCTCAGCAGCTTGGGAAGGTTTCTGTGGAGTTCAAATGCTTTTACAGGAGGCGATTTTCAGTCATTTTGGACGGGGCAGGGCAGTGTGATTCTTTGCTGCCAGCACTGGGCACTGGTTGCTTGCAGCCCTCTGGTTGCTGTTTTACCCGACGTGGCTCTTGATTTTGGGGTTTATGTTTTTTCATATGCTTTCAGGTGTTGAAGTGCAAGCTCAGCTGTGTTTGCTTTTAAACAATATTCTTGGGGGGGGAAAAAAAGGAATTTTTGTGAGAAGAGAAGAAGGGGAGGTGGAACAGCTTTTTAAAGCTCAGGTTCTCCTGTCCAAAACCTAAAGCAAGCCTAATCAAATGAACTTCTGTCCAGCTAGTTTCTGGCTAAACCATGCAATGAAAGTTTATGCACTCCCAATTTTGTCTGTTTTCTGTCCCTCTGATGTGTGCATTGACTCTGATTGCAGCTAAGGGATTATATATTCCTTGGTGTTGACTGCATAGATCTTGTCAATAAAGCTTGTAAATTGTTTGTTTTGACTAATTGCTCCTTGTGAGATGTGGATGTGTTTTTCTGTTTAATCAGAGCATGCTCAGAAGCAGAAGTGTGTTTCATGAATAATGGCTTTATCCAAATATTATGAATACAATTCTCCTGAATTCAGTGAATTTTTGGGTTAGGTCTGAAATGAATGGCATGTAGAAAACATTGCTGAGGATCTATTTCAGTGTGTGCATTTCTTATTCACCTCGAGATATTTTGATATCTTGCACCTTCTCAGAACCAGGCATATCTGTAACCATGCTACTGGCTTTAAAATATAACCAAGAAGTCAAATGACTCAAAAATTTAGAGCACAGAATTTAATATGGAAAGGTTGTTTCTTAATAGCAGTGCCTGTTTTGGCATGGGAAACATTGGTCAGCCTCAAGGAGTGCTGTGCACCCTGTCTTCAGCTGCTCTTCCAGCTAGATTACAGCCTGGTGGAATATGCTTTGGAATATTACTTTCAGAAATGTTATCATATCAGCACATGCAGCATCCCTGTTAGTAATTTTTAATTTTAAGATAGTCAGTTTAGCTTTACAGGAATTAAGCTTCCTTGAAATACTGCTGCCTGGTGTTCAGGATATGAAACACTGTTCTACACAGTGTATTTTATTTCATTCCTGTTGGTCACTAAGGAAACAGCTCAGAAATTACTGCCTCTTCCCAGGCAGTGGTTCCCTGTTTAGAGTAGACATGTCTGGAAATAAGTAGGATCTTGGTGCCCATCTGACCTGTTTGAAATGGCAGCTCAGAGTGCTGAGTTCATCCCTGGTATGTGATGTCTGCAGGGATGATAAATCCATCAGCTCCCACCACGTGGGCTATGAGGAGCTTGCTCTGTGTTCTGGTGCTCCAGTTCTCACCTGAGTTGTGCTGGTTAAATTTTATTCTTTCTATTTCTCACATTCTTGGGTCTCAACCATTTCTCTAAACAAGTGGATTTATTCCCAGTGTGTGCATTACATGAAACTACTGTTTTGCTTTCTCAACAAAGAGTAGGCTGATGTTCTGAATTCAGCAAATAAAGCAGCTTTTTAATTTGAAGAGTGCAGAGCTACCCAAAGATTCCATGTGTGAATGGAAAAGAAGCCTTGATCTCCTCTCCAAGGGGAGCACATCCTCCTTTATTTTTTAGGAAATTATCACAGCTGCAGTAAACCTGATCCCACTAAAATCAATGGAAGATTTGCTATTGGATTTGTCAGCAACTCCTTCCTTTTCTTTATTTTACATCTAGGATACAGTAGACAGAAAACTTTGGGGTAGGAAATCCAGATTTTTTTTTCCTTTTGCTAGGGAGAGTCTGCATTTACTTATGCCACAGATTAAAAATGTCATGGCAAAGCACTGTCTCAATCAACACTTTTAATGATATGTGATTATTCATAGCTTTTTGAAAATGTCATAAGTAGTTCCACTTCACATGCTAACATATGCTTTCTAAACAAATACTGATGAGTTATCTTGGTTCTCAGTTTCTCACAGTAGAGTTACAGGTTCCTGAGCAAAGACAAAAACAATATTTAAGATACAGAGAAAAGTGTAAGTGTAAAGCAATTAATCAGTAAATAAATGCAGATATCCAGTGTTCAAAGCTGCTGTCCCAGGATTTTATCTATACTGCTCTGATCTGAAAAATGTCTATTTGCCTTTCAGTATGAAATGCAGTACAGATTTTTAAGCGTAACAGATCTCTCTCCTAAAATGTTCAACAGGCTGAACACTGGCAAAAGTGCTGTATTAAAATAAATCATACCCCAAATAAATGTGGAGTCTAAAGGGAAGGTGTGGTTATCACTGGCAGTGGTATGGGTTACCTCAAGCCGTGTGCCAGTGATGTCAAGCAGTACTGCTTACATCACCCTCAGATTTTTATAACACAATCCATCATCTCCGAACTAAAGATTACTCCTGTCATCTGCTATATATAATAAAAGGAGGGTGACAGCAGTCAGACTGCCACAGAATGATGAGTTGGGAGGGAGAGATCCTGCTGGAAATCGTCTGTGTGGCAGTGACACTTTAACCCGTTTTTTCTGGAAGAGGGAGACAAGCAGGTGGGAGGGACACGGGGCTGAGCGGTCACTTCTGAAGAGCTCCATAATTCCACCTCCTGGGAGCTGAGGGTGATGAATTAAATGTCACCAATTGCATGAACAGACAGTCAGGAGTGCCAAAAGGAGTTGCTGAATGATCTAATAACTCCTGAGGTGCCAAGGGAGCCTGAGCATCAAAACTTCACCCTGAGCTGGACCATGTCACGGTCACCTATTGCTAAATGTGTAGGAGGGAAAATTTAATCTCTTACTTGGGCAAATATTTTTTTGCTGCATGCTTCAGGGAGCATCAGAATTTCTAAACAGCCCAGTTTGGACCAGAATTTTTTTCTGGTTGCTACGCAGACGGGGTAATCTTCACGTGCTTGGCTTGCACAGTGTCTTCTCCCTTGTGGGATTGGAACTCGCTGTGTTTAGTGATGATGAAGCTGAGATGGTTTCTTGTGTAGCACAAATAATAAACACAGAAGCAGCCTCACCAGCCTTCAGGGCAGTTGTACAGTATCAGAGCTATATTGTTTATATTAAAATCTGAGTGCTTTCTGCAGGGATAACATCCCAGAACAGCCCTGTGGAAAATACCTCTCCTCGCCTCTCATCACAGTAAGTTGTAGTAAGAGAAAGTGTCTCTGTCTGATGAAAAAATATCTTGCAAGCCCAAGGAAGAGGTAAAAATACACTACCAGCAGTTGTATAGGCTCCAACTAGATTTCCTGGGGAAAAAGTATAGGTGAGAGTGCACTGGCCTTTGGAGAGCAGGATTTTGCATATGCCAGCTCATTACTCAGTGCTGTTTAAAAGCATGGACAGTTGTTGTTGGGAAGCTACAGAGAGAAAAATGTCACTGAATTTCAAGATGTTTATAAACAGTGTGACTGTCTGCAGTCGATGCAGCCTGCTCCTGAGAATTACTCTGTGTGTTTCAGCCTAATTAAACACAAAGGTGTCATTTTTATATTTTCAGTGCAGGTTCTGCTAAGGAGCCTTGTGACAACCATTGTGGTGTAAGGGTTAGATGTTTAGATGGGGGGGAAATACAGATGCAAGCTTTAGTTACATAAGCCTTTAGAAAGGTTATGTTTCATTGCTTTTCACATTTTATCTAGTTCTTACTGGGGAAACGCTGTACTATAGAAAAATCATTATGCAGATCAAGAAACATGAGCGTGTTCCTACCGCGGCAGGAAAAAATATAAATAATTAAATCTCGTGCCACCTCTTTCACAGCCCTAATCTCATTAATATAAAGCAATTTTAGAGATGGAGAAGGGCCGATAACAGCATTGGACTCATGAGATATTTCTGTTTTCCATCCATCAGGCAGGTAATTGTGGGAGTTATGACTTTGTTAGGCAGAAATGTACAGCTCTAAAGAACCGATAACTGAGCATCTCTGCTCAGCAGACAATGGAGCAGCATCCAGTAATTGAATACATCAATAAGCTTTCACATCTCGTATAACTTCAGTGCCCTGGACAGGATAGCATTAGACATAATCATATTTTGATCAGGAGAAAATAGAAGTTGGATGAAATAATATCAATTTTATTTACAGGGCAGAGAAGAAGCCATCTAGTCTGTGACAGAAAAATGATTTTTTTTTTTTTTTTTTTTTTTTTTTTAATCTGGCTTTGATCTGGCTCTGGGCTTTGATTTGGTGGCAAATGGGTCTATAACTCATTTAGACCAGCTGCCAGGCTTTTTCAAAGCACAGAACATTAAGCAGAATCCTGCTTCAAGGAATAAATACACAATCAACATAATAAATGGTGACAAAACAGCCCCAGCTCATTCTTTACAGTTTGAAGTTGCTACAGCCTACACGAAACACTACAGATACTCAGCTCAAATAGTGCTTATTGATTTGTGGCATTCTTGGGCCAAAGAGCATTTCTTGTGTAAAATGTCAGAATGAGAGCTCAAGGGGAGCTTGATGGGGTTGGGGAGTGTCTTTGTGTGAATTTTATTTGCAATAACACTTGCGGAGTGTGTCAGAAGAGGGAAAGTTACTGAGGGAAGGCGAGAGGAGGGCAGAACAAGGGTTATTTATGGTCACAGTGAATCCACAGCCTGTGAGCCTGGCCAGGGCTGGCAGAGGGGATGGGCAGTGCAGGGTGGTACAGTGGGAAGCCCATGGCGCCTGTGTTGCAGTGGGATTGGGTCTGGATCAGAGCAGGAGGGCTGCTCTCAGCCTGCAGGGAGTCCCCAGTGTTTGTCCCCTGCAGGAGGAAGGACAGAGGAGCAGCCCAGGCTGGATTCTCTTTGCCAGAGCCTGGCAATTTTGGGGAGCTGGGCTGGCTCCCTGCTGGCCTGGGGTGCAATGATGCAGGCTGAGATGATGAAGGCTTTGAACCCCTTGTGCCACGCAGAGCTGTGGGTCTCTCGGCTGCATTTTGTGTGGAAAAGTGTATTTTTGAGCCCCTTCAGGCCTCACTGTCTCCCCTGCTCAGAGATGTGAGTGCTCTCTTCAAGGCTCTTGTACAAATCTCCTTCTCACATAAAGCTGCACTTCACTGGGGGCTGCACACAAGGTGCTCCTGTGTGCATAAACCAAGTGTTGTCATGATGCTGCTTTACAGGGGCTGCCAGCCCTGCCTGCTCTGCTGGGCAGCCAGAGGCTGGGCTTTACCTCTGGAGAGCATCCAAGGCTCCACGAGTGGTTTTCAGGCTGGGACAGAGATACTGAGCAAAGATTTTTCTATCACGGTCAGGGGATGTGCATTTTACACACAAGGGTTCATAAATTACAGGTTTATTTCTATTTTTCATCTATTTCATTCTGTGCCAGAACTAAGCAGTGGGGTTTGCAGGAGGCACTAGCTGAAAGATGGAATCAGGCAAATACTAAGAAGGAAAGCACACTTTTAATTTGAGTTGCAATATCCCTGATAACAAGCTTTCAAGTAAGACAATAGGATTCTGTGGTCTCCAGTCAAAACAGAGCCAAAAAGGTTTTATCCTAGCACAGGTTGTGCCCTTAAGTCAGTGCACTTCATTAGGATCCTAAGCAAGAATTCAAAGTGAAGTTTGATGGCTTATGTTACACAGCTCTGACCAGAGGATCCTCTTAAAACATGATTTTCTATATTAAAGCATATTTAATGATGCAAATGTAATATCGTGGTTCTTTGTTCCTCTTCTTTAGAACTACAATAATTGGACCATATCTATTTTCTCTCTTTTCTGCTCTCATCTCAGTTTCATTCTAGTCTGAGATGTGGCTCATTATCCACTGGTAGAGACTATTTGCCTTGGCAGATTCTATGGAGAAAATAGTTCAATTACTTGAGCTGTTCTGGATAGGCAGGATAAATTTCTACAAAACCTTTTTTGCAGTTCCTGATTTTTTTTCAATAAGGAGCTCACTTTGAAATAGTTGGCAAGAGACAAATCAGGATTTAAATCTGGGAAAAATAACAGAGATCCTTCTGCTCCAAGTGAAAGTATTCAAGTAATGTATTTTTTCACATGGCCATTCCTTTCATTTCTGGGAATTAGCAGTCTGGTGGGTGACAAGCTTTGGAGGTGGAGTTTTACTGTCCCTACAGCCAGCTTGACCACTTCAGAGAAAACTCTCACCCACTATGTAAAAGGTCCAAAAACAGAATGTAGGGCTCCTATGAGTTGCTGAGTGGTAGGAGAATTACTTTTCCAGTTGAGGTTTCCTTTCTCTTCTGGGCTAGATTGTGGCCTTCTGTTATATAAGAGGTGGAAAATGAAGTTTTTACACACACACGTGCACACACACCCCCATTTGAAAGAGAATTATTCCAAAATGTTTTCCTGAAGCCCCAAGGAAATTGCAAAACTAAAAGAGCTCTTCACTTCAGTGAGTACCAGCAAAGAGCATCTTGGACACCAAGATTTTTTTGTGAAAAAATCAGATTTTTGGAAGCACAGTGTGAGTAGATGAGAAAAACTTGACTTTTGAGAGTCTTACTAGCAGGAGTGTATTTTAGCTGTGCGTGCCCAAAAGCAATGCACCATCACACCAGGGCTTCTGGATTCAGTCATTATTCACCTAAAATTTTGCTTTTATCAGTAAATTTTTTCACCACACACTCTGTCCATACCTTGCATTTAAAATACGAAGATAGGGCAAAATCATTGTTTCAGGTTTTCTACCTGTCAGGATGTTCCTCCCATTAATGGATGATCCCATTAATGTGTGCAACAGGTTGATTGGCTTCAGAATGCCCTGGGGAATAAGAAAGAAATGTCAGCTGTGTTATCATGTGCTGGGTGAGGGAGAGCTGCCTGGTGGGAGACAGATCTCAGTGATTTATGCAAGGATTTGTGTTCCTGCAGCTCCCTCACACTGCAGTGTGCTGGTGAGCTCCACAAAAGGGAAAGACTTTATCTCTCCCAGAAGTCCTATAGCTTACTTGAAGAAAAAAGTGTTTGCTGTTTTAAAGGTTCTTAAGAATCATCTGCGCATCTGAGTTTGGGAGAAGATGAGGGTGGTTTGTGTGCTGTAAGGCAGCAAAGTGGTCTGGGCATGGAATTGGCTGCTGTGAGCAGAAGGAATTGGTCACTCCCAAAGAGCCCATCAAGGTGGGTTTTCTCCTCGCTGCCACGTTGGCCTCTCACAGCCAGATGGAGGAATTCCCTTGAGATGTTGGGTTAAATTGTGAATTTGCAATTGGGGGAGCAGGTCCTGGAGCCTCCTGCCTCGCACTGGGAGTGATTCCAGCCTGGGAGTTTGAGGCATGGGCAGGGCAGTGTCCTCAACCCTTGTTGGGGTGTCCAGTGAAGGGTCAAGAGCTGAACTTGGCTGGTCCTTGTGGGTCCCTTCCAGCTCAGGATATTCTGCTTTTCTCTGAGCCATCAGCCACCACTGACTGACACAGCCAGACACATGTATTCAATATTCCTCTACAGAGAACACCTTGGACCTTGTAATAGCCAAAATTAAATAACATCAACTTAAATAAGACAAACAATCCCTGTGAAAAAATTACCTTTAAATAAACATAACAGGCTTCTTCTTTTTTTTTTTTTTAATTTATGCATATTTCTTAAATAATGGAAAAACCAGTGTGTGTGGTTGAAAAGCTGGATGGTAGCTCAGATAATGACAAAATTTCTGATAATTTCTATAATGTAATGAACATGCTTTCTGAAATGACAGTTTATATGCTGAGTTCAAAATGGCTTGAAATTAAAATTTAAAATACGACATTAAGCCAGGAAATAAATCTGAACAATGGTAATAGCCATACTGTACTTAAACTGGTTAAGAAATCACATAGCAGTGGACATAATTAATAGTTCTAATAGCTGCATTAATAGAGGTTTCATGCTAAATATTACACTGATGTTTATTTTCTCACATCTCTAGCAATGTGCATCATTAAGGCACTAGCCTTTATTTTAGTTTTAGGTAGTTCAATGCATAAATCAGCACAACTTTTAAAATTCATTTTGGTTGCAATGATCACAGTATGGCAGGTCAATGACCAGCTTTGCTTACAGATTTATTCTCTTAGATTTGTTTCATGTCCTAGATTTCTCTATTGTGGCTACAAATTTTTCCCAACAAAGGAAATAAGCTTGAATGAACTGAGTGTGTTTTTAGTTTGATGGGGACTTTAATCTCATTTCTGTCTGCGCTAGATGACAGAAGTGCACTTAAGATACTGGTTCAATTTAGTCTACAAGTGCTTTAGACTGGAGAATAATCTGTAATTAACTGAGAATTTTACTAACTTTGTATTTAGCCATTAGTTTAAAGGGTTCATTTTAGTAAACTGAAGAATGTAAGGATCCTTGGAAATAAAAATCCCCTTAAGATATACTTCTAGAACTACCCTTATTACTCATTTCCACAATGGCTTTGTTTGAGGAGTTTTTTCCTCTTAATTTCTTCTCTTTATCTTTGTTGACTGCAGGAAAAAAAAAACATAAAAACAAAAAAAAAACAAAAAAACAAAAAAAAAAACAAAAAAAAAACAAAAAAAACCAAAAAAAAACCAAAAAAAAACAAAACAAAAAAAAAACAACACCCAACAAACACACAAACAAAATGAAAAACAAAACCCCAAACAACAAAAATCCAGCTCCTTTTAGGAGAAAATAGACAAACCCCCTTTTTTTTAAAGAGCTGACCTTGCAGATTTTCCAACCTCCTATGATTTGGATTTTTGAAAGATATTTATACACACTTTTTTATTCATTTATATGAGTAATAAGCAAAGGGGGTCACCTGCTGACAAATGGCAGGGGTTGTGCTCTGTTCTGTATAAGCAAAGGATACCAGGACTTGCTAAAATCAGGGAAGATTTTCAAGGGAAAGGTTGCCTAGAGTTTTAAAAGCCACAGAATTCTAAAGAAGTATTTAGAACAGGAAAAAAATATAATTCTGTGCTTACTCCTTAAGTATTTTGGAGAAGAAAAACAAGAAACAAAGTCAAACAGGAGTTATCATCTTCCTTCTTGCTTCCTCTGTAAGTGTCAAGTAAACACCAGCCACAGAAATGCAGGAGTTACCAGAGGGAAGCTTCTGCTAAGACACCCCTGGGAAATGAGACCCTTCTGTCCATAAGACAGCTCAATTCCCCCATGCTGCTGAAAGAGATTAATGAATTTCTATATATCACAGAGTCATAGAAACATTAGTTTTGGAAAAGACCACCAAGATCTTAAAGTCCAACTTTTGACTGAGTGCCACCATGGTAACTAAACCATCTCGGGAAGTTCTGCATCTACCTGGGGGATGTTAGAGTTTTTTAACACTTCCAGGCAAGACATTGTCTCGTGCCACCTGAGAGGGAAAAGGTTTTTTTCAGCTCCTGTGTCTGGTTTTACCTTTTGGGGCATCAAAACTGTAACTTGCTTCCTTCTAGTTTAATGTTGTTTATGCACACAGTTAAAAAATAAAAGCAGCACCTGTCCATTATTTTTAATTACATTTTTCCAGACCTGGAACAGAAAAGTAAGATATCCAACCGTTTTGACCCTGATGTTAATTGTTTTGAATAAAAAAAAATGTACCACTTGTCAAGTGTAGCAGAGAACATATGCTCGGTACAATGGTGTGCAAACCAAGTGCTACACAGCTCATCTTCAAAAGTTACGTCCTCATGATTAATCTTCCTCTGATGGACACACAGTAAACATTGCCACAGAGAATGGTTTGGGTTTTCAGAAGGACATACTTGCTATCAGGTGTGAAAAATGCATTCTCCATACACAAGCAGTCCTCAAATTATTTCTGTACGTGTGAGTTGGGAAATGAAAAGTTGTCTTGTTTTAGTGGTGAAAAGCTTGTTTGCTGGGATTTAAAACTTTGCCTCTTTTCCATAAGTGGGAATAATTGGCAGGGATGTCTGTGAAGCCACGATTTCAGTCGTCTCCAAAATCCCTCTAAAGTGGTTCCCTTTATTTGCCTTTTTACCTGGAGGCTTGGAATAAAACATCTTCATTACATTCATGTGACTGGATAATATCCAGAAGCATGTGTGCCAGCTAGGTTAGCTGCCTCTGGAAGGAAAAAGAGGGTTCAGTTCCCACATGCACAGCAAAGGTGTTTTGGCCAGAGGTAAATAACTTCAGACACATCTTTCTCCTTCACCAGCAAGGCTGAAACCTGACAGAGAAAGTGCCTTTCCTGAAGTGCATTAAGTATAAGATCACCACTCTAAGAAATGAAACTCTTGCAGCATAAAGGTATTTTTCCTGGCCTTTATTGTCCCAATTTGTGAGGCTGAGTAGAGAAAGGGCAAACAGGGAACAGCAGTAATGGGAGAAGTAGAATAGCAAAAGAAGTACATCAAAAAATAAAAGCCTAGATTGTCTGGTCTTAAAGACTGCACTAACTTATATGCCAGTACAGCACAGAGTGCATTGGGATTTAGGTATTGATTTAAGGGATCTTTTGATTCCTGAGTGGTCTGATGGTAACGTGGCATTTAAAGTTTCTTTTGCTCACGTTGCCACCAGTAACAGATGTGTCCTTTGTAGTGATGCTCTGAGAGAGCATCTGAATTTTTTGCAGAAGGATCCAGCCCCACTAAACACAGCTGTGGCTGGGAAAAGGGATTTTGCCCCTCTGTAAAGGGAGGATTGTGTCACTGTGGGCAGGGCAGGAGCAACCTCTGGCTTTTGGGGCTGAAACCTGAGCAGCCCCTGGCAGCAGTGTAAGAGGAGTGTGTGTGGCAGCAATCAGCTGAGCTGCACTCCCAGAGATTACTTTCCAGCAGCACTGAGTGAATTCTTCATTGGTGCAAACAGCAGCTCTGCTGCCTCTCAGACCCTGCAAGGGTTGTTTTGACTAGGGAACGAAACCAAGAGTTTGTCTGGCAAATACACCTGAATTCTGAACGCTGATGCCATATGAATTCCCAGATTCATGGGTTTTGATTAGTTGAGACGTTTTTGAGTAGCATTTGTTGATGGACACCAGCAGCACGTGCAGGGATAGCGTTGTGTGGGGAAAGACACCTTGGTTTGATATTGATCAAGGTACGTCTTGTGTAGCAAATGCTGAAACATAAGGTGTTATTCGAGCTTCAAAGCAAACAGCAGCCAAGTTCATGCTTTATTCAGCATCATAAGCTGCATTTTTCAAATCCTAATTATGTTTCTTGTGGTATTTCTTGCACTGAAGCTTTGGAAGGAGCTGACTCCAGGTACTCCCAGCTGTCACCACAGCTCAGTTCTAATGTGATGATCTGCAGCTTGGTAATGGCATGATCTGATGTGATCTCACACTGCTGCATTTTACAGCTCAGTTAAAGTGCCCACTAAGAAATTCATAAAGCATGTTATCCACATTTACTCTCGGGTTAATGGAAATTTCTCTGTAATGCAGTAGAAACCCTCCATGTCATCCTTTACTTAACACGTTCCCTGCAGGGATGTTCTCTAGGTGTTAATGTGTGTGAGCCAAGAGGAGGTGAATTAGACATCAGCTAATTCTATTTTTTGTGTGTGTGTGTGTGTGTGTGTGTTTAATGTGTTTTTCCAAGAAAAAGAAATTACAGAATTTGCAATACCCTTGGTCCCCCTTGTCCCAACCCATCTACCTTCAGAGCCCTGCATGCACACAGTTCATGTTCCATTAATGACTCTGTAACAAGAAATGCTTAAAGGCTTGGATCAGTCAATCTATGCCTTTATTCCAAAACCAGAAAAAAAATCCAGACTGAGTTAGATACATATTGCTGTGCATAACTGTGTGATCTCTTTGGCTGTGATGCTGTTTGAGGCAAACTAATTCCCTCTCCTAAAATTTAACCCCAGAAAATGCCTCAGGACACTGGGACAAGTTCTGCCCTGCTTATGGCATAGAATTAGAGGAGGCATGACTTCCATTGTCCTTGTTTGCCATCTGAGCTTTAGAAACCAGTCTGTACTGCATGTTGGAAACCTGGGAGAAGGAACTGTAATCCCTTAATCCTGGATTAAGCACCCTGTGTATCTCCAGGATGACATCCCACGTTAACATTGCAGTTGTGAGCCCTGTGAGCTTTCCCCTGAGGGACAGTTTGGCACTGTCTGTTCATGCAATTGTCCAAAAGTGCATTTAAATGTCATGCTTTTTGAAGCTGCCCTGTGTCTGTTGCCAGGCTCAAGAAACCTCCTGGCATCTGTGACTTGCACAGTTTTCTGTAATTGCAGTTGTATTTTGTGGAATTTATGTCCATCCCTGTGATCCCAAGAATGATCACTTGAAATCTATCAATAAAATACTTACTGCAACAAACAATAACCTGGCTCAACAGAAACTGCTCTGCTGGAAGGTGCTGTCCCATTTTTCCAGCTCATCCCATGGTGTGCCCAGGTTTTCAGTTGATGCCTCCTCTGGTCTGCAGCCTTGGCTTTGCCATTGGTACAGCCTCATCAACCAGAAACTTTTATTTATTAAATGGTTCACATGCAAATGTGCTAAGAAAAGGGCTGGGAGAGAGCATGATCCATGGGCTGCTGAGGAATATAAACCTTTTTTCACAGCAGCAGGAGCAGCTTGCCAGCCTCCCAAGCAAAGACAGCAGAGTTATAACGAGGCCCCTGCCTTAACAAACCTTTGAAGGCTTCCCTTCAAATTCTTCACCTTCCATGCTTCTGCCTTGCTTTGAGATATGAATAATTCTTTATCATGGACAACAGCTCTGTTTTCTGAGAAAACATTTTATGATGTCTGCCTCTTCCAGAAATAGCACAATTCTGCAAGGGGTCTTGCATAAATAAGGATGGTTTTTTATCCTTGCCAGTGAAATGCTGATTTACTGATGCTGAAAGCATCCTTCTCAAAACCAGCTTATTTCAGTGATATTTCACAGTGTCAGGTGCACAAGTAAAAGGGAATCATCACATTAGACATTAGCAGTAGGTATTTTATTGCTTGTGCCTCCTGTAAAATCAGACTCATGTTTTGCCCAGCACAGAAGAGGCATCTCCTTGCAGAGAGCTATTGATTAATGGTCTGCTAGGCTGCCATTTACAAGTGGTAACTTCACTGCTGCTCTATCGGCTGGATTTGCTTTTGGGATATAATTAAAGGGAAAATAAAATATTGCCAGAGACATTACTGAAGCGGTGGCATTTTCCACACTCTCCTTTCAAACCTGTGATAATTAATTGATGTCTCATTATTAGATTATTATGAAAGATGGACTGGGCATGAATTGCAACTGAACCTACAGCATCATCAGCTAACGCACTCGTTCAATGGTTCATAAACCAGCTGTGTAATTATGCTAACACGACAGATAATAAATATATAGTGTGGCTCATTCCTGTAAAAGGTGATCACACAAGCAAGCTTTGGAAGAGAGGAATACTTTTTGACTGCTTTTTCTAAAAAAGTTATCCCTTCTGCTTGCTTTTGTGCAAGTATAATACCATGAGCTTAAGTGGGAGATATGTTTCCAAAGCATACTCAGAAATGAGTTATTTGCATTCAAACTCAATACTCTTATTTTTCTGCCGCCGTTTTGTAAGTTCACGTCAAAACTTTATATTTGATTTACCTGTATAAATCTCTGAAAAGCAGAATCACAAGAGTCAGGAAAGGCATCTTTAAAGGACTTCCTATGGTGACTGTTGCTAAGGAAACTCTCATATTGCACCAGGTTTTGAAATGCTGGTAGCATCTGAAATACACAGCTGAATCTCATAGATCCAGATCCAAATTAAGGGTGACAGGTAAGGGGGTATAAGTCACTGTGTGTCCCAGTTATGGAGAAATAACAGAGAGGAGCTGGATGCAAAAAATACCCCGGGATTCGTGATTTGAGGTAGCGGATGCTGTGTGCTCCTGATATTCTGGGTTTGTGAGCAGAGGCGAGCTGCCCAAGAGTACAGATGATGGATCGACCTAGACAGCAGTGACTAGCTGGGGGTCATATCAACAGCTGGGTACACAGGGAGTTTAACTGCAGATTAGTGTATGTTATTAATTAATGCTGTACTCCAATTATGCAAGGGAGCTGCAGAAGGTTCCCACAGTGGGGCAATTTGCACAGATGCTACAAGTGACGTCGTGTTTTGGCCAAGGGCAGCCACTTGATACTTTAAGGGGTCTTTCTTCCCCCCTCCTCCCATTTATCTGTTTATCCTGGATGTTTATACTTTGTACAGGAGAGGGGCTTGGTGTGTTACCCTCATTTTTAACAGAGGGACACAACTAGTGACTGGCACCCACCCGAATCCAGAGCATCCTGTGTTAGCTGCTCCAAAGACAGAAAATTCTCCAAACAGGGAATTTCACTTGAAACTCTGCTTCTGTTGGCCTCCTGCATCCTTCCTGTGCAGAGTCTGAGCACAAGCAAGTCAGAGCAGGTTCAGAAAGACAGAGGCCTTTGGCAGCTGCCTGGGAAGAACAAGAGTGTTTAATTGTGTAAAACACTCGTGCATGCCTGAGAGAACATTTGGACTTGCATTTACAAGAAATCTCTTTAGAACTATATTTAGTGGCTTAACAAGGTATAAAATATGTACCTGAGTCTCCTCTCCACATGTAACCCTGAGTAGAAGCTTGCACTGAGCTGGGAAATTAAACTTCTGCTGGTTGGAGAGGTAACAGTTGGTGCTGATTGGGAAGTGGCTGTCAGGGAGAATTTCTTCTTAAAAACTGAGATTCAAGTGCACTTCTAAATATGGCATAATCCGTGAAAGTGGGATGAGTGCTGCTTCCAGAGTGTCTGTAGACTTGGTTCGCTGATCTTTGGGAAGTTTCACTACCATGGAGGTAGAAATAACAACTCTTCAACAAAGAGATTCAGGTTCTTTAGCAAATGCTTTCTGGCAATTGCTTGCCCCTGAAATATCTGAACTGTTTCCTTAGAGACTGTGTGACTCCTGAATTCCTGAGCACACGTTGCTGCTCACAGGCATAAATGGTAATAAAAGCTACTTCAGAACACCATAACTAATTGTACATGTTTCCGTCTCCTTTGTTTCAGTTCTTTTATAATGTCACTTTACATGAGCAAGCTCAAAAATAAAATTCATGACAGCTGAGAAGTGTGGCAAATTCTGAAATATGTTTACACTACACAAACGTTGAAATGCATGTAATGTGAATATAAATTTCAGGGAGTTGCTAAATAAAAGATTAGAGCTGCTTTGTAGGATGTAGCAACAGATTTGGGGCTCTGTGTAAGGAAAGGTGTTTATCTCTTAGGTGTATAACTAGACATTTATACGTGTGTAAGTAGCTGACTTTGTGCTCATGAAAACCAGCTACAAAATCAGGGTGTTTGCCATGCACAACCTGACTTCTCACTTTAAAAGCTTGGGATTTTGGCTGTTTTGAAGAAGTCCAGGTTGTATTTTCTTTCATAGCAGTGTAATCAAACGAATACTTTTACTACATCTAGGATCAGTGCATTTGTTTGTTTGTTGCCAGCACTCCCCTGCAATGCTACTTCCCTACTTGAGAAAAGCTAAAAATAAGTTGCAAGACTGATCTGCTGACTCTGGAAAAATTGTTGCCCAAGCAACCTGATTTTCTTCATAACTTTGTGGCTTCAGCCATCTGATGGTTCCGGTAGGTAAACCTGGGAAATCCTCAACGTTTCCATTCTGCAGGAACTCCCCTTGTCGTGAACAAGTTTCCATTCACAACTACGATGGAAATGAGCCTGTTTATGCTTTGAGGAGTAAGGTGATCAAATTTTAGAGGTTAAGAAAGGAAAATGTTGGTGGAAATGATCTTTAACTGGATAGGGGGGGTTCAGAGTTTTCTTCTGTGGCTGGGAGAGCCCCAAATATTTGGAGTCACATGGCTGAGCTGTGCAAGCTCAGAAGTAGCACTTCTCAGAAAACTGGCTAGAACTCCTCCTGCTCCCAAAAACTTGGGCAGGAAGCTTAAGAAACGTTGTACATTAAATTGTAATTCCCAAAGCTCTGTGGATTTATGCCGTGAGAATCAGCCTCAGGCTCTCAGATGTCACCATCAATGAGAAAATGCCCATTGATTTAATGAGAAATAAATGGGCCCAAATCCACCAGTTTCAGCTGGTGCACAGAGCCACACTGTCAGTGAGGGGGAAATACTGGCAGTTGAGGCATCAAGAATGCTGCTCCTATTTTTTCTGGAAGTAGATTAAAGAAACAAGATCAATACAGCATGTAACATGTCCTGAGAACTTACTAGCTAGTTATCCACCTTATTAAGAGCAAGAATGAAATAAAGCTCAATTTCATTCTGCATAGTTTATTCAAAGTGAATAAATGAGCAGGCAAAGATTGCTGTGTTTATACATTTTTCATAGAGGCTTTTGATAAAAAGCAGAACTAACGATTTAAGTTTAATTGCATCCAAATAAAGAACTATTTCCCACGGCTGCTGAATAATACAACATTGTTTTTGTTCTACTGTGTTCAAAAACAAAGGCATTTCATAGTAGCTTGGGAGGTAAGATGTAAAAGCCTTTATTTAAATGTACAGGGGAGAGGGGTGGAAGGAAAGTAATTACAGTCTGGCAGACAAGACTTGCTCAATCTCAGATACTGGGAGATAAACGTGGTTTGAAATGAGAACATCAGATAAAGGGGTTTTTAAAGAGTTAACAGCCCTGCCTCTACAGTAACTGCAGTAATATTTGTTCAACCAGAGGCAGTTATGATTTTTTGTATTGATAGCTTGTACTGTGCAGTCTGAAATTCCCCAAAGATTCGCTCTGTGTGGAGCTGGCACAAGAGACTCCACAGTTCAGTCCTCCAAGAGCTGCAATTGCTGCTAAGGAGGCATCCAGAAGTGAAACACTGAAAACTGTATTGCACCCACACTTTGCCATGATGCCAGAAAAACAAACAGGATGTTAGAAATTTGTACCATTTCTAATGAGCCTCAGCACACCTCGGGACACAGCAGCATCCTCCCTTTCTTTTGTTGCCTACTTGTGGTGGAGGATCTGAGTGCTGAATCTTTTTTACAAGGTCTGCTGCTAATAAGATAATTTTTTAAGCAGAAAGGAGAGAAAGAATGTGGGAGAAAACTCCTGCCAGTGAGTTTGCTTATGCAGACGGTCTAAATTTTTGGCAAAAGAAGGTTTTCCTATTTTCGGGTGAACTGTTGAACCCTGAGAGCCAAGTGTGTCAGCGTGAGCAGTGCACGTGTTTGCTTTATGGCTGAGTGTCTGGCTGGGAACGAGTGAGACAGTTGTGGGACTGAGATTTCAGCCTGAGAACAGTCAAGGGTACAAGGAGCAGACTGAGGGCTCTGACTTGTACCCCCTCTGACACCTGCTGGGTGACAACCCTTCAGCTGCACAAGTGGCAAAGGGAGCAGTGTGTGCCCTGCCAGGCAGCTCTGTCCAGTCCCTCCTGTTGAGTTTAAATATTGCTGCTTTCAGCCTGTGCTGGCAGTGGGAGGGCTGCAGATGTGCTGCCAGTTTTCCTGGGAGGAAAGCTCTGTGGGGCCAAAGCCCCAGGCAGCTCCCAGGTGTGAGCCTCAGGGATGGGAGTCACAGCCCAGCTGGCTCTGCAGGGCAAGGAAAGATAGGGAGAAACCTGCTGGGTCTGGGATTGCCTGGGACTGTCCAGCACAGAGCTGGTCTGGCCCAGCAGCCCGTGCTCACAATGTCCTGGTGCAGTTTTGGTGATTGAGCCTGGGATTCACAGCCCAGGCTGAGCACAGGGTCAAGGGCTTTGCAAGGAAGGCTCTGCCTGCAGAGCATGTGGACAAACCAATTTTTCTTCTGTTTAACATTTTCACCCAGTCCTGTTCATCAGTATCTCAGTACTGTGCTTATTTCTCTTCCTTTAGTTTTCTTATTAAAACCATGCTGGAGAACATAATTACTCATCCCCCCGCTTTGCAAATGTTTTTCTGATCACTCACTTGAGTAAATCAAAGCCCAAAGAAATTATCATTATTAACCATCCAATTGATTGTTTTGTTCAATGCCAACATGGCTGTGTGTGTTGGCCTGGGGACTGCAGCTAAGAACAGAAAAAAAATCCCCAACCCAAAAGGCTTTTATTCCTCACAGAAAACATCTGGTGCTTTGGGCTGATCTATTGAAATGGAGGCAGGCTCTATTCACATAGGCTGTTGCCTCAACTGGAGATCAATTATATTCTTGCAGAAAGACTTTTAATTAAAAGGTGATGGAAAATTTTACTTTTGAAGTCCAAAGTGACTTCTGTAGCCTAATAAAGCACACTCACTCCTAAAACATAACAGATTGTCTGTAACATTTAAATCTCTGTTTAAAAAAATGACTGGCAGTACAACTGTTTAATCAAAAGTATTTTTTAACGCCATGTTCACTTCTGGAAATATTGATTAGTGCCTCAATTCTTACGAAAGGGCAGAGCAGAAATGTGGAGATAAACACTGTTAATGTTTGGTCTGTTATTTCTAGCGAAGTATGCAAACCATGAGCTTGGCAGGCAGCAGACTGGTGGGAACACTCACATTACTCACAGCCAGGGAAGCTGAGCCCCAATGAAGCCAGGGCTTTGAATTATAGGAGGTGACTCTGATTCTGTAATTTCTGTGGTGCTGCTGTTTTCCCTTCCCTGGCACTTAGACAGTTAAGGCTGAGTATGCTGATACTCTGATCCCAAACATGGAGTGCAAATACATTAAATCTGCCCTGATTTACTAGAAGAGCAGTGCTCCACACGTTTATGGAGGGCTCACATACACTGCAGAGTATTTCTGACCATAAATTATTGCTTACTTTGGTCATTTGATCCAAAAAAAATTGTTCAAAAAAGATTTTGGTTATCTCGACCACGCTGGTTATTTTACAAGAATGAGCAAATGTACAGGAGGATGTGCTTGGGAAAGATTTTCCTGACGTGCATGAAGTAAATTCCATTTCAGTCAGAACAGCTGGGTTAGTGTAGGGTTTACTGAGATTCAGAGAGAAATACAGATGAGCTCTACAAAACCACAGAACATCTGTAGCCTTTAGGAGGTGGAGAGAACCTTGCAAATAACCGCAGCTCTCTACTACTCACACATCGCCTTTAAAAATTTAGTATTAAAAATTGTCTTTCTTGTCTTGCCTTGAGCCCAGCTATTGCCAGGTTGGTTGCTTATATCCAGGGCATCATCCTACATGTGTTGAGCCAAACTCTTACAAGCTCTCTGGGTGCTGATGGCTCTTGGTGAGGATGAGCTTGGTCTGTTTTGCCTTCCAAAGGTCAGTCCCTTGCAGTGAGGTCAGTTCCTTGTGTCAGTACAGCTGCATCACTTTTAGCAGTTGCCCAGCTCACACTGGTTTTCAATTTTCTCTAGATGCAGGTCCTGAATTTTCTAGTTGATCAAGCTACTGTTGAAAAGAGAGATGCCTTTCTCAGAGAGAAGAATTGGGTTTTCAACCAAATTAAAGAGGGACCGTATTCTATTTTCAGTATTTTAATTCATTTCTGGTGGACTCTGAGTTGGTGATTATCTGAAGAGAAAAAGGTTACACTGGCTTTGACTTCAAGGCCATGCAAGGAGCTACTCCTGTTTTCAGCAGGTGTAAAAAGGGTTGAAGATTCAAATGGCTTTGAACACACAGCTTAGAAATACTAATTTTTCCACTGTGTTCCTTCTGTTTGGATCCAACCAGTTCAAAGTGGCTCAGACTGGTTCAAATCAGATAGAACCAGATCCAACCTTTTCAAGCCTGTTCCGTTTCCCAGAACTTCCCCATTTCCCAGGTTAAAATCTTTTTGATTTCACATGTTCCTTCAGTCCAGATAACATCAGTTCTAGCAGCTTTGAGTGGTATCAGAGGTACAGTTCAGAGTAGCTGGATCTGAAATATTTGCCAGGAGTATTCTTCAGGTGCTATGGTCCATACCCTGACAAATCAGCATTGGATTAACTCCATGTACTTGCATAACAAACAGCTCATCCAGAAAAAATACTCTCTCCATAAATTACCCCAGGTACATTTCAGCACTGTGCTTGCTCTCCTGATTAACTGCTCGTGTCTCTCCATTTTGGACTGCACTGGGCTTGTTTCAATTCTTCCTTCTCCCTTTCCACTGAAAATTAGAGCACTTGGTGCAGCTCCCTTTATGTGCCAGCTGTAAGCTTGGGCCCAAGGCTCTGTGGCTGACAGAGCTGTCTAACCCCACTGAACTAAACATACATCAGTAAAATTCCTCCCACTTCAGCTGGAATATCGTGGTAAGAAACAGCCCTGCACATCTGAGAGCCTGGTTTTAGAACTCCTGAGTCCCTTTGGGATTCTCCAGAATGAAGGTGCTGCTCCTTACAGCTGTACTGGCTGGAGCAGCCCAAAAGGATGCTGAAGGTACAAGTGACAGCTAACAGGAGTGAGTGCTGGAAGTGCTCTCTCAGGGTTTATGAACACACCATGAACATTTAGCTATATTTCCAGTTAATAGCCAGGATGTTCTTTGAGTTTAGAGTATGAATCCCATTAGATTTCCTCAGGAAAGAAATGGTTTGTCTCAGGTAACATCAACTTTTTCAGTGTGTGCTTAGTGCAGAGTCTCCATCCAGCTCCTCTTGAACAGACCAGTCCTTTAGATGCTGGTCCCTAAAACCCTCCCTGCAGCAGCTGCACCAAAGCTTCTCAACATCATGGAATATTGCAGAGGATTTGGGCTTTCCAGAATGTTCTGGCTTGTGTTATCCACAGTGTGGCCAGCAGGACAAGGGCAGTGACCACCCCCTGTACTGGGCACTGGTGAGGCCATGCCTCCAATTCTGGGTTCAGTTTTTACCTTTATTGAATGTAACAGAACGACCCCAAACCAAAATGGTTTGGATTTCTCCAAAGAGTGAAGGGGTTGTGGCTACAGGCCAGTTTTGATTTCTGTGGGACTACTCCATTATTTGAAGTTAGGTTTGGGAATTACCAAATCCCAGACACTAAAGGACATGTTTTGAGCTTGCTCTGCTCTCAGAGCTCAGTGGCTTTTTGATGGTTGTGTCCACCTGGAAATGTCTCCTGTAGCTTCAGGTTTTTCTCACCCCACAGCAGCCACACTGATCTCTGCCAAACCGTGTCTCTCCACAATTTTGTCTTTTTTTGCATGTACAAATACAAAACAAGATTAAACCAGTAAAATCATTTTCATGTGTGACCTAATGCAGTTTCCATAGAGGCACTTAGGCTCTTTCTTCCCTCACATTATATGAGTTCCTAATGAGACATTAATGAGACATTAATTGCTTATGCAAATTTAGACTAGTAGACAATGAGAGTTGTTGTACCAAGAGTTTAAGGGCCATATAACTACCCTGGATGTTCGCATAATTCCCATTAACATTAATTGGAGTTGCGTGCAGATTAGAGCCTGGTACCTTCAAAAGTTATAAAACAAACCATTGAATACTAATAGGCTAACTTGTAGCCATGTGTCTTTCTTACAGGCACTTTGGATTTTATACTGGTTGCTAGTGAGGCATCTAGTCTTAAAATGCTCCAGATGGCATTGGAAGCAGTTCAAAATACGAAAGAATTATTTTCACTTAATATGTCAGGAACGTGAAACTTTACCCCACATGATTAGAAATAGAATAGAGGGCCCATAGATTTTAACCCCTTGAGAACTTCTGTGGAGTGTTTCAAACTTTGCTGGTAAAGTGGAGACAGGGAAAGGTAGGAAAGTTGCATTTCTAAAAGCAGCTCATGAAGATGTTGAAAGGAATTAATTCACTGACTGTCGTCAGGGTCTGCTGATGAGGAACTGTGAGAACAGTGACTAAAGTTCTTTGACCAACCAGCTATTTGACACATACGCTGGCAGCTCCGAGGCTATCTCGGTTGTCTGCCTTAATAACATCTCTGCTCTCATTTCCATCTCTCCCTGCTCCTGCTGCTCCCATGTCATTTCATTTAACACATTTCTCGCAGCCCACTTCCCAGGCAGCTCCGTGCATCCTTGTCCAGAGCAGCAATAATGCCTCTGCTTGGAGCTCGTTTTTGCCATGACAGATTGATAGACAATCCGTGTTCATTCCCTTCTGGGAAGCCTCCTTTGGCCTGTTTAATGCCAGACCCCTTTAGGGTGAGCCCTGGGGGTCCTTTGCCCTGCTCTGCTGAGTGCCACCTCAGTGTGTCTCTCCCTGTCCATGGACCCGCCAGGGTGGATGAATTCAGCAAGCAAGGCACAAACTCTCGTGGCTTTATGAATGTCTGTGTGCTTTATTACAGCCCTGGCCACCTGGGAGGCTCTGCAGTTGTCCCAGGATCAGGATGATGGAAATGCAGAGCTGGGGCTGTGCCAGGGCTGCTCCCCTGCCCTGTGTCACCAGCAGCCGTGACTGGCACCAAGC
Organism: Brachypodius melanocephalos; assembly: GCA_013398615.1. NCBI lineage: Eukaryota > Metazoa > Chordata > Aves > Passeriformes > Pycnonotidae > Brachypodius > Brachypodius melanocephalos. The sequence goes on from VZSR01003816.1 coordinate 8,320,577, forward strand.
CTCACTCACCTGCACAGGGCTCCTGCCACCCTCCCCGGTCCCCACCACCTGTCACAGCCTGTCCCGGCCACTTGCAGCTGCTCTGCCCAAATTCCAGCCCCTGGTTAGCCCCTGGGATGCTGTAATTTCGGGAACAGATGTGTCACTGGGCACCCGAGGTGTTCATGAGGTCAATTAAAATGACCCTCAGCACTAAGGGAGTTAAACAGAAGGTTTAGCAAGTGCATAAGATGATTAGCTATAATTGTCTGCAAACGATGAATAATATTATTTTAGATATTTTTATTATCAGTTCAATTACTGGAGAAGCTTAAATTTTGCTGGAAGGAAAGCGCTCAGCAGCACAATCTAAACATCTCACCTATAGTGGTGCTTTCATTTAGAACCACAAAATAGTGGATTTGCTTCATGTTTCAATGCAGCTGAGAGTTCTTAGAGCAGGAAGATATGGCCATTAACTGTTATTTTCTTAATAATAGCACCCCATTGTTAAGCAAAATGCTTACCCCAGTTGCATTCAAAGCACTAGAAATCCAAAGTTAAGGCAGCATAAAATGGGTTCTCGTTGCATTCAGATGGTAATGCATGGCAATTCTTCTTTTTGCACTCCTAGCATGTACTTGTATGTTAAATGAGGTGAAATAGAAAAGGGTAAAGGAAAAAAAAACGTGTCTGAGGAAATAATAGTGCTCTCAGTGGTGCTCTTTGGACAGTGTCAAACAAAGGAAGGGTGAGCAGCTCTGATGTGATGAATGAGTCTGGGGTATCAGGGCAGAGAAATGTATTTTATGGACAAATGTACATACAATATTAAAGTAATAATAACAGCAATTTTAGGGATTCCTTTCAGTACAGGACATTTTGCAAGCAGTAGCTGATGAAGCTGTAAAGGTTTGGATTGCTGTGCTGTGAGGACAGCTTGCTCTGAACCCTTCAGACAGTCCACGGTTATTTGTTTTCTTTTAGTTTTAAGCGAGGAAAGCTGGCAGAACAGGGAAATGCTTCTATTCCTAGGCACAGCAAAGCAACCCTTTCTCTTGCTAAACATCTGAGACATCTTTCCCATCTAATGCAGTTACACGGAATGATGGGAGAAAAGTAAATTGGAGGGGGGGAGAAAATTTAGCATTTACTCAAAGGAGAACATTGCAGCAACTTGGGTAATGACAGAACAGCCCTACAAGGTGCCAGCTCCAGAGGAGCTGCACAGTGGAGTTCTATTAAAGGGAAAAGAAAAATGAGGAGTTTGTCCTGGATCTATGAAAACTCATTCATCAGGGAGAGGATTAAGCCAAAGGACTCACAAACATCATGCAAGCTCTGAGAACACGCTGTAACACTGACAGGAAGTCATTTCAAAGACTTCATCTCTGCAGTCCTGGGCTTACCTTGATGCCACACGAGCCCGGTGCCTCCCTGCTGTTTGATCACCAGTATTTTCCATCTGAAACGACAGCTCCAGGCAGGCAGGAGATAAGAAATGAGATTCGTTTAAAAAGAAGAGGGTCACGGTGTTTTTCACCCCCCTCCTGCTCGGATGCTGTGGGTTTCTCAGGTGGGATCCAACCTTTGGAGTGGGGCAGCAGAGAGGTGGGGCAGCAACCCAGTCCCCAAGGAATTGAATTTCCGCATTTCTCCTTCCTCTTATAACCCAAACGAGTCCCTTCCATTCTCCTGGGAATTTATAACACCTCTGTCATGGGGGTTTCCTTGCCATAGGCCATCTACTGCAGGTTCCACTGGGGCACTTTGATTTTTCTTAGTGAGAATTTTAGGTGTCCTCTTCCCTTTTCCGGAATTCAACCTGGGGGAAATCACCCCACTTGCCCAGACTTTTCCTAACTCAGCAAGACTTAGAGGGCTTTGTGCTGACTTCTTACACTTCTTACTTGCCTCTTTCCATCTCCCCAAACCATTTTATCTCTGACAGCAGGTATCACCAAGATTTAACTTCAAATATTTATAACATTTTAAGAACGAGAGAGGAAATAAATATTATATTTGTAATTTAATAAGTGTAGAAAATGGGTAGAATGGGATCAATATTGAGAACAGTAATTAAAATGTTGAAGATAAATGAATATGCTTTGATTGACATTATTCACAGCTTTAAAGGTCAGATTGCAACAAATATATGGGATGAGTATTAAAATAAAAGACACTTTTAATGGCACTAGTGAGAGATTACTGCTGCTCTTCTTATTATTAGTTCCCTGAAAAAGAACAATATAAGAACTTAATCTCCAGGGGGAAAAAAAAAGAGAGAGAAATCCAGAACAGAGAGAAGACACATCTGCAATTAAGTTTAATTGGTCTCGTGCTCTGCACCCCAAATTGCACAAGTCCACTCTACTTACAAAGAAGCAAGAGTTTTATCAGTACACAAACAGTAATATTCCACTTTTTTCACTCCATGCCATGCTTTTTTTTTTCCCCTGTTTCCCTCCAAATCTGCAGGAGGCACTGCAGAGTGTGATCAGCATCCTCTGTGATGCTCCAGGAGCAGATTGCAGAGCTGTCCCCTGCCAGAGGAGCAGAGGGAGGTGTTGTACCTCAGGAGCTTTTACAGATGGTGGTGGGCTTTGGGGGAGAGCACAGGCTGAGAGTGAAAGAGCTTGAGACACCTCCAGAAAACTCTGCACAGCCTAGACTTGTACTCTTCCCATCCTGGCAAGATTAAACCCCTTCCACTCCTTTTTTGTCCTTCCAAAGTGTGTCACGTATGTGACCCTCTGCAAAGCCCCTCTCATTTCCCACCAGTCTCCCCAAAATCCAGGCTTGTTCCTGGCTGGCCCCAACTCTGTCCAAGGCAGACCCCTCCTTTCAGGGAACAGTGTTCTGCAGATATTCAGGGTTCTGTGGGCAGCAGTGCTCTATATTACAGTGCCACTGAGAACCACCTGCAAGTGCACTGCAATTCCTCCACCCTTCAGCCCCCTGTCTCAGCTTTATACCTCTCACAAGGCTCAGGAAATTAATTTATTTTACTTTTGGGGCAGATAAGTATTCCATTAGTGCTTACTCTGACCTTTGCACACAGCAAGGTATTTGCTTTTCCTAATTCTAGCATCATTAGCAGTGCATAAGTTTTGAGATCTTCTTACACCAAAAAAAGCAGTAATGGTTATCTGCTATACTTGCTTAATGAGTCATAAAATGAAATGGCAGATGATTTGTTCTGCATACAATTAATCCAATAGTTAAGTAATGGCCAAGACTGCTGAGAGAGGACAATAAATCCAGTAACCCTGACAACATCTCAAAGTATTGGCTTTACTGATCACAATCAATTAGATTTTTTCCACCCTACTTAAAGTAAAAAGAGAAAAAGTTTTAGCTTTTTTGTTTCCTTTATGAAGTTTCAATAGCAATTAGGCTTGTCTGTGTCATTCTGAGGAATGCTGGTTGTGTTGCTCTTGGTTTGTTTTAATCATGTTAAAAGGGTTAAGCCAAATACTCCAAGAGCACAAAGTGGAGCCCTGAATGCAGCAGAGTGCCTTTATCCCACTAATGAAAAGAAATTGTTGAACGAGATTAGATGCACACTGGCACTCAAGGCTGCTTGCATGATGGTGTCTAACAGGAGCTCCTACCAGCAGTAAAGACCAGTGAAAGTAAGAAAAGCAAAATTAATTATTTTGGCAAAATCTTTCTAGTGATAAATAGCAATATTCCTAATATTGATCCCAAATTCTCATGAACTTCACTCATGGGACACAATCCAGTCCTGAACAGCGTTGTACAAGGGCAGGGGTTGACCCTGATGTGTCCCTGGCTGTCAGAGAGGGACAAAGTTTAACATCCTGAGCCTGTACCCAAATCCCACAGGATCCCTTCCTGCAGTGAATTTGTTGCTGAGCTGGATGCTGATACCACTGGCACAGTTTAGGGTTGTTAAAATGCTCTTTGTAATGGGTTTTAGGTGCTCAGGTGGGTGCACAAGCACAAAAAGGGAATTTCAGCAGCCAAATGTTACCATAACCAAGCCTACAATAGAACAGATGGAAACTGAACACTCCATGTTCCTGGCTGAGAAGAAAACTTTGTCCTTCCCATCCCTTGCCTCTCCAAAACTGCCATTATAATGTGCATATTTGCAAGGCTGGTGAAAATTTATTAAGCAGATGAATACATAAATAAACAAACAGCTGGATGCAGGCAGAAATGGGTTCCTCTTTTCTGGTGATGCTTTATTGCTGCTTTTATTTTAACTGATTGAATTTAACAAATGTTTCATTGTAGGCCACATATAAATGACAATTTGATTCAGGCTCTAATTGTGTACGTCTCACTAGATGTGTAAATATTTTAAGGTTTAAAAATTACATTTTTCATAACTGTGTCAGAAGAATTAGATTCAAGCATTGCTCAATATTGCAACAATGCAGGATGTATAAAGGGAAACTAATAGACCACATTTGTTCTCAGGAGAAGAGCAGTGGCTGTGAAGGCAGATAGTTATTTCTGAGAGTGGATTTTTAATAAATAAAATGTGTAAAATATTGCTGTGCATTTCAGCATTACTCCTTCATGCTGTATGTGGTTTTAGTATCATAAAATTTCTTCATGCTCCTCTCAATCTCTAAACCTGCACCCTGATTTTTTAAAGGTTTTTATCAGATTGGTCTTTTCTTTCAGCCCATGCTGCACCACCCTCTATCTCAGCACTTTTAAACCTTGTTCCCAAACCTCTTGCAAAGCTCTAAACAAAATCTTTCCCCCTGTTTCTGCCTGTTTTTTCCCTCTGCTCCCCAAGCCTGCATTCATCCTTTGTCCTTGCAGCCTGAGTGTGCAGGGCACAGCACACAAATCTCTGCCCTGCACTGCCACGTGCCTTGGTAAAGAAATGGGAAATGAAGGAAAATCATGGTTTATGGTGAGTTGTCATTTCATCACATCTTTGGGTACAGAAACACTGGCTGATTTCATCCCTTGGACTTTCCCTAAGGTGTAGGAAGAGCTCTCAAGCAAACAGTTTTATCTGTGATCTTGGACAAACCACTTAATTATTTCAATAATTAATTTTTTATATTTGCAAAATGTGCTGTGTTGTCTGTTTCAGCCCCAATACTGTGTAAAGGATGGGTTTTGGCCATGTATATTTTAGAACATTGCAGATACCATTGAATCCTCTAGGGCCCTACTGTCATTTTATGGGGATTTCAGGAACATTTTCAGTGTATATTCAAGAACCCTTGTACAATATACCACAAAAATAGTGTTGGGAATGTAATCAAAGACTGGCTGAAAAGGCATCAGCAAATTGTCAAGACTGGGAATGCTGAGGCAGAGAGATCAATCCATAGTTTGACACTTAGATGATACAATTTACTGAAAGGATTTTTGATTCCTAGAAACAAGGATCAGAATAGCATTGCAGTACTTTTTTTTTTCCCAGAAGCAGCTAATAATAACCTCTTTTGTAGTTTTCATCAACTCCATTAATATTTTTTCACTATTTCTTTTGAATTAATCCCTTTTTTCTTTTTGCAAATTTAAATTTGTATTTGTAACATAGGGGATGCTCAACATTGATAACGAGGCAACCTTTTAAAACCATCGAAATGTGGGACCAAGATGAGAACAAAAAAAATCTCACAACTTGGCAATGAAAACTGCAAATATGTGTCTTCATCTGAGGAGTGTCTTAACCTAGATCTGTTTTTATACAGAGATATTTAAGCTGTATTTGAAACAGTGAGTTTATGGGGAATTGAAATGTCCCTCTTATTTAATTTATTTTTTCTGTGCTTGTGCACCAATTTAAAGCTGCAGCAGTGTTGTCTGAGGTGTCTAAGAGGCAGAGTTGTTCCTGTGTATTCTTCCCCATTGTCAGCTGCAAAAGCCTTAAAAGTTAATGTCCACTGAAATTGTTCTGGTTTTACTACCACCTAAATGTAATTTGTGCTGATTTATGCTCTTGTAAAACAGGTCAAGGCTGATGAAAAACAAGGCCAATATATTAAGTTCTTATAGAGCAGTTTGTGGATGTAAACATTTGAGATCATTTGTGCCAGTGCATCTTATCACCAGGCAGATGTTGTTTATGTAAAATGCAAAATTGACACAAATCTTCCTACTAAACATAAATAAAATTGGATGTGTTTGGAGGGGAGAGCCAGTAAGAGGTGCTCAGTTTTGAATGCAGGTTACTCTGTGAATTTTTATTTTAAGAGAAGGTTTATTCACAGCTGTCAATTTTTGAATCTTATTTATGCCTGGGTACATCAGGGCTCATTCTGTAGACAGCAGCCCCTGAAATTGTTGGACAGCTGAATGGAAGTTTCTCTGAGTCTTTCACACTTTAGACATGCTTTCAAGCCACCAACACTTTACATTTTAAAAATGCATCTTTTCCAGGAGTCCCATGAATGTATTTCAGTCAGGATGTGGATAACTAGCTCCACTTCTTACTCAGACCATTTGAACTTGTCTTTTCCCCTCCTAATTCTTCTCCAGTGGCTCAAAGCTGGATGATAAAGCTCATCAGCAGTCTATATGGTGGATTTTAAGATTTCTATTTTACCTGGATTTCTTCCATTTGAAAAACTGCTTGGAGGAAATTTTTATAGAGAAATTATCAGGAGTGATGCTCTCAGGAGCAGAAAGCTGATTATTGCCATTAGCAGGACATGGATCACTGAACTCTGAATAATATTTGCAGGAGAGTTTGTTTTCACATCTTGAGAGTCTGAAGTGCTCAATTTATCCTGCAAAGCCACAGGGCTCATGCAGAGTCTGGTACAAACCTGGGAGGGCACCCCCTTGTTTCACCTTGGGGTGAGAGGCTGGGGGTGCAGAGGAGCTGGTGGCAGTCAGGAGGTTGAGCAGAGGTCTGCAGTTGTCTCCTTTGTCAAGGGGCTGTGCTCCATGTGAGGCTGGTGATTCCATCAGCTGCAGCTGGAAAGCAGGGTGTGATTTTGGACACAGCAGTGCCTGCAGGACAGGGGGATGGGAACACAGCACGGACTCTCTCTTTTGGAAGACATGGATTGCTGTGGTATAATTAATGCTTTCCCACTCTGATGTGTGCAGAGGAGTTGCCAAAGAGGAAGATCCGTGAGCTACTGATGAGGTTTTCAATTTCTGTTGCTCTTTATGCTAAGCTGCATTTCCCAGTGCTGCGAGTCGTTGCATGTCCTGCCTCCCCGGAGCCTGAACTGAAATATTCCCAGCAGCTGTTCCAGCTCTGCTCCCACGATGTTGGCTCTGCCCTGAGCACAGGAGCCCCCCAGGTTTGCCACATGCAGGTGGCAAAAACAGCAAGTCAATCTGCTGACCTCTCTGCCATGCTTTAATAGAAATATTCCATGAGAGGCAATCAAATACACCAAAGGTTTTGTGTCTCTGCTCGAGTTTTCTTCTCCAGGTCCAGCCCCACACCTCCCCACTGAGGAATTCATCACTTGACTGTATAAATAAATGTTCAGATCTCCTACTTATGTCTTCAATTACCTCACGGATTAGGCCAACCCTGTCCTTACTGACCTGGGCTCTTGGCTTTAACTACTTCCCAACTTGCTTTATTGGATTTATTCAGATGATTCCTGGAGAAGTTATTTTGCAATCTGGATTTGGATAAAGCATGGGAAGCATTGCATGTCTCCTGTAAAAGATCAGGAAGTTTGTCACAAGCCCAGCTATTGCACATTTTAAAAGGTTATAAAGCTGCTAGGTGTGTGATAAATGCTGGGAGAAACATTGGCTTTGCTGCAGCACGAGGGAAATTCTTCCCTGAAGGAATTTTTGCAGGGTTCCCAAAGCTATGCACTGACTTTGCAGTGAATATTACTGTGAAACAATTGTGTGGGGATTGAGTTGTGTTTTGTCAGCTGGGAATTTATCTTGTAATGTTGGACTGCAACCAGCAGCCAACACTGACACCTGATACTGCTGCTTTATGTGTCTATCATGAGACATAAACAATCCATATCTTCCCTCTGTTTCTTTTTGAAAGTCATTTTCTTTGCTTTCCCTCCAGCAGACTGTCCTACAACCCACTGAAAAATCCAAGATGAGGAGCTCTAGATGGCTTGGATGGCTCTTGGTTGGAGACTTATCTCCAGGACCAGAGGTTTCCTCTGGGTCCTGGCTGTGAGTAGGAACCTCACCAGGGCTGGGGAGGACAAGCAGGGACCACTGTGGTCTTTAAAAACTCTCTTATCTGCAGGGACAGATAAGGATAAAAGTGCTTTTCATGAGGTTCCTGGTTAGAGTGTCTGCAGCTGGATCTGGATGGAGACACAAGAAGGGATCTCCAGTCCAGCCCAGTGGAGCAGAGCCCTGAGCTGGGCAGGGCACTGGGGAGGTTGGACATCAAGTGGCCACTCCTAGAGGGAGTGAATATCAGAGGGATCTTCCTTTTGGGGTGTTCTTTCAGTGAGAAAGGCAGCAGGTGGGCAGCCACTGTGGGGAAACAACCCAAAATATGTGCTAAGAGATTATTTTCTTCATTTCTCAGATGGCAGTAGAGCCTCGGGATGAGTCAGATAGAGACATCCAAAGGAAAGCAGAGCTTCCTCACACCCTAACTGGTGAGGTTCTGGGATCACCAATACCAGGGGCGCTCAGTTCCAAGGGGATCCTGTTGTAAGATAACCATACAAAGGTATAATTCCAGGGATTTTTTTTTCATCTTTTCTGCTGGACACTCTTGTTTGAGCAACTGTGAGAGATTTGCAGGGCTGCAGAGAACCCTCACTACAGAGGTTTCACCAAAGATCTGCGATCTGCAGCTGACTGCAGCCTGAGCTGGATTGTTTCTGTGCCCACTTTGCTCATATTCTTTGAATTGTGCAGCTTTCAAATTCCTGACCTGTGAAACAATGGGAGAGCATGGGACAGAGTTCATGCTGGATGTTGATGACAGGAAAAAAGGGAAATCGTAGCTCTCACTCTTTGTGCTCCTGACTGTGTTTGTCCCTTTTGAGAAGAACAAAAGCACAGACACTGTTGCAGACAAACCCTTCTCTCTAAATTAGGTGCTGATAAGGTGTTCAAAATTTAACTTTGTGTTCTTCCAAGCCCTCCTGTTAAAACATCTATACAATATAATTTTCTTTTGCTGTCTGTTCCTTCCAAGCATTTTCAGTTAGGCAACTTGAATATTCATAGATTTGGATGAGCAGAAAAGAAGCTTGTTTCTCGCCACATAAAAATGAAAAGGGAAATTAAAACATACTTTCCATGCTTCTAGTACACATTTCAGTAAAACATCAATGATATATATGCCTGATTACTTTCCTGTGGAATAATTCTCATGAAATCATTGATATTAAAATTCAATATACTGTTTTGACTAAGCATCATTGGGGACAGCACAATCTCTCATTATTTCCTTTTCAGCATAGACATAGCTCATAGTATGGCTATGCAGATTTTTAATGCAGCAATGGAATTGTAAAATGGAACAATTTTTCAGCTATCGCAGAATTTAGCAGGCCTGGTGAATTGTGTCTTAAAGCCACTTTATTTTCTCACTATTTTTTTCTAAAAAATGCCTGCCCTGTGCCAACTCTTATTTGTTATGTCAAATTGGAGGCATAGGGAAGCATCCCCATGAAAAAAAGTGTGTCCACCAGCCTAAAGCTTTGCTTTAAAAATTCAGCTTTGGGGTAAACACTCTGCACTGAATATCCTGCCTGGCAGAACAGAGGGCACAGGGCAAGGGGAAGATGCAGTGGATGAACAGGGAGCAGCAGCCCTTCTCCTCCTCCTGCTCAGGAGCAGCAAGAATTAAATTAAATTTGAGCAAGACTCATTCTGGGTTTCTGTCTTTTCTTGTGGATTTGGGGACCCTCCACCTTCCAGGCTCCCAGAGTCAGAAAGCTGGGCTGGCAGCTGGGAACTGGGATTTCAATTATCATCCCAGATTTTCCTGTCTGGAAATCACAGGGCTCAGCTGTGCTCATCCTCTGCATCACTCTGGAGTGCCCTGGGACAGAGGTGCAGCATCTCTGCACTGCTGGAAGGATGCAGCCCAGGAAAGGCAATGCATGCAGCATCCAGCCCTTGCTCTGTGTCCTGAGACATAAATCTCTACAAAGAGAGACAGGCAGCAGAGCTGAGTTTCTCTTTTCAAGGATTTAGTGTGTCAGAGTAAATATCTAGCAATTCATAAAAATGCATTTCAGATGCTTTTCTTTCCAGGTCAAATGTTGCGTAATACCGCCACATGCTTGAAGTTTCTGCTTCCAAAAATGTTATGTTTTGATAACAAATAGTATAAAAAAACAACTAAAAAAATTCCCAACCCATTTGTCCCTGATAAATTTTATGGATTGTTGCTTGGAAAGAAAAACCTTTCCTAAAATGACAAAGAGCAACCTTAGAGCAGCAGATTTCATGGATGATTGCCATGGTTTCAGTGACAAGGGTTAACCAATTTAATAATCTGGGTCTGACAGAGCTTTGCAGAGTCTCTCACTGTTTTTGGACTAAATGCTTTGCTCAAAGTTTGGGAAACCAAAAGATTGATTTTCTTTGCCTTTTGATTAAGAGAATGGGATTTGGACGTGAAAATCCAATTAGATGAATGTGGGGCGTGGGAGGGAGACAGGGAGAGAAAGAGATGGATGGCACAGGGCTCTGCTGCAAACAGATCTCATTCTGAAATTTGGACTGCATCTCTGCTGGCTTTCAATTAATTAATTAAAGCAGCTGCTCCTCTCTCCCTGTGCACTTGGACAAAAGATCACAAAGTTTTAGACTCACCAGGTGATAACACTGAAAAGTCACCAAAAGAAAAAGGAAAAGTTGGAGCTGTTGAACATAAATAACAGGAGTCTTAAAAAGTGAGAGAAGGCAGTATTTTGTTATCTCCAGTATTTCTTGCAGTTAAGTATCTTGAATGATATTATCTGCTTTACTATCAATAAACCTTGCAGCAAACTCCATCTGTCTGTCATTCACAAAATGAGATGTTACCATTTTGCAGAATCATAAACCACATAAAAGTCAAAGTATAAGGATCCAAACACTCTCTAAGTGAGAGACTCTTTGAAGCAGCTGTTTTCCTTTATTATTAGAGACAATTATACTGCCAAAACAGCAGAATATTGGCTTTTCACACGCCTGGTTCACCTGTTTATTGAGTGCTACCCAAGAGCAGACGTGCCAGATGCACCCTGCCAAGAGTGGTGGGGAACAATGAGGCTCTCCACGAATCTGGAGATTTCTCTCTTTGTGCAGAGCAATCAACCCTCTGATTCATCCAAGAGCTTGCAAAGGCTTGGGGAAAATCTTTTAAAGGAGAAAAAACCTTGCAATGGAGCCTTATGACTCCGTCCTTTCTTCATAATTTCCTTCTAAGTCCCAGCCACGTGGTCTTGGTGGGAAGGATGCTGGCTGGTTTTTTTCTCATCAAAAAACAAACAAAAAAATTGCGCTTATCTCTGCAAATTCCTGTTGAGCAAAGCAAAGAGTATTCTGTTAGAGGCTGCTCTTCAGCCTGATGAGGGCTCATGACAGTAAATTCCATGTTTGTGTCTTCACGGGGTGACTTGAAACAATTGCTATTTTTATATCCATAACCTAGATTTAGGAGCAAATGGACAAGAAACTTCCATCACTGAGACCTTTGTGACTGCATGGCAGAATGACCTTCTGATGGAATTTCAGGGATTGTTTTACAGCAATACATTTTTTAAAAAGCAGCTGAAAAAGCTGATTAAAAAACCAGTTTAATAGATGAAAGACAAACGCAAATTTGACAGAAACATTCCAGTTTTTCAACTATCTTGTTACCTAGAATTTTTCACAAGGGAGACCTGAACATCGCTGTGCATTGTTCAATTAAAATCTACCAAGTTTTACACTAAAAAATAATAGTTATGTTCCCCTTTAAATATGTCTTCACAACTTTCTGTGGTTGTTGAACTTGCAACATTATCTCTTATCTGGGGAATGCTAACCATGATAAACAAGGAAATAATCAGGGCCAAATGCGAGTTTTGGCAGTTGTTTTGGATTTTCAACATTTGGTACTTTAGGGACGTGCACAGATCAAAATCCTGGAAGCTCTGTAAACACTGCAGCCCAGAAGCTCATATGTATTCTGAAGCTTTTATTTTCCTTTGTGAACACAACCTGGTTGGCAGTGATTACTGATTGTTATGATTTCATCTAGAAACCACTAACTGCAGTTAAAAAAGAAAAAAAAAAAAGTTGTAAATTCACATAGAGCAAAATATGTTAACAAAAACAGACATTGTTAAAAGTTAGCACTTCTCTTTTGCAGCTCTGGCTGAAATTGTTTATATTTGTTTATATAAATCTATATAAATATATGCATGTGCATTTATATCCATATAAATATATGGATGTCCTGGAAGGTGTGTAGGGAATCTGAATTTGAGCCTGGCACAGGGATGCTGTGTGAGAACAGAGCAGGTCACCAGTGAACTGCCTGAAAAGAACAATTTACTGAAACCACTGGGTTTGGTTTGTAAACTGCCTGAAAAGAACAATTTACTGAAACCACTGGGTTTGGTTTATGCCTGCTCAGGAAAGGGCTGAAGACATCTGGACCCTACTAGGAAGAGCAGGCCACATGAAAATTGCTTTTAACACAGGAGAAAAATTACACAGTGCTTGTCTCGAGTGCATAATTTATCTGGTGTTGTTTGAAGAAGCCTCTGTACTCCTTGATAAGATGAGGATTAAGCTGTACTGTGCCAGCAAATGGCTTCTTCTCTGACCCATACAGTACCTGCTGGTGACACATAAAATTCTGATTCAGGTAAACTGAGGCCAGTTATGACAGAGATGAAATATTTGTTTCCTTGCACTATGTGTTTCTTGAATGAGGAATGAGGACATATAAAAAGCAGATTCTCTTCTAAAGGATAATGCCATTATGAACTGGAAACTCAAAAGAAAAAGAAAAAAGAGCTCAAACCCAAGCTGTTTTCAAAACAGTGGATTTAAAGTAGTGAGTGAGGTATTATTGCACTGAGAGGACCCAGGCTGTGCACTTTGTTTTCCCACATTTCTGAGCAGGGGTAAGAGGCAGTTTCTCTCAGTTTTTCCTCAGGATGAGCACAAGGATCACAAGGATATCAGACCCATCTGGGTCTCAGCTGCACCAAGTGATGGCTCGTTTTTGTGCTGCTCACAATTGTGACATCTTCTAGGCAGCATCTGCATCCCACTGGAAGCTTATCTCCTTTTTCACTTGTGTGGTAGCCTGTGTTCTAAAGAGAAAAAAAAAAAAGGCATGTACAAGAGTTGTGTTTACACAAAGGCAGCACTGGAATCAGCTTTTTTTTTTCTTTATTGTCATTTGGATGCAATGAGGAGGGTAAATTATTTACAAGAAGTCAGCTTTATTTTACTAAATCAGCTCTTAACTGATTGTGTCTTGCAGTATTAAGTTCATTCTCTTCCTTTTCCCTTGCCATCTCTTATGCAAGTCAATAATCTGCCCTCTGATTGTTAAAAGACTGCAAATCACTACACTTCTGTTATTTACCACTCATCTGAAACTCCCACCCATTACTTACTCTCTTCTGTGTGTTTAACTCCCAGCTACCCAGAGTATGTGTCAAAATAGGCTTTCACATGTTCTCTAAACAGCAGAAATTAATTGCTGTGATTCCACACATTCCAGAAAAGCACAGAAGGTAGAAACTGAGACTCACTCACATTTGCTACGTGTGTGTAGCAGATTGTACTGACATCTTAGCATCACCATTAATTGGATCTATTTGTTAAGTGATTTTCTCTATAGAACAAACATCTGAATTAGAGGAATGCCTCCTGGTTAATATGATGTGCTTCATATTTTCTGTGTTCAGTACTGCTACAATTGAAAACACAATTTTCACGGTACTGTGATACTGATGCAGGTGAACTGGAGATCATCAGTATAACACAGGTCTTTTAAAAAATCCCCAGACCTGTTGATCCTACTCAGATCAATGTGTGGCTTTTACCAGTAGCTTATTTAAGTGTATGAATTTATTTGATAAACTAATTGTGCAGAATGGGGAAATAATTCTGTTTACTGTCATTCAGACTGACAGATTTTTCAGTTCACACACAGGTATGAGCTGGCCATGCCAGGCAGCAGCACACACACCTGAATCTCTGGATCTGTGGGATTTCCAATGGGAAAACTCTGTAGCTCTGATTTCCAGAACCACTGGCTGGGCTTACTGACAGCACAAACTGCAGTTTCTGAAACCACTGCCCAACTTCAGCCTTTTCCTGCCTTTAATCACTGGAACCCTGTCCATGGCAGAGACATTTAAATGATGAAAGGATCCTGTCTGTTGAATTGGCAGCATATTTAAACAGAAAGAAAGCAGAAAATTAGTTTTTCTCTGGTCTATTTGTTGTGTATTTTCTGAGAGATACTGGCATTAAAGGAGCATTTGCCTGAAGGCCTCAGACAAGATCAGGGCTCCATTATGTACATCTCTGCAGGGGCCACACAAGAGAAATAAGCTACTACTATTGTTGTTGTTGCTGTTATTATTATTATTAATTATTATCATCATCATCATTATCAATTTTTTGGTTTTATTTTTATTTTGTTTTATTTTCCCCTAAGTATAAATAGTCACCACAAAAGGGCAGAAGAATAAAGAATATATGGAGATGGTGTCAAGATAAAGGATGGAGGTTATGGGATGGACACCTGGTCACCAGTTTAGCAAAGGATTGTGATGACCATAAGGGCTGGGGATGTTTGTGAGCATGGCCAAGCTGGGCTTGGCTTGCAGATTTGCAGATCTGCACCAGGGAAATCATCTGGAGCTCTGCTCTGAGCCAGATGTCAGATTTGGGTTTTCCCATTCCTGACTTCCACATTGGAGTCACGCTGCTGCTCTCCCCCTTTTCCAAATTCAGGAGCTGAGACCCGGCTTTGTGGGCTCCCAGGAGGGACCTGGCATCTCCAGGGTTTGTGTGGATGTTTGATGGGGTCTCTGGAAGGTTTTGTTCCTCTTGGTCCAAGCTTGGGACTGGGGGCCCAGGTCTGCAGCCACCAGCCCTGGGAATCCTTCAGAGAGAGGTCATGAGGGAGGACATTTCTCATAAAAACTGCTCAGTACCAACCCCTACCTAGAAAAAAGACATTTTTATGGCCAGCTGGAATTTTCTAGCAGTCAACAGCTCATCATGAAGCTCCTGACACACTTTGGGTTTGGGGTTAGCCTTCCTAATCAGGATGTCTCGCTCTTCTCTGTGGTTCTGCAAGATGTTATCCTACTGTTCCATTTTGTTTTTATAATTCCACTGTAAACCTTTCCAAAAATCCTAAACAACAAAAGGCCAACAAAGCAAAACAGTCCTGTGCTGCTTTCATTTAAATATTTCTTAACCAAGCAGATTTCCAGTAAGTAGAATCCAGAATTATTTTGTTTCAGGAAA
The DNA here is from genome assembly GCA_013398615.1 of Brachypodius melanocephalos. Classification (NCBI taxonomy): domain Eukaryota; kingdom Metazoa; phylum Chordata; class Aves; order Passeriformes; family Pycnonotidae; genus Brachypodius; species Brachypodius melanocephalos. The sequence continues at coordinate 8,335,952 of VZSR01003816.1, forward strand.
GCAAAACAAATCCAAGAGCTAAATAATCTCTCATTTTCTCTTCCATTTATTGTTTTTTTTGAGTGACTGGGACAAGTCTTAAGCCTTGCACTTTCCCTACAATGGAAGGGAGTTCAACCATTTGGAGGAAATATGTTAAGCTGATGGCAATGAATTGTAATGACATTTGCATAAACTGATTCATGTACATCCATTTCAAGGTTAAAGTGGAGCCAAAACTTTAAAAAAGTAATCCAAATTGCTTATTAGATGTTTCTGAAACACAGATAACTTTGAATATCCAGGCCATTTGTCAGTGAGTTTAGTTTGTGTGTTTTATTTGCATTGAGACAGATGAAAAGAATTTGGTTTTGACGAGGAATTTGTTTCCTAATACAAGAATTCAAATCGTGTCACCCTACTGACCACCAGACATTAATGTCATGTTTACTCAACACTCAGTTTCAGTGGGGGACTATACGAAAAAAAATAAAATGAAAGACAAAAAGAAGACAAAAGGAATCTTCTGGCCTTTTCAACATGTGAACTCTATCTTCCACTCTGATATTCCAATAAAGCGACAGCGGATGTTTAAACAGAGATTTCAATCCCAAACACTCCCTGCCTGTTTGTTTAATTACATTTCTGGAAGGTTACAGCTCTCCAGCAAATCTGGGCTCTGTTTTCATAGGCTTCTCAAATTCTCTGCTTGCTTTGACCCTGCAGCTTCGATTCAGCTCAATAATTCGATACAGAACAAACCCAGCCAGCCCTGCTGAAGGCAGGGCCAGCTCTGCTCCTCAATTCACCAGGGACTGAGTGCTACAACGAGATTCTCCTCTTTATTTTCACACTCTGGGCTTTGTGTCACAGCTCCCAGCAGTTCTGACACACACGTCCTGGTGTCTGGAAGGTGCTGCTCGTCACTCAAAGTGCAATACAGAGCAAAACCATCCCTCTGTGCCTTTTCCTGCTCTCATGCAGAGTGTGGCAGGTCATGGAAAAAATCCCCAGCAGCACCAGAGCAGTTCCTTGGCAGGCAATAATTCAGAAGGCTGATCTGCAGAAATAGCCAAAAGTAACTTGGGGGAAAAAAGTTAGTGATCTTCACATTTAGATTTTTGTTCAGGACGTCAAATATAAAAGGTTGCTATCACATTACGTGCACATACTTCATGCTCACAATTGTTTTTATATTTCACCATAATTAAGTTCACTAGCCATCCATATATTTTTCTTTCTTCTTCATTTGCCTGGGGCTTATACTTTATCCTCACTCTTGTCTAAAGGTTCTTACAGTTCCATGGGAAGGGAGAGTCTTTCATGTTAAAAACACATATCTATATCTTTGTAAATGTTGTGTGTGTTTCCTGCTGAGGTCTGAGTAAGCTTTCTCAAATAGGGTCTATTAGCATTTTAATAGCATACTCACACTAGGAAGTCTTTTTGTTTCACCAGCCAAATATGAAAATATTCTGTATTTGCAAAACAATGATCTGATGCTAGTTACCCATCAGAAATGATCCCCTCACATGGAAAGTCAGGCCATCATAAACACCATGACATTACATAAATATTAACAAGAAATAAATAGCTATCAAATGATATACAAACCTCTGCTTACAGATCCATACCCTGATGACTCCAAATAGTTTCACAGTTTTGTTCTCTGTGCTTATATTTGAATCACAAACACTGGTAAATGTTGATGTCTCAATAGTTTTAATGCAATTTAACACCTCACTGCAGGAGCATACACACATTTTCAAAGACAGCTGAAGATTTTTTTTTAAATCTCCTGGGCAAATTTTCTCCCCCACTTTGCCTCACTATCAAATATTCTATACCCATGAGATCACTTTGATTCCCTTTGCCTACACAAGGGAAGATCATGATCCCACAGGGAAGTGCCTCCACCTGATTCCTCCTGGGAGTGGATATGAAAAGGGGAATTCTTTGGTGGTGCGGGTACACTTGCCCCATTTATCATCATCAGGGCAGACTTGCCTTTGCCCAAACTGCTCCAGCCCTGCCTTCAGTGCATCTTTGCCTCAGAAGACAAAACAGGACTCAGAGTTGGGTTTTTTCCTACAGTCCTTGGCAGAAATCTTAAAGGTTGCATTTGTTTCTCAGAGGTTCTTTGTTCCAGAATCTATCCAATGAACAAATTCCTCTGCAGTCTGAGCGAGATAAGCAAATGAGGAAGAGGCAGAAATCTCCCCTTCCCTGTGATCTGATGGCACAAAGCCCTATGCTTTAGATATGATTTAGAAGATGAATCAAAACTTTGTTTTCCTGTGGCTCTAATTTGTATGAAAAGATATAATTTCTGTAGGAAAATCCAAGTCTTGCTCTTGCACTCTGATTCCCCAAGCTCAGCTCTGCTGTAGGCTACACTCAACCTTGAATCAATAGCTGAAATAGAAAGGTCCTAAAACCCATCAAAGTAACAAGTTATATTTTGCAAAAATGACAAATAACTTTGTCCTCACAGAGCATGGAAACAACTTTACAACCAAAGCAATAAAAAAAAAAAGCATTGTTATTGCTTGGGTATATTATAACCCTCATTTGAAAAGAATCTCAGTCTGCTTTGAAATCACCCTGTGCATATGTTACAGAAAGTCTAGAGACATTTTGTTCCTTATTAATGAAGCATGAAGAAAATCGTACTGTGTATATTTTGTTAGAAGTTTTGGCTCCTTATGCATGCTGTACATTAAGTCTTTCCTAATTAGATTTTTGTAAGTTAAAAGGCTCAAGGTGGGCAAGCACACATGACTATTTCTATAGTCACACTGGCTTTCTCCCCCCAAATATTCTCTGTTGTTCGGCACACTTCATCCTAAAATGACCTTTCTGGCAGCTAAATGGAGACAGGAGGAGAACAAATTGATCTTTTAGCTTGCAAATATGGAAAGAACACTGGAAAGCATGAACGTTCTGCTGCTAAAAAAGGTGATTTTTCTTGGCAGTATTTATAGAAGTGTGATGTGAAGTGTAAGACCTCTTGGGGAGGGCAGATGTGGGCAGTGGTGGTGTCAGTGAGGATGCTTGGGGAGCTTTCCCTCCACACTGCTGTGAGCCCACAGGGGCTGGGAGTGCCCAGAGCACCCTGGAGACCTCCCCACTGCTGAAAGTGCCCCCAAGACAAACCCTGAGCGTCTGACCTGAAGGCAGAAACCCAGCTCAAGAGAAAGCTGGGGGCTTTGCCCCTGAAGGAGTCAGCACATTTCTGCTATTACTCCTAACGGTTTTGGGGGTTCTTTGTGATGTAATGGAAAAATAATGGAAGTTTTGATATGATGAGGGTCAGACTCGCTCTTGCAACCAGCAGTCATAATTTGGGAAAAAGAAAACTGCTGGTTGCAGAGCTGGTTTCAAGGCTTTAGAAACACTTGAGGGTGAAAAGGTTTGATGCAATGTGCTCGAGAAGGAGATTTTGCACAGGGAGCAGGGCTGTGAGCTCAGTGCAGGGACAGAAAGCAGAGCTCTGAGGGGCAGAATTCCATCCCCCAGGGCTGCAGGGGGGAATCAGCATCACCCAGGCAGAGCTCACAGGGGATGGCAGCACTGCAGGGACACAGAGTCACTGCTTAGCCAGGCTGAGGAGCCAGAAGTGAAGGATGCCGAGCCCAGGGAGTGATCCCTGGGCAGGAGGAGCCGAGCTGGGGCCACAGAGCCACTGCCCTGCTGTCGCCTCCCTTTGGGCAGGGACACTTTGGGGCTGCCATGTGTGGTCTGTGTGCCTTTCTGTCCAACCTGCAATCCCCAGAAGCTTCTGCTTGTGTTTATAACTCAAACTGTAATGAGAAAGGAAATTAAAGACTTTCTAATTTAACAAAAGAATGAAAATTGCGTTGAGAAAGAGTGGGGGGAAAAAAGGAGCTTTCACTCTTTTGGGATTTGAGAAAATTAGTCCTGCAGTATTTTTTTTTCCTGAAGAAAAGGAATATTAGGTATATTAACTTCATTCTTTTGTCCTTTCTGTCAATGTTCTAAATTCTTTGTGTTTAGAAAAAGAAATGCTGCAATCCAACCATTAAATTGATACTTTATTTCTCATTTTATAGTATTTTAATGCACAGTCTTAGTTCTGCAGACTATTTTCTCAACAAGCAAAGCTGGTTACTTATAGATAAAATTATTTGTTCTATAAAAAGCAGCAGAACTAAGGTCCAATCGACTTGTGTGAAAAACCTTCACATGTGTGATGGGTGGAGGTGTGCATGTGTGTATATTTTTGTATAGGAGCTATGTTTAACATTCTAATTAAGTTACTATTTAGTATTGGTAGCTGCAAGCTTTTTAAAATTTTGTTGGCTGATAAAACAATTCCCTAGAAAGGGTTAAGGTTCTGATCCCTGAGTGTCGGGGTGGTTAAATATAAAAGTGAATTTTAGGGCTGCAGGTTTTAAATATGACCATTCCTCTTTGTTGTGTGTTTTCTACCTCGTTCATCGAGGCAGATTTTAATGTTTATTATATAAAGAATATGGGATGACAGCACTTGGCTTTGCAGGAGTGGGATGCAAGAGCTCCTGGAGCATCTGGGCTACTGCCCCTGGCTGAGGCATCTCTGTGTGCAATGGTCCTGGGGAGATAAACCTGCGTGGAAAGGGAGTGGGAAAAGCAATGGAATCCCCACTCGGCTGCCAACAAGCAGAGACACTGGCAAATTAAAGGATTTGCCCAAAAGCTGAAGCTCCTGGGGTTTTCCTGGGGCCAGAGCTGATGTCTGTGCTGCAGGGGTGAGCAGAGCCATCAGCAGCAGCACAGTGCCTAAACAATTGCTGTGTTTGCTTCCTCAGAGAGCTGGAGAACCCCTTCTCCCCAGTTCCCCACTCTGCTTTATTATCTCAGGCTGAGGTCTCTGGAAGGTGAGCAGGAGTGAGGAAGGGCAGTCAAGCAGCTGCATCAGCCCTTGGTGGAGAGGTTAAGGGGGCCAGGAGAATTAATGACCTTAACAAGGCAACAAAAATCTCTTCAGGGTGAGCACAAAGATGGTGACATTCCTGTAGCCAGAGCTTTCTGTGGATGCCTTCAACACGAGGAGTGCTGAAAGAGATAACACTGACTGTGGGTGCCCCCAGTGACAGAGGGGCTGTCACCCGGGGAGGACTGGCCACTAAATAAAAAGGACATGACCCTATAGAGAAGGGCTTGGCTGTGACAGTGGAGTGTCCTGAGGCAGGACAGAGCCAGGGCACTGGGCTGGGGGTGGCTGCAGGCACTGTCACCAAAGAGGTGTTGAGCCAAATCAGCATATCTTGGAGATAATGCACCAGACTCGATAGGACCACTGTTTTTACGAGGCAGTTTTCAGGAAACAATTCCCAGTGATAGGAAAGAGATGAAAAGTATCATAGAAATTTAGTGCATACAATCAAAACTTTTATTTCCTCATTTTGGAGCTCTGAATTTATGACCAGAGCTGTCAGGAGGAGGATGGCAGCTCTGCACATGAAGTGACCTTTGCAAACCTGGCTTTGAAAGTTTGCCTTTGGAAGGTGTGGAGGAAATTCCCCTTTTCCTCTCCTTGTCCTGATTTCAAGAGCAAAATTCCAGATTAAAGCCAACTTCTCCAATATATCCAGCTTCCAGGAGCCAGAAGTGGATGGAGCTTTTAACAGACATCTCTGAAAATTAGGCTTGGGATTCAAAACCTGGGAAGGAGACCCCTGATCCATTCAAACCAAGTGAGAATTTTCCCTGATTTCCTCAGGTTTAGGCTCCTGTTCTCGTTCTTTGCATTTTATGCTTTGCTCTTTTCCACAGCCTAATAATCCATCAGGCTCTGAGGTTTTTTATACACAAGATTAAATTTGAGAGTATTTGTTCTCCAGCTAAAGTAGTTTTGTTCTGATGGCAGAAACCTGTCTTTTCAGCAAAGAAGGATGAACAAAGAAGAAAGAAAAATGCTTTTTTATGACCTGAAACATTTTAGTACTTAGGCTTTTTTTTAGACCAGCTTCTCAGATGTGCCTATCCACATTGTCTGTCAGTTCTTCAGTAATACAGTCAAACCCAATATTTCACCTACATTTGGTGATGGAATTGTGTTAAGTTCTTGTACCTTTTGTGAAAATAGACAGCTGGCCTCAGTGAAGAACATTCCTGTGTTAATTCACAAGAGAGGAAATGGTTAATAAGTTCACTTTTTCTAAATATCAGAGGATGCACACTTGGCAATTAGAAGCTTAACTCCACTGTTCTCAGAACTACTGAACTACTTCTTCTTTTCAACAATGCCAGAGAAGGTCTGGACTCATTATCCCTGAATTTCTCATTGCACAGTTGTGTAAATCAACCCATCTCCTTTGCTCCCAATGAAACTGCATTGCTGCTCACTGGCTGAGGATCCAGACACACCATTGTGGTGGGCAGCAAATATTCAGGGCTTTCCCTCTGCTTCTACCCAGGGAAAGCACTGGAGGATCTCCAGTGGCTGTGCAGGGATGCAACGTGCTCAGAGCTCTCTCCTTTTGGCTGGAAGTGGAACTCTTTCCATCCTGGCTCTGCAGGGAGCTCCTGTCCCTGCTCTGCTGTGCAAGGTGGTGACAGCAGCACCTGCAGAGAGAAGGTTTGGACAGTGCAGCCTCTGAAAGGCATCCTGAGCCAGAGCAGGCAGCTGAGGTGAGCTGCTGGGCGTCACCTGCCCTGGGAAAACTCAGTCTCTGCTTTTAGATGCTTCTTGTTTCTGTGCAGACCCTAAAAGAGACAATAGCACCACCAACACAAAAAAAAAACCCACAAAATGTGGAAACAGTTCCATCTGTGTTTAAAAACGTGTCACAGTATGCCCAGGGAGGAAGCCCAGGGAGCAGAGAGTGGCTGAGCTGCAGGATGGCAGCTGAATGCTGAGAGCAGGGCACAGCACAGCTGGCTGTACCTGAGCCTTGGTGGGAATTGCATGGGGATGCACAGTGTGTGCTCTGAGTGAAAATGCACCTGCAGGAGTGAACCCATCTGAATAGGGCTGTTAACTTACAAACAAATGGGATATTGAACTAACCTAAAAGTGACATAATAGAGAAACAGTCAGGGACCATATTGGCATTCAAGTGGCTATATTTAGCTTGTATTTACTAATTGCACAGGAGTAAGAAAAGTAGGTGTAATTACAAAGACAAATGTTCTTGGTGAGTGGAATGAACTTTTTTTTCTGCATGGTGTCTCCTTCAGAGGAGCTCATACATTTATTTCTAGTGTTTTTCTAAGAACAGAAGAGCAAGCTTACTAAATAGGTAGTAATTGGTATGAAGTGGGCAGCCAGTTAAAGCTGAAAGCACTTGTACCAGCTTCCCTCTTCATTATATTTTTGTGTCATGTAGATGGCAGAAGTGCAGTAGCCTGACAATTTACTTGATTAAAAGTGACATTGTAAATACAGTCAAAGGCAATTTGTATTAGAAACTATTTTTGATAAGAAGGTTGTCCTCTGTAGCGTTGTTAGCCTTTATGAGATGAAAGACAATGAAACCCTAATTTCCATATAATTCCTCTCAGTATTTTTGAATAAGGCTTTGTGTGTTATTCAGCCACGGGTTTTGATTTGCACAGATGGAACCAAGTGCTGGAACGTTGTCAAAAAATGTAAATATAAGGGTCGAATTTCGGGCTGGTTTCACTTTTCATTTCAACAGCAGTCATGCAGGCAGGAGGAAGCAAAGAGGAAGTCAAAAAATATTCATGGGCTTTATGGTGCCCTGAGACCATGCTCAGGTGTCCCACTGACTTCTGTGTCTCCTGGCACAGCAGAGGTTGAGCCAAGACCAGAATTTATATTGCTGTCCCCAAGGTTATGTTCTTCTCAATGTGTTTTTTTCAAGGAAAAAAAAAAAACAGCAAACAGGAACACACCTCACACATCCCCCAAAAACCCCAAAATGGGTCAACCAAAAAAAAAATTCCCATGCATTCTTCAGAGGCTCAGTTATTCCAGACAGTCTGGGTTCTCAGTGTCACCATGAGGAACTAAAGATTAATCATATTTCACAAATTATTGTGGAGGCTGAAACAAAAAGTGTCATCATCTCTGGAATCTATACAGTGCAGCAAATGTCTTTCTGTTGCTCTCTTATCAAATTATCTGTTTATTAGCCCAAGAACGATGACCCCTGAGCAGCAGAAGAAGGAATTAAATTAGTAGGTTTAGAAAGGAGAAAAGTTGGAAGGGCAGGGGGCGAGAGGAGGTGTCTGAGACATGGGAACAGCACAGTCAGGTGACCAACAGAAAAAGAATATTTGGGAGCAAAATCAGTAGTGGGCAGAATAACTGAAGAGGGAGGAAGAAAAAATAGTAAAGGCATGAATTAGCATGAAAATGTGGAATGTAGAAAATGGAGGATGAAGCTTGAAAGATATAATAGGGCATTTTATCAAAAGAAGATGCACTTGGAAAACGTCACAAACAGCTCTCTACAGAACCCCTTTTGCATATGCAGTTGGTTTTATTTTTTAAGAAAAACAACAAAGCAAAATGGAAAAAAAAATAAACAAAACACCAACCCAAAGCTTTTAAACAGTCCTGGCTGTTTGATAGAGTGGTTGGGACATTAAGAAAATGCCATGCCTTTGCAAGCTATTTGGAGAAACCTCAAAGGGACTTATGTTACACAGGGACAGCATCTTGACAGTCCTCATGGAGGAGGAAAAGCTCATCATTTTAAAAGAACAATTTTAAAAGGAGAAGCTGCCTCAAATTTCTAAGGGTATTTCTACAGTGCAATGTAGTATCTACTTCAGGAAGAGCAAAAAAAGGTTTATTCAAGGGTTATGAAAATTATGTTCTCTTTAAAGTTATTTATATTTAAACACTCAAAAATCGTTAGTCACTTTAAAAAAATCTTGGCCACTTTTTTGTACACTACATTTTTCTGTGAGTACTTGTGTGTCATGCAAAATACACAGTGTTTCTGAGCCAGGGGCTTTTGGTATAAATTGAGTGGGTTCTAAACTAAAGCAGAATTATAAATAAATGTAATTTATTGCACGTCTTGCACTTTCTCTCTTCCCTTCGAACCCTCAGTCAGAAAAATCTAAAACACTGAGGACTGTGTGCTACAGAGCTTGTCAGAGCAGAGCTCAGCTCCTGCGTGGAAAGACTTCTTGCATTTCCACAATTCCCAGTTTGTAATTGCAGAAAATGGTACCAGGCATTTGGATCTCTGATCTTTGTGGAGCCAGAAGGTTTGAAGGCAGTGAATAATTTCCTATCTGCTGGAAAATCGTGCCCATTCTCACTCCATGAATCTGCAGCAGACAGCCAGCTCCTTCACTGCACCCCTGTTTACCCCATACACAAAAAAAGGCTCTGTTGGTGCTCTGGGCTCCCGTTTGTGAAGCCAGAGCGTAACAAAATCTTGCTTGTGAGCTCAGATCCTCCCTCTCAGAGGAGCGTGCCTTTTGAACAAGAAACTCTGCCAAAGGAAAAAGAGAGTTTCCCAAATGAGGACCTGGGGAGGGGGGGAAATGCTGATCCCTCCCTGAGCCTCCAGCCAGACCCTGTGGTGGTCACAGGGGCTCCAGGGTGCCTTGGGTTGATGGGGGCTTTTTGTGGTTTGGGTTTGTTTTTTTTTTTTTAATTTTTCTCTCAGCAAAACCATCCTTCCATTTTACAGGGTGCAAAGTGGCACAGAGTAAACACTGTCCAGTAGTAGGAGGGATGAAATAAAATGAGGAGAAAAAAATCAAGAAACACCATTTATGAAACAGGCCAAGGGGAACATTTCAGTGAGTGGTGAATCTGTACCTTTAGACCTCCTCAGCTATTAAATCACCCTCTTTCTTCTCATAATGAGGATTCATTTCTGAGAGTTAATGTATAGCTCATGCATACACCCAGATGGAAATGCAGTACGTTTTGATAACCATATGGTACAACATGAAAGATAGTCAAGTATAAAGATTATAACAACCCAGAAATTAATTTAGTGCTGAGCTTGATCTAGATCCCACTAAAACCCAGTGTAAGCTTTTTCAATGACATTTGGGTCAGGTCTTTCAGGTCTTTCTGTGCTCTTGGTGTGTGACTTAAGATTATTTGTCAAAGGTCAGCGTAGCTAAGCATTAATAATAGATAGCTTGAAGCTTTCTCTCCCTTTAAATCTGCCCACAAATCACCTTTTGGGATTTCAAGGGGTTTTTTTTTACTATTTTGCTTTCCCTAAACCAATAATTAGATAATGTTCCACTTGCAGCTGCAATTTGTGCTAGCAGTAATGAATGGCAAAGTGTTCCTCCATGAATGACCGGGTGAGTGTGATGTGAAAATACAGCATTTAAATACAAGATAAAGTACAGCAGATTATAGACTGGCTATGATTCTAGGGCAATCTCTATTCTTTGCAACCAGGAAAATAGCCCTGGCTATCTAGAAAGCAGGTAATTTTTTCCCTAGGTTTTGGAACACCAGTCATTTTGAAAAGATTTTGGATTCCTTCTAAGAGCAAGTTGTGGTGAGAAAAACACAGGCCTTTAAAAACAAAAGACAGGACCATTGTACCAGTGAAAGCAATTGCCAATAAAGAGGCATTAGCTGAGTAAATATTACCACCCAGCTCCCCTTAATTAAATGCTTTCCTAAACCCATACAAGTACTTTTATGGACACCCAATATGCAGGGAAATGCCAACTGACTTACTGGATCCTTATTTAGTATTTCCTGTTTCCAGGGCTGAATCATCTGAACAGAGCTGCTTTGTAGCACCTCCCTGGGATCTGCTGAATGCCACTTTTCAGGGACCACAGTGTCACTACCCAGCAGACACAGGAAAAGCACGGCAAACCTTGAGCAAAATGTGGGTTTGCTCTCCACAGAGCCCCCAGAAACACCTTCCATGGGCTTTGACAGCTGGAATCCCTCTTTCTGTGTGTGAATCCCTCCTTCTGCTGCACTGCTCTGGGGTCAGAGCCTGGGTGTCTGCCAGCTCCCCATCCCCAACACAGCAACTCCTGTTCACAGCCTGTGTCCCTCTGCCACCAGCCCATCCCTCTGAGACCACCAGAGCAGCAGCCTTGTCCTGGGAGAGGCTGAGCTTTGGTCCTGCCATGCAGAGTCTGGGCAGCACCACTCCTGTGCTGGGTGCAATGCCCATGGCACTGCCTTTTCCATGGAAAATCTCCTGGACACCGGTGGTTTCCATGGAAAGCCTTCTGGACATCACTCCTGTGTGGTTTTAGCTTGTCTTACCCTGCCTTCCCCTCCCATCAATGTAGCCACTCGTTCAGAAGCAGCTGCCTTGGACAGAAGCCAGGTTTTTGACTAAGAAAGATCAATTTAAATGGATGTTCATCAAGGTTTAATGATCCTTGTTAGCTCCTCGCCGGGGGCAAGATCGTCTCCTGACACCTCTGCAGGTATCATCAGTCTGCAGAGGTAAAGAGACAAGCAGGAGAGATCCTCACCCCAAAATGGAGCTCTCAGGCTGACACAGAGCCCCTGTTAATCACATCTCACCCAGCTGCACGCAGACAGATTGCCACCCTGCACGTATCTCTGGGGCGAGGTGCTCAGAAGGTCACTGCTTATTCTTATCGCTGGAGGGGGTTCAGGTTGTGTTATGGGTATTTATTGTTCCTGAGGATTTCTGGGGTTTATTATGGATGCTCCTAATCAACCTGCAATGTTATCTTCTAGCTCAGCGAGCAGCACAGTTTGCTCAGGCTGCTTATTTCCAGCGAGCAGGCAGTGTAGTGTACCTACCACCCAAAACACACAAACAAATTCATTCCCAGCGGGATCATAACCTGCAGTTCAGGGAGTCAATATTTCCTGCAGTAGCTTCTGTGTTCCGTGGAGCCTCATTAATGCGCATTTTGTAAAAAAATCTGCACAGATGCCTGAGCAGGCATTAGGAGCCTCAGAAAATCCAACCTTTAGTTTTGTATTCGGTGTGACTTGACTTTTTGTAGTGGATGATGAGGTGGTGAGACTAATTGCTGTCAGAGCTGAATTCATTGGAGTTCTGCAAAACACAGATTTGTGTTGGTGTGGCCTTGGAAATGTTATGCTCCGTGTGCAAACTCTCAGAGCTTCAAACCTTATCAAATGTGTCACAGAACCTGTGCTCCTCTTGAACCCATAAACTTTTCAAAGCTATTAACTTTTTCTAATTTACATATCCATACACTGGGGTCGTGGTCCCTGCTTCCTGCCTCTCTGCATCAGGGTGTGTTCAAAAGGGTAGAATATAGAAAAGGTCCACAAGATTTGAGCAGCAAAATTGCTTTCTTTGAAATCTCTGGGATTTTTTTTTTTACATCTTTGTAGAAGGAATATATGGGTATAACCATCCCTTTTTTAAAAAAAATCAATAGTTGAAAGTAACTTGCTCTGATTAGCCTCTCAAGATTGCTCTAAGTTACAAGATTGTTGGGTTTAAAACAGCAGGTGAATTTTCTGTGCCACTTAATCCCAGCAGAGTTCACATTTTGCTCTCTAATCCTGAAAGGCCCTTTCTCCCTCTCAGATCTCTGCTATCGTTCCTGCTGCTGTGATGGTGATCTAAGCATGGAGTCAGCATTCAGCAGCTCCCATCTTTGCAAGAATTTGCAGGAATGCAGGTGGCACTTCTTAAAAGTTAAATCAAGCCTTCATTCTTCTGAGGTGAAACACTGAAATCCCCCATGACTAACAGGGGATGGGATTTTCACCTGTAATCTGAAGAGCTGAGAGGATCAGGGAGGACTGTCCTGGTGCAGGGCTGTCAGTCAAAGCAGGTCAGTGTGATGGGCAGAGGGGAGAGCAGAAGTCCTCAAAACAAACCAGCAGGAGCAGGGCAGCTGGGAAGCACAAGGGAGTCTTCCCTGGGGTTTATCCATGGTGAACATTCCCTCAGTCCTGGAAAAGTCTCAAGGCACTCAGCAGTTCTTTACCCTGCCCTTCACCAGTCTCCAGTGAAGCCTGTGGGCTCAGTGTGGTCCTTAATTCAAAGGGAAAGCAGTGCCAAGCCTTGCAGTCCTGGAAGATGTGACAAGTGACAGGGTGCCATCGCTGTCCTGAGGGATGACAGGGCTGTCCTTTGCATCCAGACTGCTCCAGGGGCTTTAATTTCTTCTGATAAATGAAAGGCATTAAGAAACGTCTCCTGCCCTTTGAAGATACACCAAGAAATTTCACTTAGCTTAAACACAATACGATGGGAGTTGTTAATCCCGGAGTTTAGCCCAAAAATATGGGTTTTAAATGGCTGGAAAGTGCACTGCAGAAAAGTCATCAAAATGGCTTGGCAATAAACAGACATTTCTCATCATACACCAGAAGAGAGAGGCTTCATTTCTCAGTGGTTAAATAGTAGCATTAGAGATGAGCTACCCTGTGATTTTGTTTGCAGGGTAAATGAATGTCCAAATATATTCTTACTGAGGAAGAATTCTCACCATTAGTGAAAAATAAATGTAAATGTGAGAGTCATAATCTGCTTTAACCAAATAATGCACAACAATTAAGTGTTAAATTATTGATGTTATAAAAGGCAAAGCAGCCGCCAGGCACAGGAGTTTCCATGACTTCAACACTGAATAATGAAAACTTTCTCCCCATTTTTGTTAAGAGTATTATTAAAATGTAATTCTTTTTTATTTTTTTTTTCTTTGAACTTTGAAGTCTATTTAAGCAAGGCCATTGGGGAAAAGTTAATTAAATTGTGAAAGCTGGCATATTTACCATTTCAGGGGCCATGCTGTATTTTTACAGTGAGAGGTGAATTGGGTTTGCATTCAGAGGAGTGACCTGTCCAAAGTCAGCCCTGAACGGCAACAAACCACAGAGGCAAAATCTGCTTGTTGAAAAACAGCTCCTGGCTAGTGAGGTTTACAGCTTTATTTCATCTTTAAGACTACTGAGTCTCTTTGTGTATTGATAAATAGATATTAAAAAGCAACTTGGGGTTGTTTCTGTGGGACAGCATGCCCTGTACAAGGGAAAAGAGAAGGGTTGGGGTGCAGTAGCCTTTTAGTTTAGCACAGAGAAACAAGGCTGAAGAACTGGGAGCAGACAGCACACAGATTCAAACCAAATTAGTGCTTTAATCATGCAACTGAGTGCTGAGGAGAGGTCTGGACTCTCCATCTCTGTGTCCTCAGGGCTGTGAGAGAGTCCAGACTGGGTGACCAGATGGCCCTGAGGGACTGTGACCAGGATGTGTGTGGGATGGGAGGGATGTGGGCACCCAGCGAGGAGCTGTAATTTAAGATTTATGGCACAAACAAGTTTATAGCAGCTTGAGAAGATGGGGTCTGGGGTGAAGCTGATGGCAGGGTCTCACCAGCTGCTTTTTCACAAACCTACAAATGTGGTGTTGCACATCCCCTCGGCAGGATCAGATCTTTGGTACTTCTGCATTTCAGGCAGCAAAAAATTCTCAATACCTGATGATAGTGGGCACAGCCATAAACCCCTCACAAGAAATAAGCAACACGCTGGGAACATTTGACAAGCTCAGTAACTGTACCACAACCTAGATGGGTTTTTTTCTGTGGGTTTTGTCTGTTGGAAACTTGTTTATTTTTTTTTTTTCTTCTCCATGAGTCTGCTAAATTATTTAGGGGCCACGTTTTAAAATTAGAAGACGTGGCATTAAAAAAGCGATGAATATTTTATGAGGGGTTCTGGGATTTTGTGGTATCAGAATACACGTTGCAGCCTTGGAGGCTCCAGCAGGGAGCCACAGGAGCACTCCCTCCCCTCTGTCTGCCCCTCTGTGTCCATCACACCGCAGCACCCAGCACTGGGGTCACTGCAGCCCCCCAGGGAACACAACTGCACCACCTCACATCGGGGTTCAGCAGGGGTTTTTTTTTGGGTGATAAGCAGGAAGGCAGTATTTTGTGTCAGTGGAGTTCCTCCCTGTTGTGTGAGGGATTTTTTAGGTGAGGAATATGGGGTTTGTTTCACAATACCCAACAGCAGAGGTGAGGGGAGGTGCAAAAGCCATTTGGGAGTGCTGCCAGCAGCAGCACGGGATCAGCAAAGCTTTGGGAACTCCAAGGATGCTGGAGAAGCAGGAGCCTGTGCAGACACCGTGGGAGTGAGCAGCACAGGCTGGCAGGGATGGAATCTCAGGAGGTTTCTCTGCAAGGAGGAGCAGCAAGAACAAGATTCATGATCTTTCCTCGAGGACACCATCAGGTACCCTAGAGGGGTGTGTTTGAGCAGGCTGCTGCACTCTGAGGTCTGTCTGTTCCCCAGCAGATCCCTCAGCAACCTTTCAAGTCAGCAAGTACTGATGGCTACAGCCAGGCTTCCTCCAGAGTGATTCACCTGTGTGTGAATGTGAGGGAAATAAGCTCTGCTGACACTCCTTATGAATGAGCAGGCCTTGCTGACACAAATCAGCAGCTCAATGCAATATTCAGCCAGCACATTAAATCTCCTCCTAACATGCAGCATGCTGAGACGTTCTTCATTATTAGCAGGAGTACGGGGAGCTGAAGAAATGCCAGCTGTCCCCTCTGATGGCAGCCACCATGGCACAGGCAGCAATAATTAGCGCTCTGCTGCCGTGGATGGTGCTGCTCTTCAAAGCTGCTCTCCCTGCAGGTGCTGCACAGAAATCCCTGCTAATTAAGCAGCTCGTGGTGACACTGCAGCATTAATAATGCCTCGGGAGCTGCGTTCAGCGTGATGTGCAGGCACACGGGGCTCAGCGTGCTCGGGGTGGCTGTGCTGTGGGTGCAGCCTGAGCTGGGGCAGCAGCACAGCCCCTCTGGGCTCAGGGGACCCACGGTGACAATCTGCCCTGGTCTGCAGTGGCACAGCAAGCCCTTCTCCTTAAACCTGAGAGCCAACAGCCCTTTGGGTTTTCCCACAGTCTTGGACTAGAGTAGTGGGGAAGAAAATGTTTTTTGGCGAAGCCTGATTTTGAAAGGGGCTAAATTTTCGCCCCAGAATAGAAGATGAAACTTTATCTCGTGAAGCTTACAAAAATCTGACGGTATTTATTTAGTTCCTTGTTTCATTTTTACACGTATCTACCTTTCCTGCTTTGTTTTCCAAAGGAGGAGTCACTCAGTTTTGTGCAAGGCTGATCTTGGTGGGATGTTCCAGCAGGAGGTTCTGGCAGTTCTCTGGTGTACTCACCACCATTCTCTACTGTTAACCACACACTGAGGGCTGATTGCACATCTGGGTTTTTGTGATTTTTTTTTCAGGAATAGATTTTCAAGAATTTTAAGACCCTTCTTTTAAGGGTCTTCTCTTAAGGATGAAGAAAAAATGGAATAAAAAAAAAATGGAAAACTTGTAAGATGAAATTAAACTTCTGCTCTGCAGATCTGATTTTGGAGAAGGGGAAAGATTTCTTGCTGAGAGATGGCTTCACAAACTTACAAACTCATAGGCTTTGGGTGAGACAGCCCCTGAAATTCCCCCAAGCACGTGTTTATGAGAGCCAAGGCTGTTTATGATTACTTAGCACCACAAATCAAAGCATCCTTTCATAGCGTCACAAAACAATTCCCTGGGCCACACCAGAAGAAGGAGTTAATTTTCTCTGACCAGATTATGCTGCAATTATAATGTGCACCAGAGAATAATTTGTTCCTCCATTGCATTGCTGGAGATGTTTTCTCCCTTTCACAGCATCAATTTCTCCTGCTATTGGCAAATACTGCAACAAAGAGGAGGAAGTGGTTCCAAATATGTCCATCCTACTGACATGGATTGTAATGAGCATGGAAAGTGGGCCAGCATTAACTCTCACAGTGTCAGTAGCATAAGCCCAAGTGCCAAGCCATTTCAATTAATTATGTGCTAATAGTCTCTGGGCTGGTGCAGTGTTCAGCATGCTCTGTGAGTACGAGTTATCCTCATCAGTTCTATTTTTTTTCCTTTTTGAACAAAAATTAGCAGTAATCCCTCAGTTCTGTGGGAGCCTTCTGTTGCAGTCCAAAAGCCAATGCAGCATTCAGGCTTCACAGGCACATTACCCTTCCCTCAGGCCCTTGTTGAGAGGGGGTTTTTGGGAAAGTTAAACACCATCAGTATCCTGTATCCTGCTCTGGCACAGCAAAGTCACTCCAGAGCTGCTGTGGGGAAGGTTTGCAGCTACTCTGGGGCACCAGGCAGCCAAAACAGCAGAAGCACAATGGCAAATAGGGTCCTAATAGCCAGAAAATCATAGGAAAGGTTTTTATTTGGGCAGATTTGTTTTCTAGTTTGGGGTTTTTTTAATCACTTCTTTCCAAGGAATGCCTCTTGGACTCTCAGGCACAGGCTGATGGAATGTCCCCCATTGCAGTTAATGGAGGAATGTCTTCTATAGACTTTTTTCACTATGAGACCAAAGATTTTAGAAGAACCTAGACTGCTCTGGAGAACTCTGTGTATGATTAAATACAGAACTGGAGGGAAAGCATGTGGTGCTGAGGCAAAGCCCCTGGAATTGTTGGTGGCTCCTCTGGTAGAAAGCTGCCCTGGAGGAAGGAGCTCACAATTCAAGGCTGATTTGGGAATATTTGGGAATCTGCTCTCTGGCTTCTGTTTTAATTGTTGTTTAACTGTAAACATTGCCTCAGCCCAGAGTGGATGGCATATACCAAAATCAGAATAATTAAATGATTGCAAGCACTAATGAAGATCCCAAATAAGCAAAGACATTCAAAGCAGTCCGCTTCAGGACCACATCAGGTGTTTTTATCTATGAGACTGCAACTTAAAAATGAGATACACTTTTCTTCCAGCTCACCAAATCACAGATAATAATCAGATATTTAAATATCTCTTCTGTCCAGGCAGGAGACCACTGTAATATTCAGTATGTAGTAATATAGTAACTGTACAGCAATCATGGTTATTTTGATTATTCTGTCCCAGTGAGTATTTATTTTGAAAATACAGATGGTAGCATCCTGTGCTGCAAGGTAATGTGTGCCATTAACCCAATACAAGATCACATTCAAATCTTTCTCATGCAAGGTCATGCACATACAGGCCAAGAATAAAGTCAACCTTCTTTCTTCTGGTGGGCCTGTGAAGAAAACAAAAAGGATTCTGGCCCAAAATCTGCACTCCTGATCCACACATTCATTCCATTTAAAATAAAATCTCTTTGATTTTTACTCCCACACCTACCTCAAAGACCTGGGTGCCTGTGCTCTGGCTACATAACCCCCCAGCACTCATATTTTCTCACAAGCACAAGAACCTTTCCACAGAGGCAGGGACAATTGACCTGGAGACCGTGAGCAGCCGTCAGTGCCCCACTCCTGGATGGAGAGCTGTGATTTTGGCCAAGGCTGCTCTCTTTGCTGCTTGAAATGAAGATGAGTGCAGCAGGAGGATGACTGTGGAAGGTTCTAGTAGTAAATATCCAGAGAGTACCATCCCTGTCACAAGGGATGGATGTTTCAACAGCCAGTCAGCCAATTTCACGCTGAAATTAAAGTTGTCAGTCATCAGGTGGCCTGCTTGGTAGATAAGTGATATTACAGTTTCACATGCCCAGCCTTTTCCCATTGGCCAGAGTTTGATGCAGAACCCTTGCTGGCATGCCATTGACACATAAAATGTAGCAATTATTGCTAGCGTTTTTATTCTCAAGGTTTTTTGGCACATTGAGTTCAGATTCCCATTTGCTATGTTTGATACATGTAAACAATCCAATTTTTCATCAGTTCTGCTCAAGAGCTCATCAGTGACTGCATATGGGTGTAATCAAGTAAGCATCGTTTACTAAATCCAAACCTTGGTTCTTCATTTCCATCACTTCTCACTTCTTTTTATATTTCCTAGAACAGCTCTATATTTTCAAATAGCATTAGTCAGGATTCTCTTTTGTTTGTTTGTTTGTTTGTTTTAATCTTACTGATAACATTTCAGTTTGGTTGGTTTTTTTTGTATTGCTTGAAGTGTAATTCTACATTCCCCACACAATTTCCTTGCAAAGCCAGATGGACAGAAATGGTTCCATGCCATGCTGAAACCCTCTGTCTTATTTACACAAGATAAATCTTGTTGCTAAACAATTCTGGAGAACGTGTTCACTATGTACCATCTACTGAATTTGTCAATCAAGTCATTCTTATTTCATATTTCATCATTTTGCTGTTCTCTACACACATGTAGTGGAAAAGGGGACAAAACCAAAGCTGTAGAGAAGATGATGACAGGAATTTTGCGAGATGGATGAATTTGCCTACCATTGTTTTGCCCCCAAGGTGAAAAATAGATTTGATTTTTTTAGAATTTTTTTGTCACCCTTTTTTCCTTTCCCCCTGAAGCACACAGAGCTGCCTTGGGTTAAGCAGGAAAGCTCTGGTGCCAGTGCTGAGGAGCAGAGTACAACCCCTGCTGCTCTGTCAGGGCTCCCAGCTCACTTCTGTGCTCAGGATTCTGTGTGTCTAAATACTCCTAACATGCGTCTCTGGAAATACACGCATGGAAAATATAAATTTATGTCATTAGGAGAGCACACTAGAGGTTTGGTGAAGAAGTACTTGTAGCCAGTTATCTGCAGTACATATTGGATATCTTTATTCAAGTGCAGCTCTTCAAAGCAGCCTTTCAAAGGGGCAGAAATTCCCATTGTGCTGCTCAAAGATGGAGAGTTCAAGGCAGAGGGAGTGGAAACCCTCGCAGTGCACTCAGACATCCCAGCAGACACGAGCATTTCTCCCTCCTTTGTGCTCGCCTGTTGCTGCCCTGCTATGCTAATCACACTTCTGAAGGCTGACTGTATTTCTCATTTCGTTCAGTGGCAAAAAGCCTTCAGTGCAAAGACAGAGGCTGGTGTTTTTTTTACCCATTTGCCTCCTATGTCTTTCAGAGATTTTTAGCTCAGCCTCCTCTGTTCCTTGTGTTACCACCACTCTCAAAGACCAAGAGAAGAACAACTTGGGCTCTGCAGCACGAAAAAAGCATCAGCCCACATGCCCAGGAGCGAGGCTGGACACCAGATCCTGAGCCTGGACAGGAGAAGATGTGCTGGGAAATTTCCATGAATTTTCCTCTCTGCTACAGATCTTTTTACCCACGCCTGGATCCGCTCTGTTCCTTAATTGAAATCGTGCTGTCCTCATCATGCTCAATCCTGTCCTTCGTGGGAGTCCCTTCCCCTCCCTGTGCTTTCTGCTCGCGTGTTTGCAGCTGAGTGTCACTGTTGTGGGAAGTGGCACATGCTGCCTTCCAGTTTTTAATACCTCTTTCAACTGGAATATTAAACCTTTTCCCCACAGGCCTTCCTATTTCTCCCATTTTCTGCATAAACCCTGTGTGAAATGCTGGCATCTCCCTCATCTGGACCCAAGTGCTTTGTGATAGTATTAAGAGATATCTTGCAACTTTAAAAATATCTGTTCTATTGCAGTGGGAAAGACTTCTGCAGTTCTGCTTTTTTCCCTCCTTGTCTGAGACAGCGTCTCCCCATTTTAGTAATCTTGATTTGAAAGTACTGGAAATTCTGCTTTCAAAAGCAAAGATGGAGTCTAAAAAAGAGCACCAGTTCCTCCTGCCTTGAAAGATCAGACTCTTCAGCTCCCCTTGATGATAGTTACTTTATTTGTTTTACCATAATTCCCTGTTCATTCCTGCTGCTCACATTTTTCATTTGCTGGGCTGTGATGCAGGACTGCTGTTTCAAGGTTCACTCACAGTAGCAATCAGGAAATCATGTTCTCTCCACAACACTCAGAGTTTCCAGCTCCCAAAGGTCATCTGTAGGAAAGTCTGTGTGAGGAAGCACAGGGAAAGGTCTGGAAATGATTATCTAAATCCGTGTAACTGGTTCCTGGAGGCCACACAAGAATAGCCATCCCTGCTGGGCTCAGGATGGAGAAGGGAAGAGATCTCCTGGCTCATGACTAGCTCATGATATTAAGCAAGAGGAGTGTGGTGTCAATTAGCAGAAGTACAAACTGAGCTCCTACTTTTCAAATTACTCATTTTCACCAGTCTTGAGGCCCTGATTCAGCAAAGCCGTGCAGCTGAAATCACTCCTGCCCAGCAATTCTCACCAGCCCAGCCACAGCACAGCTCCAACCCATGCCTTCACCTGCTAGCACAATTAAAGAAAATATCCTGATTCCTTTGACTGCTTCTTAAAATAACTTCAGAGAGATTTTTTTATGGAGACTGTCTTATGGGGAAACACTACAACCAAACAGCAACGTGTTTAGTCTCATCTCAGAGGAGTGGCTGTGTTTGCTGCATTATGATCTTGGTAGAGCCTTTATTGTAATGTTCTAGAGGCCAGGTTGAAATCCCTGATTTGCATCTTAAATCCTTGCTTATAACCCAGTGACAAAGTATTTTTCCAGCAGTTTGCCAATGCGGTGATTTGTTACTTGATTGTACAGATAGGTAATATGAATAGTTAATACAATTTGAATTGCAATATTACAGAAAAAGATCATAGAGTTTACAGAGCAATGTGGTAGAAAATCCTCTTGTAGTAAGCAACTGACATGGCACTTATAGTGCTGGATGAGCTAGTCATGTAAAAATGGTGATGGAAACATAGAAATCTGCCATTTTAAAATGCTATTTCCTTCCCAGACGTTATTGATGCACCTGTTATCTTAGTCTGCACTTATTTGTTTAGTAACTATATATTAGTAACTTGTTGAAAAGTTACCTTTACCTTTATGGACTGTTTGGCTTGGATCCAGCACAGAGTGAAAAATAAACTTTTATCTGTTCATACTATCTTATATCAATGGGCTAAGGCATAATTTTTTTTATGCCCACTCATCTTTAACTATGGGAGAAATGATAATGAGTCAGGAGAGGTAGTGAACAGCACATTGGATAGTCCTTATGAGCAAACCGTGGAAAAAAATGCGACCTTAATAAAGCAAAAAGCGAAATAAAAAGCTGGAATCCTTAAACACCCTTTGAATAGTTTGTTTTTACAGCTGCAAGCAGGGTGGAAGAATAGATTGGTTGTTGGACAATGGTTAAACACCATAAAAGGGTATTCACACATTAACACAGTGTGGGTTTCCCCTCTGAGGTTCAGGTAGGAGAGTTTGCATCCCACACAGAGTGGTAAATCACCCAGGGCAGTGGTGGCTGAGGTGTCCCCATGGGTAGGTGAGAACCCAAGGGCTCGGTGAGCACAAGGGTGGCACGCCTGGTCTTATCAAGTGCCCATAAAAACCTGACCTCTTGTGTTTGCATTGTCCGTGGCCAGGCGTGTGAGAAGGAGAGAGGTTGTTTACCCAACAGAGTTAAAATCTGTGATTGTTGTTACTGCTTTGTTCAGCCAAAATTACAGAGAATTGTTTCCCAGGACTGTGTTTGATCACAATGATTGCTGGTGCTTTAACAACCATTGGTATTAACAATTACTCGTAATTGCTGGCACTGTTTGAAAAACTTCTCTTGCCTCACACAATTTGTTGACAAAGAAGGCTGTTCTCTCCTGGATCTCTTGACCTGAAAAGCTCTCCTCTCTTTTTAAGGTTTTTTTAAGTAAAATTTTTACGTTTTAAGTAAAATTGCAGATGCATGTAAGCAAATGTAAGCAAAAAGGGACTGTGATTTATTCGGTTTTTTGAAACAAAGTTGAAATTCAAGTGAAGCACATTTTATGTACAAAATGAAATGTCTCAATAGAGATGGCCAAGATTTCTTTAGTTGTCTTTCAGATAAAGTGTCCTTCACTTGGACAGAAAAACCGTATCCTGCCCAAGCCTGGCTATTATCTCAACGTGATGATGGGGTTTTCTTGTCATTCCATTCCTTGAGAAACAAGTGTCAGCTCACTTTGACTCACCACTGAGTCACAACACAGGTTCACCTAAAGGCAACCTGCCCAGAGCCCCAGACACGAGGCTGGGAGAGAAGCACAGTGACCCCACCATGCTCAGTCAGGCTGGGATTTCTCATCAACAATGACATTCCCGTGTTAGCTGGCAACAGATAATTCCTGAGTATCTCAGCTGTGCCTCTGAGATGTAACATAATTTTTTTTTTTTAATAAGCAAAAAAAAACCTAAACAGGGATGTTGAATTCTGTGATTTTAAGCAGTTTATTAAAAATACCCAACTCATCACAAATATTTGAACTGGCGTTTCTCCCCGATTCTGATGAAGAGCTCAAACAACTCCATTGAACAGGATTTTCCCAGGTCAAGCCTCAAGTGAATTCCCCCATTTATACTCCCTCAGTGTCCCTGACCCTTTGCCATCCCATCAAACCGCCCCACAGGCAGCACAGCCACACTCCTGCATTGATGTGCTCCTGTCTTGGGTACAAAGGGAGCACAACCCCACTGACCCGTGACTGTGTTTTCCACATCTCCCTCTCTCACCAGGCGCTGCCTGGTTTCACTTCTGAGAAATTGGATCAGATAAAAGTTCAATTGCTTTGCTCTGAATTGCAGCCAAGCAGCGCTGTCAGTTTAATTAACGCCTAACTCGAAGCCTCTGATGAAGGTGCTTGGGAGCAGACAGTGGAAATAAAACAAGTGATGGCAGAGCTGTTGCTGTCAGGGCTGAGGTGTTCCTCACAAGGGAACAGTGTACAGGGAACATCTCTGCAGCTCACTGAGCCTGGAACAAGCTCTGTGGTACGGAGCACAGAGCAGGGAGATGAACTGGAAAAGGTCACACGTGTTGGGCTGGACCTGGTACAAATTACTTTAGAGGGAAACTTTGTCCCATACAAAAGATCAGTTTAGGCTGGGACACAACATAAAGCTAATTTTTCAAAGTTTTTAGTGAATTTCGAGGTTAGAGACCATGTTCTGGCTTGTTCAGCCATGTCAGATATAACCTGTAAGGATTTTAAAGGAAAGATTCCTAGAGGCATTTCCTGGATAACAACAAATCTCTCAAGTGGGCTTGAATCTGCAGGAAAGGAATCCACTAAACCCACTGAATTCATGGGTGCTTAGTTATTGACCAAAGCCCTTGGGCTGTTTCAGCTCCTGCTTTAGCCTGGGAAGGTGAGGCTGAAGGTGTGAATTTAAATTTCTTTGACAATCTCCTCTCTGTCTCAGGCTTTTCATGGCTGATGCAAATCTGAGCTGTGGGCAGCATGATGGTGAGGGTTGCCTGAGAAGGTTTTGGACTCTCCATCCTTGGAAATATTCAGAAGCCATCTGGACACTCACTGCAGGTGAGTGCTTGGACCAGGTGATCTCCACAGGTCCCTTCTGTGCCCTGTCATTCCGGAGACTGGAGCAGCATCCTCTGCAGAACAGGCTCAGAAATCCCTGCCCACTCCTGTAACTGCTCTGCTCTGTCCCCGTTGCCTGAAGTGGATCTGGTTTTAGGTGGAAGGTTTAGGAAATCAGTTCCTATCACGCTGGCAGGTGGATGTTTTGGGGAAGTACAAATAAATGTTGCTCCAAAGGAATAGAGAGCTCTTATTCTGCTCTTACCTCTCCTCTTCTGCCCTGCAGAGAATCAGTGGGGTGTATCCAGCCAATGGGTCACCTCTGGGGATGCTGGAAGGGAGTGAACGCTTAGGAATTTGTATTTGATTATTTTTGCATCTTTTCTCCCCTTTGGCCACCTAAAATTCTACTGAGCAGGAGACAGCTTCCCTGGAAGCGAGTCATGGTAGCAAATCCTTCTGTGAACAGCTTTTGGGCTGTAGTGTGTGGTACAGATAATTTACAGCATTTGCTGTTCAAGACTGGAACAGTTTTTGTTGGCCCTTTCTGTCTTGGGCAATACTATGATGCCCTTCCTGGAGGGACAGTAAATAAATCAGATTTTTACCATGATGAATCAAACATTATGACTTTTAAAAACTTTGTTTTCTGAAAGTATTTGCTCTCTTTGCTTGAAACATATTGTTCATGCCAACACATTTCCTAAGAAGCCTGGAAAAAAAAGCAAAGAAAAAACAGATACAAAGGAGGAAACATATGTTTTAAAATGGGAGATGTGTTCTTCTGAAAACATTTGTATGTCTGAGTCTCCAAATATGAGCAATTTTTTCATTTTATTGAGACAGACTTGCAGCCCAACTAGATTTGACATGAACAGTAAGAAAGACCCTCTGAAATCTGGCACTCCAGGAGAAACAACATGTTTGTATCCAAAACATCCAGAGGGGAATTATGCAAAGGGATTAGTCATCACTGGAGCAAAGTCTTAATTTCAAGAACTGGTTTACACTGGGCCACAGCACCAACTTCTCTTCCTGTGCTTGTTCCCTTGTGCAACAGGAAAAGGCTTTTGCCCCTCTGTGACTGCTGCTGGCTGAGGCTTGACTCTGACCCAAGCCATGGCAAATATTTGTGCATTTGTGAATTGCAACAGCACAGACCTGAAGCTGAGGTTGGTGATGAAATACCAGCCCAGGCTGGTAACCAGCAGGACATGGAGCCCTGAGTGGAGAGCTGAGCTGATCCACCAGCTGGGACTTCAGCTGGCCACACTCACGGCAATATCTGCTTTGCTGGGTAGGAGTAAAACAAACACAGCCTGAATTCCTGCATGGACTGAGATGATTCAGGATCACCCTGTCAAAAACCTACTGTGAACTTTCAAATGTTGACTGACAGCGCCCATTTCTGGAGCACAATAAAAGCTGTAATTATAAAACAGCTTGTGGTTGTAGAAAAAAGCCTAAAATCATGATGCAGGGGTATATGGATGGCTGAGAAATTGAGAAATAATAAGAAAAAATCAAATTAAAGGAACCACAGGCTATGTTAGTTTTAAAATATTCATGACTTTGAAAGGAATTTGGGAATGGCCAGATTCTTAAAGCAGAGATTAGAGTCTGCTGGTTTGCCTGTCTGGCAGTTGGTGTTGACAAGAAGCTCATAAAGTTGTTCATAATTTTAGAAGAATAAGTAAAGCATAATTTAGTATGTTCTGTAAATTCTATTGATTATTTCTGGGCTGCAAAACAAGCCATAAAGGAGTTAATGCAATTGCTACCGAGGCAATTCCACAGTCTGTGCTTTCTGCTGCTGGAACCCTTCCCTTGTCCCTCGGTGGGACAGAGCTGACTCGTGCTCTATCTGGAAAAGGAGAATTTCCCACCTGTATTGCCAACCACCTCAGCATCACTCAGGGAATTCCCTTCTGCCTCGTGATGCTGGTGGATGGCAGGGTTGGGCTCTGTGCTTTCTGCTCCCCCTGCTCTGCCTAACCCAGGGAGCAGCCCAGGATCTGCAGGCATGGATGGGGTGGGAGCGTCTCTGGGCACAGCCACAGAGGGGAGGGCAAAGCAAAACCAGGGGGAGTTCAACACCTTGGGCCATGCAAGGGCTGGAAATGATGTCTCATTAAGGAGAGGGAAAGGAAAAACATTTCTGGCTTTCTGAATCCCCCTCAGCAGGTTGGATGGGGTTTTCTGTGGGTACAGACCCACAGAAAACCTCCCATGGGAAAGGGCTCTGGGTGTGAAGAGCTGGGGAGAACACCATGCCAGGGCAAATGGCTGCAGGAAGAAAAGAGAATAAAGTAACACATTTAAAAAAGAAACAACTGAGAAAGGAAGCTCAAAGAGGGAGGAATGATGGCAGTGCAACCCAAAGACATCCATCTTATCTATCTGTGCAAGAAGGAGGGGATCTGATAACACAAAAGGTGATTAAAAACATTGTCTTTGCACTCTGTCCTGCACCCTCTAAAAGGTGTATGAGAAACCTGCAAGTGCACAGCTGGTGTTTGGGGCTGCCAGCCCAAGGAGCTTTCACTTCCATTCAGTCCAGCCTGAGTGAGCTGCCAGGGAGCCATGGAGAGCAGAGCAGTGCCACTCACTGCTGGCACTCCCATTTTCTGCTCCATGAGCCACAGACGAGCAGAGCAATGCAAGAGGAGGACATGGGAAGCAGGCTGTCTGGGCACCTCATCACAGCTGAGATCCACCCTCCTCTCAGGCAGCTGATGGAAGAGGTTATGGCTGGTTTGCTCTGCATTGGTACCATTTGGATTTGGAGAATTCACTGTTTGGGGCTGGTGTGTTTTACTGAATAGCAAAAAAAACCAAAAAAACAAAAAACAAAAAAACAAACAAAAAAAAGCCTTGATTTTTCTGCTGTGCTGTACAAACACTTCTGGTGAGGTGCAGGGCTGGCAGATGCCTGCAGAGTGAGGGAGAGCTTTCCTGCATGTACTCCAGATGGGACTGGGCTGCCACATGCCTTTCTCGCCTGCTTTGCTGCAATTGGCCATTTTGCCTGGCTTGGGAAAACAGCAGGAGATTCCTTTCCCCTGATTAAATGAATAATTAGATCTATTTCAGTATTTACAAGAGCCTGCTAAGCACTGTAATTTCAAGAAAGCCGGGAGAGCCACCTCACGTGGGGTGATGCCACCCCTGGGTGTTGCCCCACTGCGGGTGGGAGTGAAGAGCCTGACTCAGAGCTGTACCAGAGACTTTCTCAGTCTGCTCCAGGGCAGTTAATCAGCCTCTTAAATGTTGTTCTGACTGCTCGGGCCCAACCTAAGGTCCTCCATTTTCCATATCATCTTGTTTCTGTACCTGCCCGTGCCGTGGGCAGTGCAGGTCAGCACCTGGCACCTTCTGGAAATCATTTCCCATTTGGCAACTTCTGTCCCCTGAAGTTTTCTAGCCTTCTAATATTTTCATTCTTTAGTGGAGTTTTCTCATGAACATTCATGTAAACTATGTATAATTTTATGATTACCTCCTTTGTTTACATATTTCTCCTCTGGGAGGAGTTAGATGAGTGACTGATTTTTACCAATGAGATTAGAGAGGTGGCAATGTCATCCTCCAATCTTTTGCCTCTTTTAGGAATCTATCTAATGAAGTCAGAAATTAATGAACAAGTTCTTCTTTTGCCTGATCTCAAACCTTGTGCAGTCTCGTTCTTTTGTGTCCTAGGGCAACAACCTTCCTGTTTCAGGGGTGTGCTGCAAACAGGGCACTTTCTGTAGGAATCAGTGTGCATCTCTTGGTTTTCTGCTGCTTCCCTTTGTCCCTGTTCCTCTGAGGTTTCCCCTGGCAGCACTGGCCCTTTGGTCCCAGCTGTGAGGCTGAGCCATGCCTGTGCTCACAGCCCTGCAGGGTCACCTGTGGGGCTGCTCTGGAAGAGGATTTATTGATTTGTCACTTAGCAGGGAAGTGGTCAGCCATCCTTCTGTGTCTGTGGGCACAGCCTCTGCCTCGGTCACATTCTCTGCACACAGGTGAACGTCAAAAGTCTTTTTGGGGAAGAGTCTCAGGGTTTGCAGGGCAAATCTCACGGCTCTTTTCAGCAGGCAGGGAAAACAAAATGTGAACTCGGTAGGTCTGGGATTTATTTTGTTACTTGTCTGTGACTCAGGGCACAGCAGGACCTGACACAGCACCTTGAGCTATCCAGAGGACCACAGGGCAATGGAAATGCAGTCCTGATGATGCATTTATGGTGCCCTGCCAAAGGGAAAAAAGCTTGAGTTAAAGCAAGAGATGTCATTGTATTATTTTTTTCTTGGACAAAAAAACTATTTGAGGCAAATTTGTGAAACAGTTTCACACAAGGAAGCTGGTCAAAACTTGGAAAAGAAATTAAAATAATTTAGTCCTTCTTTTTTTTTTCCCAGTCCAAAATGCCTCATTTTTAAACGTGTCCGTCATATTTTTATCTCTTTTTTTCTGGATCAAACAAACCAAAACAGTTTCAGCTTGAGGCTAAGCAAGAAATCTTTGATTAGCCCCAAATGATGGTGTTTTGTTGTTCAGTATTTCATTTTCCCGAGGCCAGCAACACAATCATTTGGCATCAATCACAAAAAAAAAAAAAAAAAAAGAAAAGGCAGCTTTCAATTCTTTGCTCATTTGTGGTCTGATAGATCCTCCCTGCTTTCCTACCATTTTGGTCTGTCATGCTGTGGGACCTCCACATTTTCAGGGTTTGTGCCTCCAAGGCTACAACTGCCTTAGAACTAGAGAAGCTTTTCCTGATGCCTGAGGCATCCCCTTCCTGTCCTGTCTGACTCCAGCACCCACTTTGTTCTGACCATAGCTCCTTGTGCCCCCTCATCCAGCATGAAGGAATCACACCCCAATCCAATGAGAATATTTCACTTCCCATTGCTGCGGGGTTCAGTAATTTTAAAAAAAAATCGCTTCTGAAAAGGAATTTATTCCATTGTTGTTCAGAATTGTAGTAAAAAAAATGTAATGATGAAAACAAACACTAATAGCCAGACAAGGCCAGTGCCAGGGGCTGGCAAAATCATTGCCAGGAGCAGCAAAAGAGCTGTGACCCAGCTGTTTTGTGTCCTGGTTAGCAGATGTCTCCTTTGCCTGTAGAAAAGCCCTGAAAGCTCTCACTGCTGCTCAGAGAGAAAGAGGCTGGGGGGCACCAGTGGCTGCCAGCAGTGAGATCCCTCTCAGCCATCTCCCCTGAGGGTCACAAACTGCTCTGTGAACCCTTTGAGCTGCTTCCCCTCATGCAGGGTTTTACACCCAGGAGTTTTATCAGCTCCCCTGATAATCCCTAAATCTGAGAACCATAAAACGGGGCACACCCCAGACTCGCATCTCGGAGCAGTTTGCAAATATATTGGAGGGTTTTAATAATTCCCTTTAACATGGGAAATCAGGCAAAGGAAGGGTTATTTGCCTGACCCAAATGAATCTACCAGGCAAAGCTGACTGCAACATTAGTCTTCATTTATAGAGCCATGAGAGCATCTAGGAGTCAATAGCAGTGTCCATATTCCCCTCCTGTAGATAAGAAATAGGATAGTCCATCAAATGTTTCTTTATTTGTACATCAAGCTGAAAGTATTACCTATTTTTGGGTGTTTTTTTCAGGATGGGGTGAAGGGGAAAGAGCTCACTTACAATAAATCATCCAAATCCTGGTGTGGTCGGTGCAGAAATACCTGGTCAACGCTCAAAGGCTGTAATGTAAGTGTGTGACTTTGTGCAGGTTTTTCTCTTTTTTTCATCCCCCCCAGAACACAACAAAATCCCAAGAGATCTCAGCCCTGGGCAGGACAAACAGCTGA
The DNA here is from genome assembly GCA_013398615.1 of Brachypodius melanocephalos. Classification (NCBI taxonomy): domain Eukaryota; kingdom Metazoa; phylum Chordata; class Aves; order Passeriformes; family Pycnonotidae; genus Brachypodius; species Brachypodius melanocephalos. Next base: position 8,365,812 of record VZSR01003816.1, read on the forward strand.
TCCCTATTTGCATTTTGGGTGTAACTCTCAGTGGGTGGGTTTCTCAAAATGTGCCTAAAATTGCAAAGGAACACAAGTGCGGAAAGCTCCTGGGAGCTGAGCTGAGCCACCTCCCTCAGCTGGGTTGACTTAACCAGATCAAATGCGTGTGAACAGGATGGGAACTCACAGGTTTAAACTGCTGCTCAGGAAATCCAGGTTTAACACCAGCAAAAACTTCCTAACAGTGAGAATAGTTGCATATTAATAGAAATTGCTGTGGGAGGTTGTGTACCCAGTGCCACTGGAGGCTGTTAAGAGCAGGTTAGAAAAACATCTGTCAAGAATGATGTAGGCAGAGTTGGTCCTGGCTTGGGGAAGAATTATGAATTAAATGAAGCCCCAAGTTCCCTTTCAGCCCAATTTTCTCTGCTTCTGCAGTGTTGCATGGTAGTGATTGACAGATAAATTATAGTATTACAATTTTTTTTTCTTTGCTGAAGTATATATTTTGAGTTCTCTTTTCAGTGTAGCACAAATACAGGTTTCAGCCAGGAAAGGTCCATAAGCAAATAAATCTCAGAATTATTAAACAGGCAAGCAAGAGCAGCACCCTTTCCTCCCTCTTTTTTTAAGGGAATCAGTTTTCAATGGGAAAAAAAAGGGGGGGATAGATGAGCCCCCAACGAAGATGCCTCAATTTGGTTATGATGATTGTTATATTAAGAAAATAAATCTAGAATGTAGCAAAATTTCACAACTTTGGGGAGAAAAGAGAGGGAAAGAAGAGAAGGAAAAGCACAGATATCATTAGAACAAAACCCTAGAAAAGGGGAAAATCCCAAACAAATTAAATTATACATCTAACGAGCACAAACAGACGTCTTCTTTCAAAAGAGATTTAACCCAATTCTTCAAAGAAACAAAACCCAGCAGTAATTAGTAAGTGCTTTTATCTCCTCTGGATTACAGTATCCAATAAAGCTGAATTCCTAGAGGTGATGTTCCTCCTCCCCAAAATATGAATCATTAGAAGATGTTGTGCAAGGCTTTTCCTGCCTCAGCCCAATAGGAGGCCACCAAAGTCGGGCAGCTTGGGCTGTGCTTATTCTGCATATCAAAAAATCAGCTGTGGCCAGACCCCAAATGCAGAGATGAGAAAAAGAAACTCAGGGAAACTGGGACTTTTCCTTTGATGTTCTGTGAGTTATGAATCAGGCCTTAAAATCCTGCTGGTCTCCAGTGTTTTGGCACAATACTAAAGTTTTGTAACTTCTTCAACAGAGTGAAGGGAAGGAAATGTGGCAAGCAATAAAGTTTATATTCTGTTTCTTTGCTTGGGTGCAAGTGCCCTGGACACATTAAGTGAAAACAGGCCCTTGTTCATAAAGTGCACGTTCTGCTATGGCCCAGACAGGTAATTCCATGTGGCTACAGAGTGCAGACCTGTACTTCACATCACTTGAAAGTCCAACCATCTCAGGCAGAGGAGGATGCAGATCCCTGTCATAACCCCAAGGCCTGGGAAAAGATCTTGTTTACTCTTTGTGGAAATTTCATGCCAGGACTAACCCACAAGTGACTTCTGCTTGCCACTGAGCAGCTTTTTTTATGGCATGAATAAACAAGCCATAAATCCCTGATGGAAAACTTGTCATGTCTCACACAGAGACACGCTCGGGCAAAAAGTATTTCCATGTGTATTTGACTTTTCTCTCTGCCTTTGAAGTTGCCAGAGCACCCCCTAATCCTGTAAGGGAGATGGGAGGCTGGTGGTCCAGGAGGGATTTGCCCCCAAGTGTGGCCACGATTTTTCCATGCAAGATGAGGACAATGAGGGTGGGAAAACCCAGCCCAGGCAAACCCTTGTGCTCTCTGCCATCCTTGGAAAAATAAAAAAAAAAACAGAACAGAAAAATGCATCACCACAGAAATGTAGGTCAGGGTGGAAAAACACAGCTCAGGAAGGTTTTCAAACCACTTCAGGAAAAATGAAGATCAATTTCTGTGCTGCTGCCTTTTGGCTTTCCAGCCAGGAGACGTGGGACTGGTAACCCAGAATCTGCGTGCTGAGCTGAGCTGAGTTAAGCACTCAGATAAGAGTGGCAGACGTTGCCAAAATTTTTCTCCAGCCAATTCTTTCAGCCCAAACATTCTCATTACTTTGCTATGGATTTAGACATTTCCCAGTGGGTAGCTTCTCTTCCTTTAGTTCCCGTGTTTCAGGAGACGAAGTTAATCTGTCTCAGCAGAGGTGCCCGGGCTCTGTGCTGTCAGCAGGGTCCATATCAGTGCCATTAATCATCTGGTAGTTGCTGTTCTTTCATTTCCTTTTGCTAACTCGTGTTCTGAGCTGTCCTCCTGTGCTTTGAGGCACGGATCTCTCTGCCTGGCCATGGGCAGCAGTGAGAGGCAGCTCCAGGCTCTGCCTGCCTGGGGAGGGAGATCTGCTGCTCCTGGGGGGCTTTAGCTGTGCCTGGCATGTGGGGCAGCTCCAGCCACCACAAACTCCTCACCAGGACATCAGATCCTGCCCTTCTGGAGCCTCTGCAGCACAGCACCTCACCAGCAGTGGGTTGACATCCCAGAACTGGAAATTTCTCCCCTGCCCAAGGTGACAGATGTGTCCCCTTGCTGCTGCAGCCTCTCACTGCCTCCAGCTGGGGAGCTCACTGTGCCTGTAAAGCCCAGGAATATCCAGACCCTTGAAGCTTTTTTCCTTGCATAAACACATCCTATACAACCGAAGGTTTGGGGTTTTAATCATGCACACCAGACTAAGAAGGCACATTAATTTTGTTCACTGGTTATGATGCAGTTTCTCTGTAGTCTTTCCATACATCTTCCTGTTCATATTTCTATTTTTCCTAATTATTGAGATAAATTCTTGAGCTTAAATGAGATTAAGTCATCTTGAACAAGCTTATTATTCTTATTAATATTGAGATAAGTCCCTGTCATTAGTAGCACGGGTAATTATTTGTTGTATTTCCACTTGCTGTTCCTACACTGTTGTGTGCACAGCTCTTTCCAACAGGTAAAAACTATTGCTGTTATTTTATTGTGATAAAATTCACAAACTCAGCTGCTGTGATCACTGCCCTCTGCTTGAGGATGAAATAGCATTGGTGTGAAGCAATATCCTCTCCCAAGCTAAAATGAGGCATCATGCCACCTGCCAAACCAAGGGCTTGTGTAAGGCAAGCAATGAATCCAGGAGTCCTGGAAGCACTCACCTGATCACAGAGAGCTTGAGGGGCTGCAGGAGAGAGAAGGAATGCTTAGTGAAGCACAGGTTTGTCTCCAGCAGAGCTGCAGATGTGTCCCAGCACAGCTGCACCCACTACAGGGAGCACAGCCTGGAGTTCTGGGTCTCCATCCCACCCCTGTTCTGCCAGCTCTGCTCCTTTCTCTCCTTCCCTGGCTCTTTTCAGGAGGTTCTGCCCCGTCAGGCAGCATCAAAAGAGCCTGAGGAGAGATGGGGTGAGGATGTCCTGGCAACAACTTGAGCAACAAAATGTGAAGCACAACTAAAAACACTCCACAGCACACGTGCAATAATGCTCTTTGTGTACTGTAGGTGATCTCTGCAGGAAGGCAGCTTCCAGCCAGAGCAGCCCATACACATAAAAGTTATGTTTTTCACTGTCACAAACTATTTGAGCCATTATTAGGGTTCGTTCTGTGCCCTGGGTTGGGCATGGAGACAACCACAGCACTTGATCCTGCAATTACTGTGTCTGGTATGGAGTGATTGTCTCAAGTGTCTGGGATTTTGGAAATTATTTATTTATATTGCTACTTTATTTAAGCATTGTGGTATCACTCTGATACATTTATCGACCAAAGCAGCACTACTTTTGCAAAAAAAAAAAATAAAAAATGTCCCATTTAACTTTGTCTGAAAAGTAAAATGGGTAAATCAAAAATGTGTGCAGAATAAAGGCCATGAAGGCAGAGTGTTGAGGTTTAGTGGCAGGATGTGTCTGTCTGTTGTAGCTACTTTAACTATGCTTCAAAATTAAAAAATAGAGAGCCTAAAAATAGTTTTCTAAAAGCCTTTCCTTATTCCTAGGCCAGCCTCAGAGAGGCAGGAATTTTGCCCAGGCTACAGGCAGTGCCATGTTCCTGAAGGGTACCAGAGTTCCATTCTGAGTACAAACCTGATCTCAGCAGCTCAGACCAAGCTGGGTTAAGCCTCCCCAAGCCCAGCTCTTCTCTGAACCAAGCTGCAGCCCTGGTGAGTGGTCACTGCCTGGGCAATGAGATGCTGAGCAGTGGGACCAGGGGCTGCCTCTCTTTATTTGTTCTATCATCTGCAGAAGGCAGCACTCCTGACACTGCTACAGCACAGATGATGCTCAGTGGCTGCTGCTGCTGCTGCTCTCCCCTAGTTACCAAGAACACTGCTTTAAGAAGTTACAACTTCCTGGAATGATGTGAAAAACAAATTGTTCAGAGCACAAGTGAGTAATAGGCAATTGAGGGCTGGAGCATCTTTAATCACTTTCAATTTTAAGTACATTTTTGAAGAGAGTGGCTCATTATTACCTGGCAGATCAGGATGGAGTTCTACATTTCTGGTGTCCTAGATTACAAATGAAAACAAGAATTTTATCTACAGGGTTGGCAATTTCTACCCCCAAAATGACCAGTGGCCAACAAGTTCTCAGCCAAGATGATATTTTTGCCTCAAACTTTGGAAGGGAATAAGCCACACTACCTGTCTGGAGTGGGAGAGGAGGGATGAACCTCACTCCAGCCACAGGCAGATGCCACCATCCTGCATTGCAGTTTCCTGGGAGGAATGTCTGGAGCAGCAGGAGATGCATAGTCCTGAGTTCTGCACTCCCACTGGCCCCAAATATCTGCAACTGTGTTATTACCCCCATTCTTACAGTGCATCTGCAAATGCCCTAAATTCATTACCAGCACGTTGATGGAAACTGTTTTTCCTCCCAATTAAAATATTTCCACATGCATTTTCCCATTGTGTGCTCAGGATATTTCTTGCCAGAAAATGGATTTATCTTCTCCATGCCCTAGTGGCAGTGGGAGCCTGGAGGGGAAGGGCAGGCAGGGCACAGGGATGTGCATCTCACCCCCCATATCCCATATGTCCAGGCATTACACACTGCAGTAGACTTTGGGGAGCCAAGGGAGGGATAGCAGCCTGGGAACTGGACAAATTAAATGGGTTTAAGTAGGATTTATACCTCTGGAGCAGGGAAGGGCAGTGTTAAAGGACTCCCTGCACCATCAGAAACCTGGCCACATATATGATTGGCATTTGCACTGCTAATGAGACCATCTCTATTATAATGAGCTCATTACTATTTTTTATGACTATTGTATTTTGCATGCTTCACAAATCATGCAGGGAGCTGCTTTTTACTTCAACTTTCTCTTTCTACCTTGGAAACTCTCAGGGCAATCCCAGTGGCTGCATAACACAGGAAAAAGAATTAACCCCTGTGGAGAGACAGAGAGGGAGTGGCTGCTCCTGACTGGTCATAGCAGGAGAGGGAGAGAAAGGAGGGATTGAGTCGTGGTTGGAAACTAATTCAGTGAGGAGTTCCCATGCTGTGCTGAAACCCAGTGACAAGACGTTTTTATGAATGTATCTCCTATTCAGGAATGTCTGCACAAAATTAGTCTGCTCCTAAGGGAGCACTTGGCATATAGATTATGCTCTTTGTCAACATTTTCTTCCAAATATCGATTTGGCTCAGATTTTGTTTCTTTGCTATTTTGAAGCGTTTTGCTTTAATAAATTTTGGATATGCTAAAACAAAGATGTTTTGGCTTTGTAGCAATGTTCAAGTTTCCAATGTTGCTCAACTGGTCTGATTCATGTCCCTTGAGATGCTCCTTTCCTTTTTCAAGTTCCAAACATATGTTCAGTAGGACAGACCCCAGAGACAGGTCTCGCTGGCTTCCAATAGTTCTGTTGGCTTGGATTGCCTTGGCTCCAGCTCCTCACCATCAACAATTCCAGTTGGCTCCTCAGTAGCCACTGCCTCAGCTCTAACTCCCAGTGAATGGCCAACACCCTGGAAATCATCCTCTGCTAAAATTCAGGCTGCTTGGCTTCAACAGTGCACCACAAGATGCAACTCAGAGAGAGGATTAAAAGGGGCAATTCTGCCCTTTTGGGAGCTTCCAGAAACCTCTGGAAGTGGAAATGAAATCATGGCTGCAAATCAGCTGCTGGAGAATCCCATTGCTCTACCACATGGCTGCCACTAATAGGTGTAAGCACAGCAGCTCCTGATGGAGCAAAGACGTCAGGATGCACAGATATGGAGGGGATTTAGCACTCTGGACTTGTGCTAAAGGCTGTAATTCCACTGATTCCACTAAGTGAGGACAAACCCATGGATTAGTATCACCTTGGATGTCATTGACTGCAGGACCAGGATGGTTTAACCTCACCAGACAGATGAGAGGTATCCAGGTGGGAATGGCCATCTGCCAGGCTGCATTCCTCATCTACTTACCATACCTTTGCCTTGCCCACCAGCAAGGAAGAAGGCTGTGCTTGGATTTTTCTGTTCACAGTGACTCCAGACCCAATTTGTTTCTTATGTACACATTCCAGAAAAATTCTGCAGCCATGTGTGAATTCCAAGAATTAGTCAAGAAAATTAACTTCCACCAAAAGACAAAAAAAAAAAAAAAAAAAAAAGTGAGCACATCTGCCTGTTGTTGGAGCTACCAAGCCACATTTTGAATTTCAGGTCTGTTATTTTGTTAGTTTGACGTTGTAGCTCTCTGACAAGCTCCTTCTGTCTCACTCATTTCCTCTGTGTCCTCTGGCTGCTGAGACATCATCACTCTTTCAAGCCAAGGGTTAGAGCTGGCCTGCTTTTAATGCTCAGTAGACTTTGGTGGCATCTGGCAGTAGTACTGCCAGCTGTTGCAGAGAAGATAAAGAAGAAAGGAAGATCTCAACATTAAAAAAAACAAACCAGTCTACTGGGTGGGTCCAAAGACTCAGTTTCACAAATTTACTCTGAAGAAAAATTTGGATAAAATCTGCTGTCCTTTCAGATGAAACTTCTCCTGCCTTTTGTTTGAATAGCTCACCAAGAGCAGAGAAGAAAGAAATAATAAATATGTAGAAAGACAGAAGACATGCTGCCTCTCCTTCAGGAATTCAGTAATTACTTAAGTGAACCAGAAGTCTGTTTTTCTCAACATCTTAGAAATGTGTCTGTGTTGTTCTTTTGTGAGCTTTGTACTGCACTGATACTTTATGTTTAATAACATGTGGAGTGGAATAGGAAAATTAACAAGAATTTTGCTGCTGGCAAGATTATCTACAGAATCTGCCTTTGGCTGGATGTAACAAGTGTCTTTTCTGCAGGTGTCTGTGGGTGCCTTGGGCTTTGAGACAAACTGCTCTGGGATTTGAGATCCTGCTGCACAAATCAGGAGGAGTCAGCTGAGACTGCTCCCTTCCTCAGAACATTGTACAAAGGGAAAGGAAAGAGAGAGAAGCAAACTGGGACCCTTTAAATTGGTCCCAAACAACCACATCCCCAGGAAATTCCCCCAAAACGAATGCAAATCATCATCCATCAGTCTCTCCACGGAGATTTCCCTGCCATGCCACCGGTGGAGAGAGCTTTTTGTCCTTCAGCTCCTTGGCCATGGGAATTCTGCAGTCCTCAACAGATGTGGGTCTTAACTTCACATTTTAGTCCTTCCTTACCCTTCCTCCACCTTCTCAATGCACAAGAGCCAGGAAAGCCTTGTGGAATGTGACCAACATTTAAAACCTGGCTGGGTGTTTCACACGCTTCCTCCTCGCTGTGAGCAGGATTTCAGTTCAATTAAGAATAGACCCCCTCCCACTGACTTGGTTCCACCACCTCATTCAAGTTTTAACCCTGTAATGCTGATGCTGCATGTTTTCTGGCTGATTTGGGGGTTTCGTGGTAATGTATTTCTTCAAAGAGAATAGATTTAATCTATAGATCCAAACTGGGATTACTGAGAAAGGTCACACATGCACCCCCTCAACCCTGCTCATCCCCACAGCCTCTCATTTAATTTCAACATCAGTAAAGCCTGAATTTTAATATTATTTGTTATATTTAGGGCAGATGACCTACTCAGTCAGAATAAGAGATTAGAAATTCATCTTTGAAGGCATTATGCAAAAACATAGAAAAAATTTGACCTTGGCTTAAGTACTCTGAGACCACTTGTGTGTAATTTAAAAATCAGGACAAGAATCTGAGGAGAAGAAAATGAAATAATGCTGGCAAAGATCTTTGGGGCTTAATTTATTTTTTTTTTCCCTGCATGAAAGCTTCTGTACAGAGAAACGTTGAGACAGTGGCTGGCTCCTTTGTGAATTCAGGTGTTTGTAGCAAGCAAGATTGCTCAGGAGCAATAAGAATGACCCCAGCTGTTGTAGAAACCTTTCAATGGAGAAGGACATAGTCAGTAATTACAAGGGAGGAAAACCACATGGCTTAAAGTGACCAGTTAGGAATCAATTCCTGCTGTGAAAATTTTCGTCCTTGTTTTATGGTATGTGTGGAAAAATGAATGCATGTGTATAAAAATCAACATTTTCGTAAAAAAGAGAAAATGAAAGTTCATTCAAAAATGAATAATGTAGTCAGCATGGTATGAAATCCCACTGTTTTAAAATAATACCTAATTTAATTTCATCAATCTTCTAAAATAATTAAGAGTGTGAGAATAATCGGTTTTCGTTTCATTGCAGACCTTTTTGTGTGCATTCGGGAAACATTTTTTATCTGGTTTGTTCCCACAGCTTCAGCTTTAAAGGTCATGTTTTATCAAGATATCATTTTGTGATGACTTTTTTATTATTCTCAGTGGCACAAACAGCATGCAGTGGCTGATCTTTCTTCAGAAACAGTAAAGGAAGTAAGTGATTTATCCATATAACCTAAAAATAAAGGATATTCCTCTTGCATTTTAATTTAGCACTAATTAGCTGAGAGGTTTTGAGTATGTATTTAGAACACAAGGAACAGATCTGGCCTTCTGTGTTGATTTTGTTACTGAGTTTCAGGAAATTAAACAACTCAACCTCAGAAAAAGAGGAAAGCTGAACACAGTAAATGCTGCAGCAACTGAAACTGTGATTTTAGATTTCAGTGACACAGAGAATGACATTGACACCTTTCTGAGGAACCAGAGCCCAGATTGCTCCTGGAGAGCTGCACACCTGAAAAGACAACACAGAGAGCAAATATAAAAATACTGAAACGTTCTGGATTAGGGGAAACAAATCCCCCCTCGAGAAGAGGAAGGCAGAATTCCTTGTGCTGTGGCAGCTGCCCACATGCCATGGATGGAGCTGGTGCCACAACAGGGCACAGCTTGCTGTGTTTCAAAAGGACATCACTGTCAGACCTTCTGTGCAAATAGTGACAGATCTCAGGTTTCTCAGCAGCACTTTCCTCTGTGAAAATCAACTTTTTCCTTCTTTAAATGCACCTGGAACAGCACTGTCCCTGCCTACAGCCAGTTTTTCCCACCCAATACCAAAAGGATTGGCCATGAGGAGGAGCATGGCTGAAAAGGGAATCAAGAGGATGGTGTCCTGGGGCACAAGCACTGGGTTGTTTGCTGTCCTCTTGCCTTCAACGAGGCAAATTCAGGAGTAAATGCTGCAGAGCACTGGAGAAGTTACCAAAGCACTCAGATGGAAGCTGTGCTGTCATCACAGATCCCCTGTCGGGCCCAGGTTTTGAAGCAGGGCTGGCAGGACTGAACAGAGGCTGTGGAATTCTTGAGTCAGTTTGCAGTGCCAGCAAGGGCCCTGTGATTCACAGGCAAAAAAATGCAGCCTGTCTCTACTCAGTCCCCCATGCATAAACCACATAAAACTCTCCGGAGTGACCTCCCATGATTTTGTTCTGTTTTGTTAAGGAGGATTTCCCCTTGCTTGAGCCTCTATTATGACTGCAGTAAGAAATAATTTACTCCAGAGCAGTTCATAGACCCAGGTGCTTGTGTTTCTTTGTTCTTAAGATACTTTGAGCATTTTACTTTTCTTCAAAGGACCGTTTCTTCTTTGAGATGAAGCCATTTGCTTTGTGTTTTAAAGTATTTCATATCCTGTTTTCTCCCCAGAAAATCTCTTTTTGTAAATGAAACATAAGCCTGGATCAATACCCTTCTCCTTGCTGCAGGGTAGCATAACAAGTGAAAGATGTTTTTATAATTGTTATAAGGACAAGGGGGTTGTTTCATTAATGCAAGGGGAATGTGTTGTTAAGTCATCTGATGATACGAGTCGAGCGTGAGCTTTCCTTACTTGTGGCAAAATGTCAATATTCCTAAAGCGTCTTACAGTCAGCACTTTCAGAGGGCAGGTTATTTGCAAAATAGCCTCACCACTATAATCCAGTGACACATAAATCTGCTGCTCCCTAACTTCCAGCACTGTCCTTTCCAAATCCAAAGTTAAATGGATTCTATTCCAAGAGCTGAATTGTCACCTAAACTGCAGTGCTTGAAAGATTTGCTGTTACTGAGGAAATTGGTCTCCTACATATTTCTATTGAATAATTTCCCAAGGACCTATCTTCAGTGCATGGTAATACCATATATTGCAGTGTTGTAGCTCCTGGATAGTCTAATAGACATGTAATCTTATTTTAGCAGAAACCCACATGCTCATAGACTTGTACAGAGCAGTAACTGGCTGTACAAATAGTCCCACTGAAATCAACAGGGATCCCTGGCCAGGTATTGTTTCATATATTAAAGTGTATTCACAGCTCATTAGCTCACACCAATGACTTCAGCAGAGTTACTTCTCAGCTTTTATTACAGTAAAACCCAGGCCCTTTTCTGGTGGGCAAAGTAGTTTTTACTTCATATAATAGGAAAATGTGAAAATTGCATTTGAACACAGTAGCTTTCCAATTCATTTCAGCCCTCCTTCGGCCATGTTCATGAAATCCTGGTTGCTCAAAGGATCTTATTCACAATTGCTTAATTCTGCAGCTATCTTTGCTTTCAGTGACCCCCTTGGTACATATGACAACGTTCCTGGTCCTGCAAAGGGAGCTGTTGGCCATTTTTTGTAGATGATTTTGGATAGGAAGGAAAATAGAGTAAATCATGCCTATTACTTAATAGAACCATGTTAATTTCTTAGGCTGTGCTACCCGTTCCTCTTTTCTGAGCAAACTGGAAACCAGCAGCAGCAGGACACCATTTCCCGTGCTTCTTCTCTCACCAGCTCCCTCTTGATCTCCCATAATTGCTCTTTCCCTTTCTAAAACTTCTGCAGATTTATGGGTAGAGGGTGCGCTTTGCTGCTGAACGGGATCAGAATAGAGATCTCAGAAAGACACAGCAGCATCTTGTCAGTGGTGGAGGGTGAGGAGTGGGGCAGTGACGAGTGGGGCAGTGACGAGTGGGGCAGTGACGAGTGGGGCAGTGACAAGTGGGGCAGTGACGGGTGGGGCAGGAGCTGTGAGGATCACCCTTGATGTTCCCCTCACCCTCAGCACAGGAGCTGTGCATTTGAGTGTTTTTTCCTCAGCAGCACTGCTGTGCTGTGCCGCACCGTTGCCCTGTCCAAGGGCTATCTCAAGGACCCTCCGTGCCACCCCTGAACATCACAAAGGCTTTTCAGCACAGACCCACCAGCGCTCTCAGACCAGGGCTGTCCCTGCCCTGTGACAAGCGAGGGCACACATCCCCTGCTGCCTGCAGGGCTCTAACCTGGGGTGTGATGGACCAGGATCACCTTGGCCCATCGAGGAGAGCACTTTTGCGGCTGTTTCACTCTGATGAGGTGGGCCAGGGCCCTGTCTAGCAGCCTGTTTGTGGATGCACTGCGTGGACTCACCCAGCTAGAACAGCCTGTGATGAACGCCACAGAGAGAGCAGCGAAGAGAGGCACTGTGGAGAGCCTTTGGAGGGCCTGATCAAATAGCTCTGGAGAGCCCTTGAAGCAGCCTGTCAGGAAAACGTGGCTGTGCATGTGTTCCAGAGAGAGCTCTGAGGGCTCACCGGCCCGTCTGCTGCTCCTTGCAGCAAACCGCTCTCCCACGGCCGGGGCTCTGCAGGCAGAGGATGCCAGAGAGGCTCGGGTGCCAAAATCAACCCCCGCTGCCTTTGTTCACCCTGCCAGGTACAGCTGGATAATGAACTGCTTTCATTTGGTACCCGCCTCTCTCACCTCCTGTTGATCGGATGTAATAGATGTACCGCAGATAAAAGAGGTGCAAATAGTGCCTCATTGTGAGCCAAAGGCACGGGGAACTTAACACAATGAAAGCAGTTTCAGCTTTGTACAGGTTCGAACCCATCTGAGGAAACTGCGTATAAATCTCCCCTTGCTTGCATTGCTATTTGTATTTTACCCTTGTCATTAGGTTAAGACCCAGGTTTGTTTAATTTATTGCAATTTAGATCCTTTATCAAACCCCCAGTCTACCTCATGGATGAACTATTAGACTCTTTCTCATTCAGGAAAAGCAGATCATTTTAGGATTTTTTTGTATTTTAGCAGTCCCGGTAAGTTGACAAGACATTACCTCTCACCCCTCAGCATGTATAATATCACCTAACATTCACAAATGTAAAGAAAGAAGTTTCACCATCTACTGCATAGCAAACAACGCTGTGATATTTTCTGCCACCATATGTGAGACAGAGAAACACAAAGAAATATTTCAAGGGAGAAATAAAGAAGCAAGAAAGCTTAGAACACAACCTGACTCAATAGTCTTGCTTAAAGGCTTTATAAACAGAGAGCTTTTTTGGCTGAGTCCTGGCTCATGGAACCTTGGTGTCGGATGTAAAAGTATTTTCTCATATTACTTGATTTCAATGCTAAGAATTAGGATTTTATGTTATTTTCAGATAAACAGAACTACATCAAAGATACCTAGCTATCATCATTCTTTTTCTTCTAAGGGAAACAACAAAGTTTTGTCTATCCCTTAGGGACAAAAAGAAGCTGTGTTATTGAATACTCACCACATCAGTTTCCTGGTTTGTTTGATGGGATGACTATGATTTACAGGATTTCTTTATGAGACTCAATTAAATATAGAATTTATAATATTCATGCAGTTTCTGTGCCAAATATACATAGTGCTGATACAGCAGGGATCTCAAAATATCAACCACCTGCTTGGAAGGAACGGAATTATGAATACATCTCCTTAAACAATAATTCATCATACTCAGAAGCCTGAAGTTGAGATGCTCTAGAGCCAACACAGCTGCTTTATCAACTTATTTGGAGGATACTGCTGACTTACAGTGCTGGGTATCATTCATGCAATTCATAGCTGAGATTAAACTCAAGAATTCAGAACCTTAGGAAGCAACAGCGACTGTGGCACGAAGGATCCCGATTTCCAGAGGGGAATCCAGAGCTGTGAATGCCATGCCCACACTTCTCATACAGTGTGACAGGAAGGGAACCATTCAGAGATAACTCATTCCCAGTGTCTGTGGGAAACCAGGAGAATCTTTGCACACCTCACTGAGGATTGTAGGGAACCATCCCCTCTCCTCAGGAATCCTCACCCTTAACCCCCCGCCCCTCCAAAAAAGTGGTTATGGGTAGAGTTTTTCCCTGAATGAGGTCAGCTGAGGTACCAACTCAACAGAGCCAAAAAGACACCTTTTTCCCTAGGGAAAGCTGCTCTACTCACAGTAATGAAATTAATTTTAATCCTCGTGACTTCATGAGAAGACTTTGAGTTCACATACTTTAGCTTTAGGATTTTTTTTTCCCCAGACAGAGCTACAGAAGTGAGACAGACTGAAGACCCTCAGAGCTGAGCTTTTAGAGGACTTACATACAGTCTAGGGAGATATATGTGTGTAGAAAAAATGGAATTACAGGACCTGAGTGGGGCTCTGGAGGATGAAAACCAGCACCACAGCATGATAGTGGCTGTAAGTCCATTTTCACTGCATGGATCCAGAACCCTGCTGTGCCCATTCCAGACAGGTGCTGGTCTAATTGGTCTTTTCTAACTTAGATTTTACAGCTTCCCTTAGCAGCCAGCTTCACTGTTTAAATATCCTTCCTTAGGAAGCTTTTCCAGATCTCTAATTTAAAATTTAGCTCTATATAGAGCCAGGAACCTTTTTTACTCCTTTGGTGACCAGGACAGTATTTCAGAAGCACTTTCTTTGCAGACTTTTTGAGAATTTGAAGACTATTACCATGTCTTTTTATTTCAAAGCTCTACAAATTCACAAATTCTTTCCGTTTTATCCTTATGAAAAGGAACTTCTTGTAAACTTCTTTATAATGCCTGTTGCTGTAGGGGTACTTTAGCCCTTTTTCACCAACTAAATGTGTTTCTGGATGACCACTTCTGAAAAATGGGGCATCAAAACCCCTCTCAGTCAGTAACTGGGATGACATCCTGCCTAATGAATGTTGTAAAATGTTCAGACACACTGGGATAAAAGCCTCCTGAGGAACTTTGAGTAGTCAGAGTAGGAAGAAGTCTGACACTGCAAATACAATCTATTGAGAAATACCACTTTTACCTGTAGTAATCCATGCTTCAACACAGCTGCTTATAGCCAAAAAGAAAACAGCCCAAAATACACAGTCCTGCTCATTTTATCTCCAGCAGGTTTGCATTATTACTCTGTCTCCAGGTCTTCTTTTTGGAACCACGTTCCTGACCAAGAGGGTTTCCAGCCAAGTGCTGGATTTGTAGTCCAGCTCTGAAAGACACAGACACCTTTGAGGGGATGATTATTACCTGGCCTTTGAAAATCACTCCAGGCCAAATAGACCTGACCCGTTTATTTTTAAGAAAACCTGTGCCACTGTAAAGACAGCAACCACCCTAATATTTATCTCTAGGAAATAACTTTTAGGGTTTTAACAAATAAGGAAAAGGAATAGTCTTTTCAACCAGACTGTTACTGCCTGAAGGATCCAAATAGACTGAAGGCTGTTTTCAGGAGCAAAATGCACAACAAACTCAGGATGGGATAAGAGCATGGCAAGAAAACTTCAGATTTATTTGAGATTACAAGGAGATTTGCCTATCTCATCCAAATCCCTCTTCTAATTAGCATTTTCATCTCATGAACTGTCTCATTTTACCTTTTGCTCCCAAATAGTGCTGGAGGCTTGGTCCTAGGACAGCTCTCTGACAATGTGTGCCTTCTCCATTTGACTGAGACTCCATTCCAGTGATGCAGAAAATTAATTAGGGCATTTTATTTCCTTCATATACAGTTTCTAAGGCTGCAAATCTGTTAGCTCTGTGGAGGAATAAACACAAAATTAGGTTCCTTTTCCATGGTTTCTTAGGCTGATAGCAGCAACAGCCATGAAGGAATCTCAATACAGAGTCTGCTGTTTTAACCACGCTGGAAAAAATTCTCTGTACCAATTAGAGAGATTACTTTCCTCCCAGTGACGCAGAGAACTGAATAATCAGGCAAATATACTAACCAGATGTCACTTTATCAGACAAGAGGAAGGAGTATTCTGTGGTGAATGGAAGACAGTGTGTGGGCTGCCCACTGGCTCATGCAAAAACTTCCTTTTATTCCCACAATCACTTTTCCCGTGGTCTTTGCCCAGCCTTTGCTCATGAGCACCATGGACAGGTGAAAGGGCTCCTGTTTGTGTATCTGTGGCTCAGCTAGGCCAGTGGCCACATGCCCTGAGGAGGTGATGGCTGTGTACAGGTGATCCTCACCTCACCTGCTCTCCTGCTGCACTGCAGTGAAGCATTAAAATGTCAGGAGGCAAAAACGTGGATTCGTGTCTTCAGCTTCACTCATCCCAAACCTCTACAGGGCTCGTCATGGCAAAACTGACAGACCACTAAAGATACAGAAGGAAATAATGCCACAAAAGGGATTCACAGTAACAGCAACCAGGTATCACCCCTGTGCTCAGATGCTTTTGTTCAACAAGCCTTTGGAAATATTAGTCATGTTCAGGTTTTCAGAAGTCATATATTTCACCAGATTAAAACCTTTGTGATATTAGGGCTCCAGGAGTGAAAAATAGTTCTTTCTACCCATATCTAAAAATATATGTTTGAAGCTCAAGTTGATTTAATGTGAATTCATGCTCAACTGTGCGTGTGATGTTTGGATATAAACAACATTTTCACATTGCACAGTATCCCCCTACTGCTGTTGTGTCTTTTCTCAGACTTAGTTGTGTGTCTTTAAGGTATTTTCTTCTTGGGGCTGATTAGATAACTTAAAATGCCTGCACCAAAATTCCCTGTCTTTAAACCGGGCTAAAGACACCATAGTTATGTGTAGTCCAGTTAAATTATTTTGACTGAGCTAAACTGCCATAGAATGGTATCTTTTATTCCAAAATAGGCCAAAAGGTTTTCCATTATGCCTTGTTGGTGGGGTTAAAACAACCAATCAGACACCAGACCCAGCACCTCCTCACCTGGAAATCCTCTGTGTGATCTCAGCAAGCAATTCAAGGTGGAGCACGAAAGAAAAAGTCATCCTACTCAGAAATCGAACAAAAAACCCCCTTTCTGCTCAACTCCAAACATGTGCTGAATGCTCCCCAATCATTTTAGCTGCGATTTTTGTCCTTGGCTGCTTCAAGACAAGGCAGCGAATCTCAGCGCATTTGAATGACAACAGCTGCGATGAGGAGTGATGAGCGTTTATTGCAGCAGGAAGTCTCACCCAGAATCTTTCCTAGCTGTAAGATCCCTCTTACTGCTGAACAGGATATTCCATGCCACGTTGTGCTAATGTGGTGGCATGTTTCCAGCAAGCATGGTTTGTCAGCAGCACCACAGTGACAGTGATGATCACCATGCCCTAACTCAGCCACCCATTGCATCTGATAATCGTTACTGCATTTTAGAATCCTCCAGTAGGTTGTTCCTCCTTTGTGGCCACAAAACTTACAGATCTGGTAAACTCCACAGGTAAGAACTTAAAAATTCTTATCTGTATTCTTAAAAAGGTAAAATATTAGTTGTCTGGGGACAGCTTCATCTACAGAGGGCTCATTGCAGTGTGATTATTATCCTGAATCATCAAGTGCTTTTGAATAAGGAAAGGTCAGGTAGGGCAATAAGACATTTTTGCACTGTGTCTTTATATTCTTTTTTTTAAAGACATAAAAAAACTCCCAAGCTCAAAGGAGTTTGTACAAAGCCACATGCCACATTAAGGCAATAGAAGATTAAGCTACTAAGCAGTGTTTTTAAAAACTAAAGACGACAAGTTTTATTTAGGGGTGGAAGCCCTGTGTCCAACTGGAAGGTTCTTGGACTCCACCTTGCATTTCCAGCATCCATTTCCATGCTCTCCAGCCCACGCCCCAGCTCTCAGCTCCTCTCCTGGATTTGTGCAAAGGGAGATTAGGCAGAGGGGTAAAATTTGGGAGGAAATGCTTCTCTACAGCCAGCACAGCCTGCGGACAGCGCTTCCCCCAGCGCTGTGTGGCAATTATTGCTGTGTAACAGGCAGCAACCCCTGACCCTTCTCCTTCAGCGTGCAACGCTTCCCCTGTCAAGCACTAATCCCTTTGTTAGCGACTCAGCTGCACGTTCATTTAGGAGGGCTAATGATTTACACTGCTCCTTCTCTGCAGGATTTCGGTGGACATGTAATTAGAGGGGGATGGAGCCTTCAGAGGTACAGCAGCCACGAAAGCCAGCGGCAAAGTCAAAGAGTTTTGTCTAATTTCGCAATCGGCTGTTACAGTGAATGAAACCATGTGGTCAGCTGCACGCAGAGGAGAAGAAAGAGGAAAAGGAGAAGCAGGAAAAAAAA